>CM064557.1:8533992-8584916 GCA_032716605.1 Paralithodes platypus | reverse complement strand
TGTGTGTGACGTACCGTAGATAATGTATAATGGGTGATAAATCAACCAGGGTGTGAAAGGGACAGATAATAATGGTGCGGGGTGTGTTGGAATAATATACTTTGGTGAAATATAGTTTATAGTATTGTGGACCAGTGGACATGATCAAGATATTATAACTTGTATAATTATACCCAGGGCTAAAAACGAAATTAGTTTTCAAACGGTTCGTTCCGACCAGAAACAATATTATTATCGTTTCGATTATCGTTCCTCCTCCAAACATAACGTTCCTGAACCGGTTAAAAAGAATGAAAACCAGTTAGAACGTTATTCTTAAACCATGTATTGAATATATAATTATGTTATTAGCCCTAATAAATAATAATGCATAACATAACTACATTCTTATAGATGGTAATAAAGCCTTACATTTAATGGTGCACAGTATTCAACAAAAACAAACCCTTAGATGTCGTAAGAACTATATTATTATACGACTTACTAAGGCAACACATTTACATATACAATACAGGAAGCGTAGTACAAAGGAGTATGCAATCTCAGTTGCCGTAAAGTAAAGACATGAATCACTAAATTATGTATTAATATTATATACGGCAAAAAATATATCTATCTATCTATTGCCTGACGCCGTGATCCCCGAAGGGGTGGCCACGAACGAACCGCCCCCATGCACCTCTGTCCCCAGTCAGTCGACGCCCCTCCCCCCAACCAGCACCGCCTTCGTTCATGTAGTTCCTCACTCCATCCTTCCACCTCATATTCGGTCTACCTCTCCCCCTCTGTCCCTCCACCTCGCTCTCGTACACCCTCTTAGTCATTCTCTCGCTTTCCATCCGTTCCATATGGCCGAACCATCTCAAGTTGTTCCTTTTCACACTTTCCAGCACATCTACCTCCACACCACACCTCCTTCTTACTTCCTCATTAGTCTGTCTATCCCTCCATGTAACTCCGCACGCACTCCTTAAGTAATTCATTTCCACTGCTCTCACTCTTGGTCTGAGTCTCTCAACCAACGTCCATGCTTCGCTTCCGTAAGTCAGTGTCGGGATTACCACACTGTCATGCAAGGACTTCTTCACTTCCATACATATATTAATATATTAATTCGTAATATCACCAACCCACTAATTAAATAAACCTAATCAATGAAATCAATTTATACATGTGTTAATGTGCATCTTCAGGGTATAATAGACGTCTTGTCGTTTAGTATCAATTTATTAACCCACATGCATCTGAAACAAGAGAACAAAAGAACATATTAACAGAGGAACATTAATTCAAGAAATAACATTAGTAATGATGCCCCCCCCCCCCCCCCAAACAAAAAAAGGGGTCCACCAACACACACAGCTAGGAAACATCATGGAATTTCCCAGACATAGTTTGCTTGAGCCGTTGAGGGGCCCTGCGAGTACGGACAGGTCTGCTATGCTCGCGAGATATTGGTTGAACTGCAGATGGGGTAACCGAGTGCGAAGGGCTCATCTCCGATGGTGGGGTCTTTGACATATGTGGTACCACAGGAGATGTAGTCGGGGCTGCTGGAGCGACTGCCTGGTGTCTTTGTTCTTCCTGGTTAGCTGACGGTGCAGTAGACACGGTACCGGTACCCGATCGGTTATCTGATGGCGAGCTTGTTGCAGCTGGCAATAACATTTCCGTCGTCTGATAATCACTGGGTGCTGATGGTGGCAGGGCAGGTCGTACTGAAGGATCACTGAAGACAGGTGGCAGGGATAAGGTCGATGCAGGTCGAGGTGGAGATGGTAGTGAATACTGCGGAGAAAGATTGTCCGCTAGGAAAGGCTGAACCCGTCGGAGGAAACGTCGGTTGCGGAGCGTTGTTCGACCAGAACCATGCATCTTCACCCTATACTGGTCATGGTCTAGGGTCTGGATGACCACTCCAGTCCGGTCCTATCTAGTAGGTCTGTTGCCCTCTTGGTTCTGCACCTGTACCACCTGCCCAATGGCCAGGCGTGACTATATCTTCGTATGTTCAGACCACTTTTCCGCTGACCGGACATGCCTGACCCGGAATGCCTGTTCCCGCTCAGCCACTGTCACACGCCACTCTTCTCGTGGCTCATATTTGTATCTAGTAACTGGTATATAGTCCTTCAGATGACGCCCAAAGATGACCTGTGCTGGGGTTAGCCCTAAATCCCGGTCTGGGGTGTTCCGGTGTTGCATTAGTGCTCGGCAGAAATGCTCATTGTCCAGTCGCCCATTCGCATCAGCATTGTCTCGAATGAGTCGCTTCCCTGATTTAACAGCCAGCTCTGCCCTGAGATTGGAGTGGGGAAGGGCAACGGAGGAGATCCTGTGGTGGACTCCGTAATCTGACAGGAACTGCTTAGTCTCAAATGCTGTGAATTGGCAACCACCATCTGAAGACAGCTCATCGGGTACGCCAAAAGTGTGGAACATGTTGCGAAGGTGCTTGATAGGGACCCTGGCATTTGCATCCCCAATGCCACAGTGAAAAATAGAGAGCCATCCACTGTACCGATCAACAATGACCAAGTAGTTGGATCCGTTGAGGCTGAAGAAGTCTGCACAAATTTGCTGAAAGGGATACGCAGGTGGAGGTGTCACAGTTGGTGGTGCAGCAGGATGAAATGGTGCCATTTGGTTGCATGTAACACAGCCAGCCCGCTTCTGATAAATTGCACTTGTAATGCCCGGCCACCAGACACTGGACCTTGCCCTTGTTAGCATGCCATCAGTCCCTTGATGTGCAGAATGTATAGAGCCCAGAATTTCTCCATAGAGGGCACGTGGCACCACAACCCTACCCTCGAAGAGAGGGAGTCCATCGTGGATAGATAGCCCATTCCTAAACCGAAAGAATTCCCTGAGCTCCAGTTCTAATAGCTCTTTGGACTCGTGGAATCCATTGGTGACCCTCTCTATCAGCTGCTGCATCTTTGGGTCCTTGCTCACAGCGTCTCTGATATGGCTAAGCGTTACAGGCTTGACAACACTTGCAGCAGCGGCCACCATGGCCTCCACATGTTGCTCTAGACAAAGTGACCGATCATGCTCCTCATCCGACATCAGACAGTGCAAACCTGCCAAAGTGCTGATTGCAGGTCTTCTGGACATAGCATCAGGGCCAGTGAGCAGCCTGCCAGGTACATGCACTATCCTGAACTTGTAGTTTAAGGTTTTCTCCTTCAACTTTAGCAATCTTGGGTTTGAAATGTCCTCCAGGCGTCTGTCACTGAAGACCTTGACTAGAGGTTTATGATCAGTAGCGACAGTGAGGTTATCGCAGCCCTGGATGAAGTAACGGGTCTTATGAAGGGCATCTGCGATGGCCAAGGCCTCACCCTCAATAGGGGCATACCTTGACTCAGCCGGGGAGGTGAACCGACTGCCTGCCAGCACAAGTTGCCAACCATCTAGACAGCAGTATGGGAAGTCTGACTCACACTTGCAATGCTTCTGCGTCAGGCAGAATCCGATGCCTGTCTTAGAAAAGTCAGTGGCGAGACAAGTTGGTTGGCCAGCTTGAAATGTTCTCACACCTTTCTCCACTGCTCTAGAATCACTTCTTTGGACTCACAAAACAATTTGTCCAGATGTTCATCCCAGTAGAATGTGACTCGAGGTTTCAGAAGCTCGCGGAAAGGTTCCATCACCGGCCGCACAGCATATGCGTAGCTCACCTGTTGTATGAGCCCAAACCAAGAACGGATGCTATGGATGTTCGCTGGGGTAGGGAAGGTCCGGATGCTCATCAGCAGTTGCTGGCTAGGTCTGACTGACTCCGGGGTGACATCAAAACCAGCGAACTCTACCGTATCTTGAGCAAACTGGAATTTTGCGGGATTGAAGACGATACCATTTGCGCTGCAGTGGGTGAGATAGTGGCACGTGCGAAAGAAACCCTGCTCAATAGTATCTGCCCAGAGTAGTGTGTCTTCCACGCACTTCACCTTGTATGGGATATCGCGTGTGATGAGGTCAAACCGATGGGTGTACCCATCTCCTGCTGCCAAATAGCCTTGAGGTGTTGTCGCATAACGGTATCTCCCCCAGGGTGTAATGAAAGTAGTGCACTCACGACTATTCTGGTGTAGTGCAACGCTGTGGTAGCCATTCCATTCATCCAGAACAGTTTTCGTAGTGTTGCCTGGTACTGAAGATGCCTGGTGAAATGGAGGTGGTGTGTGGTGAGTCTGCCGCACTGATTCTTGGTTGAGGGCTTGGAGATCAACCGTCTGACGAGGTGTGCCATCCTTCTTGGCAACAATAACCATCTAATGGCACCAAGTTGTTGGAGTACCTGGTGGCACTTCTTCAAGAACCTTTAGTCGGACGTCCCGATCCAGCCCGCATTTCACAGCTTCTTTCCAGTGTATAGGAACTGGTATTGGGGTGTGGACTGCCACTGGCTTCGCACTGGGTTTGAGGAATATCTCCAAAGGGTCTCCGTGCATGATGGGCAATGGTGGGTGCTCGCAGACATTGAACGCACTGGAGGCATACCTGTCCAGGATCCACTGCCGTAGCTCCAGACGATTTTCCAGCACAGGTGCGAATGGCAGTGTAGTGGGGACTGGTGGAGGCCCAGTGCATTTAGGGCAGGTGCACTGATCTGCATCCGCCTGACTGTTGGTACTTTTGTAATCACCATTAGTTGTAACAGCCCCAGCAGCAGCAGTTGCAACTTTGGCTGATGCCAATGGGAATTCTCCGATGTTCGGGAATCCAGGAGGGATGATTCCAAGATGACGGCAAGCCTGACGACTTAGAAACAAACCAGGACAGTCCTTAGCAATATAGCACAGCTGTTTTGTATATCGCTTCTGATCTGTCCCATTACACCCAGAGATTTCAATGAAAACTCCACCCAAGAGGCTCATGTCACTGCTCTCAGCGGTACTGATAGTTTGGCTGACGGGAGTAAATCGCTCTGCATCAGACCCAGAAATGAGAGCAGGAATGGACCGGACACAGTGGTCTCTGCGCCTGTGTCTGGGCAGGACCTGACCTCTCTGGCTAGCTTATGGTGACTTCGAGGGAGTGGAAGATGCAGGGCATTATAGGAGTCTCTGGCTACAGAGACACTGAGTGACACCCATGGCTGAGGAGGGGCACGGCAGTGGACCCACCCTACAGCATCATGCCATAGGTGGTGGTCGACGAGTAGACCTCTCTGGCCTGAATGCCCGGCAATTCCAATTGAGAACATGGACATCAACTCTGAATGCTCGTCAAGTATTCCAGCATTAACCTCCTTGTTTACCTGTGAGCCTTTGGTACCTCCAGAGCTAGATCTACATACCGACGCCAGATGTCCGAGTTTCGCACACGCGTCACATCTTTTGCCCCAGGCTGGACACCGGTAAGCGCGGATGGTGGCTTTTCCTTGTGCTCCATGACCTGGCTTCCCACAATAGGAGCAGGGCTTACTGGTAGTGGTGTCTCTTGTTACCAGGCGCTTTTGTCGTTGAAATGGCGTCAACTTGGGGTGGAGTCCTGCTGCGGAGTCGGAGAGAAGACCCTGTGACCGTATCCCAGACTCTTTGGCCTCCACAAATTATAACACAGCCTCCAAATCCATGGCCTTGTTATCTGGGTGGCTAAGGAAGTCTCGTATTTCCCCATTGCATAGCCCTCTAGTCACCTGATCACGGACAACTTCGTTGGCATAGCTTACCGCTGTATCGCATTCTGGTCTTGAGCACTTCACCTTATAACTACATATCGAGGAAAGGCCCTTGACGCGTGCAGCAAAATGGCGGACGGACTCTCCTTCATCTTGGGTGAGCTGGCCCAACTGGACTCGATGTACCATCCATGTGGTCTCCTTGACACTGATTCGGCGGATCCCTCTAATCAAATCATCTTCAGCCATTGCAGAGAGCCCAGTCCCGAGGTTACGATGCAGGTCCCGGCGGAGTGACTCTTCACAACACTCCAGAAGCTGTGATGAGATGCTGCTGCCAGTCAAGCACATGTTGGTTTTGAATGACATCCAGCGGTCTTCGGAATATGCCCAATCTTCTTCTGAGATGCCTGTCGTGATTTCTGGCCTTGATGGTTTCGGGGGCTTAGGACCCTGGGTTGTTGCCTGGGAAGGAGCATTATTACCATGCGTGTGCATATTTGCTTGATGCATTTCCAGCATGCGTATAGCGCCTGCCTCCGATAAGTCTGGCGTTTCAAATGAGCAGCTCTCCAAGGTACATTGCAGCTTCATGGTGTTCGCCATCTACGCTCTCCTTGTATTTTTTATCATGCAGGTAGTGTGATCCTACACACTGCGCCATTAATGTGCATCTTCAGGGTATAATAGACGTCTTGTCATTTAGTATCAATTTATTAACCCACATGCATCTGAAACAAGAGAACAAAAGAACATATTAACAGAGGAGCATTAATTCAACAAATAACATTAGTAATGAATGTGGTACTCCAAGGACTCGAACTTAGGACACTCACACCGAAATTTGGCGCACCAAGCATTAGGCTATGAACTCAGTTAAAAGTTTAAGCACGTACTCACGATATATTATCCATTTTTGAAAACTGGATATTAATCTAAGCATGTTCTTAAACCCAACTGCAGTATCATAGCTCAATGCACGAATAGAAGGTGTACTCAAATAAGGGAACGTGATGCATATCGATCACGAAGACAAAAAATCATAATTATAAAAGGTAAAAAATATTTACTCTTCACAAATTAAATGAAAAGTGGTGGAAATGTATTATTGACCAAATATGGCATGGAACGAAAACATAACGTTATTAACCGGTTACAGGGATTTTAAAATGGCGTTTTTGCTCCGGAATAGTAAATATGACAATGTATTCGTTTCCTTTTTTGTTCCGAGCATAATTTCGTTCGTTTCGGTTTTCGTTTTCGTTCCCTTAAACCGTTTCAAAGCCCTGATTATACCGTATGTTTTTTCACGTGTATTTGTGAGATATACTTGTATATTATACTGTATGTGTGCCAAAGGTAACATGGGAGAATGTTATTATATGGGAGGGAACATTCACAGGTCCTTGACTACTGGGATAGTTAACCCCTTCAGCACGATGACCTAATGTTCAGCATATTCTGGTTACCATTAGACGATTTATTTTAGCTTATAGACTACTTTCAGGACTAACAGGGGTAAATACGATTCCAATATACCCTCTGAATAACATAGCTCTTTTTAAACTAAATACAATCGTCTAAATTGCCCAGAAAAAAGTGTAAACAAGCACCATCGTGTGAAAGGGGTTAAATTTTGCTCCCATGACGTTAACAAGTTTTAATATAACGACACGACTGTTTGGACTCTCTCAACTCCAGAGAGAGTCGAAACTGTCGTGTTGTAACAATATAAGCGGGTATTATTTCTCCATGTTGATATATACTGTACTGTAAGTACTGCATAATATGTGACCCAACTGACATAATTAATTCATGACACACGGAGTTCAAATGGCCGGGTCATATGTCCGACACAATTGAATAGCTCTAATGAAGGGAAACACGAACATTCAAGGTTGCTCAATATAATTAGATATTATAGACAAATAAACTAAACATAATGTGAATATATTTAATACTTGATCGCAACATCTAGATATGACACTTGGTTTAAATATCAAGAAATATTTGAGACCATAATTATGTATTAAAAAATAATAGTCAAACTAAGATCTGATAGGCCCCATTTTCTCTCTATATGCAATCTAGCTTTCATAGTTGATCATTATCAACCTGGCTTACCTTGCCTAAATGAGAGAGAGAGAGAGAGAGAGAGAGAGAATATGGAATTTATGTGCAAGTAGAACATTATTTGTAAAAATTATGCATCGATATAAATGAGGTGTCTGTAAAGATAACAATTAACTCCAGTCACGAAAACAAATGCAAGTATAAGATTTTGAAACTGTCATGCTAACATCAAAGACCAAACATTACAATGCCGCTAATGAAGATATAGCTGACAATATAACACATGATGCTGAATACTGCATTAGTACACGGCTCACAAAATGCAATGAGCAGAAATATTACTGTATATTGACATAATTATGGCTGACATAAAATATTAAGGTGCATAAGAAAGAAAGAGACTATAAAAGGCATTAATATATGAGAGAGAGAGAGAGAGAGAGAGAGCGCGAAAGCGAGAGTATATAAGTTATAGTGAAGCCTAGGCAGTATGTAGGAAAGAAAGAATGCAAAGCCGAATACATAGTGCAAATCTGATAAGTTGTGAAGAGAAGTTTTTGGTTTCCAATTTGATGAACAGTGAAGATAGAGAGGTAGGTGTGATCCTCTTGTAATAGGAGACACAGAGATAATGGACAGAGGACAGAGATGTATCGTGTAAACAACTCAACAGACTAAGACAAAAAGAAGCTGATAAATGCTATAACTTGAACCACATGAGGGAGAACAATATGGAACTTTGGTTTCTTGGGAGAGTTTTCTGGGAAGTGAAACTGAATGTGAAAGTTACATAAATTATATAAAGGCAAACCTACAGTACTATTATTAACACCATGTGAGGAGGAGCACTTTATTGACAATGAAGTGCTTCTCCTCAAATGGTGTTTATATTAATTATGTCTACTTTGCAAAGTTAATTTAACACTGCATTGTCAATTATATGTTGGTACGGTACCTCCTTGTTACCAACCATTGGTACCGTCCAGCAGTACGGTACACTCTTAGTTGTGGTGTAGTGTGGTACCAGTAATTATATGTTGGTACCTCCTTGTTACCAACCATTGGTACCGTCCAGCAGTACGGTACACTCTTAGTTGTGGTGTAGTGTGGTACCAGTAATTATATGTTGGTACCTCCTTGTTACTACATTGGTTTTTATTTAATATTGTTCATACATTTTATTTTACAAGCATCAGATATTACTATTCAACACCATGCAACTTCAATCCAGTCTCCTTCCTATGCGACCCTCTGCCACTGCTGCCTCGTAGTCCACTTCTGCCACCGTCGCTGGTTGTGGTTAGTTACCAACCATTGGTACCGTCCACCAGTACGGTACACTCTTAGTTGTGGTGTAGTGTGGTACCTAGACTGGAACAAGACCTCACGGGCTTCACTGTTCATTGTAAAGCGGTGAATGTTAAGGCTCTCAGCCTATGCCCGAGAGGAAGTAAGTTGGAATATAGAAAAAAAAAAAAAAATGTTGGTACCTCCTTGTTTTTGTGTTTTCCCTGTTATTGCTCTGTCTTGAGTCGGCTACCCCCAAAATGGGGATTGGGCCTGAGCATATAGATATAGATATAGACCTCCTTGTTACCAACCATTGAGGTACCTCAACTTTTGCTGCTCTACTTTCTCAAGAGTTTTGCTTTTCTTTCGAATTAGGGTTAATTGGCATATATATTATACGGGATGTTGGGTTGGTCTACGGATGAAATGTGACCTATTGTTTCAGGTAAGGGGGAGGTGGTTGTTTTGTTGGACCCCCTTCTCCCTAGTGTTTAGCCCCTTTAGTTTTGACATTTTAAGAAGTTCGGCCCATTAGTTTGCCGATGTTATCCCCTTTTGCCTCATTTTCTTGTAAATGTTAAGACCTTCGTGCCATTTAGGTGTCGATGCCATCTCGATGTTGATTTTTTTCCTGGCGAGCGATAGCGAGCCTGGAATCTTAAGAGGCACTAGGACATTTTCCAAAGAAGCTTGCAAAAAAACAATCTAAAGAGAGGACTGTAACCGTTTAGAAACAGCTAGTCATTGTTGCAAGAAATGAAAATGAAGACAGATTTTGTTTTTGTATTACTAGTCATTATATTCATAGAAGATTAAAGGGTCTTACTCAAACCCAAAAAATAACACCTTTATTATAGATTTGCCAAAGAGACGTAGACTGAGCGGGCTTCGTTTTTGTAATTATATTATAATCGACACATAGTATAACTATCGTTACCTTTCTAATTTGTTAGGATTCAAGTATCGTTATAACCTTGATCATTGTTTTATATTTGGTATAAGGTAGATGCATGCTGCACATATATTTGTCTAAAATGACCAATATTGAATTTTGACATACAATTAATCAGTAACTGTTCGTGTACTTACTCTAGTTGTACTTACTCTAGTTGTATTGCGGGAGTGAGCATGCTCGTTATTTCCCGCCTCCTATATGTGTAGGTGTTATATGTATCGTTGGAATGGCTGTGGATGTGTTTGTAGTCTGTATTTTAGCCAATTGGCGACATCGGAAACGAAGGCTTAGGGTGTATCTGTATGGTACCATTCTCACTATAGACGGTACCGTCTCGCCCGAAGGCTTAGGTAGCCATCAGCTTAGGTGAACCATTATGATACCCATCTCGCCTTGTACCATTTTTGCCAACCCCAGATGGGACGTCACAACGTCGTCCACTTATTCCAGGTACCTATTTACAGCTAGGTGAACTGAGGCTAACACATGAAAGGAGACAAGCCCAATTTGTCTCCGCAAATTGGGAGTGTATTATAAATGTTGTGACTTGGATTGGTTATCAAGCTGCCACAACGATATACTGTATATAAGAGATAGTTATTTGGGGAGTTAAATATGTAACACATGAAGATCCAGACCACACCTACATTATAACACTTCTTCCTTTTTCCTCCTCCCACTTCCTCCCTGGTTTCCTCTTCCCAACCAACTTTCCTTTATACTTCCTCTACTTTCATCTTGTTTTTCTTCCTCTCCTCCATTTTATCTTTGTGTTGCCTCTGTTCCTATATTTAATACTTCCTCTATCTAACCCAGGGCTGTCATGATTCTTCCTGTTGTTGCTTACTTTCACGTTTGATCTTGTGTGGGACAAGATTATATTAGAAACGAGGTGGCGTTATTCTAGAACTAAATCTATATATACAAGATTGACCAGAATACATATATGGAGACATAAAACTGATAGTATTATTGGTAGTATATACATGATTAGCAGTAATGTTTCTTCCAACCATTGTAACTCACCCCGTCCACAATCCCTCGCACCATAACTATCATAGACAAGTGAGCAACAGGGGAAAGTGAGCAAAAAGCGCATCATGGAACTTATAATTATGATCCTGTCCAAATGAAGGATTTATTTGGATGGTTTTGGGCCATTAAATTATAGATATATCATTAATGAATATGGGTATGTTTTATAATGTTTGGTACTTTTATGTATGTGTTGTATTATGAACTTGCAAACTGTGTTCCAATAGTTATTGCCTTACATTTCTCACTCCACGTTGTGTGTCAATATTTTCTCTCCCTCTCTCTGACAGCTTCATCACTGTCACTCCCTCTCTTCCTCACTTTGTTTACTGTCTACCTTCCCTTCCTACACCCATCTGTCCTTCACTTACTACCTTCAATATTGCAGTCCCCCCCCCCCCTAATTCTCTCTCTCTCTCTCTCTCTCTCTCTCTCTCTCTCTCTCTCTCTCTCTCTTTCTTTCTTTGTCATATCATCCATTCAACCAACTTCTGACAGCTTCCGGAATAGTGTAGAAGTGGAGAGAGTGAGTGAGTGAGTGAGTGAGTGAGTGAGTGAGTGAGTGAGTGAGTGAGTGAGTGAGTGAGTGAGTGAGTGAGTGAGTGAGTGAGTGAGTGCGTGCGTGCGTGCGTGCGTGCGTGCGTGCGTGCGTGCGTGCGTGCGTGCGTGCGTGCGTGCGTGCGTGCGTGCGTGCGTGCGAGCGAGTGTGAGTGCGAGAGCGAGAGAGCTTCGTTCGTCTTCCAGTCAAACCTCCAGCTTGTTCCCCGTATTGGTACCATGTCCTCCACTCAACCATCATCAGGTAACTTCCGGTCCAGTGCTGGTAAGGTTGGTAGGTGGAGAAGGAATAGGGATGTGAGAGAGAGAGAGAGTACAGTAGTGACTAACAAGAGACATTGTTCAGTTGGTATTAGATAAGTACTATAGAGGTGAATATTGTTTAAATAATATTGCAGTGTTCAGTAGATAAATGGTCAAATAATGGGTATTGTGAGACTAAATGAAGATCTGAATTCAAATGTTGCCCGTATAAGTCACGCCCAACTATTTGTTTAATTTGTTTTCCTCATCCCACAATCTTTGTTGTTGTTTGTTTACTCTTTCTGTCTTATGTTGGTATCCTGCTTTACTAGTGTTTTGTTTTATATTATTAGACTACATAACATTGACTAAACTACCATTTAGACTCGCTTACTCTCGCTTCATCAGGTTAGTGCACTGACTAAAAGTTTATGACGCTCTGATTCCTCATTTATGTTCGTTTCATGCTCTCCTATCACTGTATATTTTACTTACAGTAGTTTACAATGGTTTAATTTACAAATAACCTTCCTATTGGTTAGTAAGATTAATGGTATTTATTGTACCTTTTCTTCCTATTATTGTTTGTATATACAGTATATGAGTGAGGGAGACAAAAGGCAGAACTGCCTGTGGCAAGTGCCTCCCCCAGAGTTGAAAAAGTGATAGGGCCAAAATCAAGGGACGTTCGAGCCAAAATGCCTAAACACACTGAGTTTGAAGCAATTTAAGTCATAGGAAGAGGGGAAGACTGATTCTGGGAGAGTTCCTGAGCTCAGCTGTTGAATAGAAGAAAGATTGAGAATAACGTTTCACTCTTGGGATGGAGAGTCGCACAGAGTAGGGGTGGGATTGTGTTGCAAGAATGGTGCTACGTGCTCTACAAAGAGGGGGTGGCATACACTGAGAGAGCTCTGATTAACACTGATTATTGTAATAGCGGTAGAATAGGGAGAGAGATGCAACCTTGTGGTGAAGAGAGAGACTGCAGAGAATTGGTGAGTGGTTAATGAGACGGAAGGCTTACTTTTCTACTTTGTCTAGAAGTGCTGTGTGAGAGGATCCTCCCCACACGTGTGAACAATACTCAATACATACAAAGGAGTACAAAGGAGTACAAAGGAAATCAAGCAACAACAGGTCTAGTGACCCTTCTAGGTTGCTTGTCCTCCAAAACACTGAGGATCAAGTGACCAAACAGTGGTTTAGAGTGGGTAAGGGAACATTGGAAAGGGAACTACTGCCCTGCCACTAACGTGGCAGGACTAGGAAGTTAGTAGGGGACATATGGGTTAGTAACTGAGGGGAGGATAAAGTTATTCATTTACAAACGCAGTCAGTCGCGGGTTTGATGCGAGATATTTGTCTAGGCGGAATTTAAATGAATCAACGGTGCTGCAGTCTATAACGTCTCGGGGAAGCCCATTCCACAAGTTGACAACTCGATTGAAGAAGAAATTCTTAGATTCGTGCGAGTTAAAAGATTTACCAATAATTTTGCAACCGTTTCCCCCGTGTAATTAGATTGGTCGATAGTGAAGTACTTACTACAGTTCATATTGTCGATGCCTTTGATGATTTTGAACACTTGAATTAAGTCGCCTCTTAATCTGCGCTGGGTTAAAGGAAATAGATTTAATTCTCTAAGATGCTCTTCGTATGGTTTGTTCTTTAGGCTAGGTATCATTTTGGTAACTCTACGTTGAACTCGTTCTAGCTTGTTTATATCTTTTTGGTAATAAGGGCACCAGGATTGAACGCAGTATTCCAGAAGAGGGCGGACTAAGGAATTGTTTGGACGCACTGTGGCCCTGTACAGAGCAAGAAGCTGCGCACGGGTAAAGAACCGCTGGAGGCGGTTGAGCACACCCAGCTTCTGAAAAGCTGTTTTAGCAAGAGTGATAATATGGTCTTTCCAAGAGAGGTCTGATGAAAAAGAGACACCAAGAATATTAATAGAAGATGAAAGGTTAATTTGTATGTTGTTGAAGAGTAGGGCATAGTTTTCTGGAAGGGGGCGACGAGTAGACAGATGGAGAAATTAAGTTTTGGAAGCATTGAAAGTAACAAGGTTTTCTCTGCCCAAATTAGAGATAGTAGAGAGATCAGAAGATAGGTGTTTTATTGCCTCTCTACGTGAGTTTTGGAGTTCCTGCTGTGAATGATGTTGTGCAAAGCTAGTTGAATAGTGTAATGTAGAGTCAACAGCATATGAGTGAATAGGGCTGAAGGTGCAGTTGAGAAGGTTGTTAATGAATAATATGAAGAGAATTAGAGATAGGACAGAACCCTGAGGAACACCGGAGTTGATAGGTTGAGGAAGTTCACAACCACATCTACGAAATGGCAGGCAAGGATAAAGGCACAGATAGAGGGATACAAACTGAAGGAGGGTAGTTTGGAAATAAGGGATTTGTGCCAGACTCTATCAAAGACCTTCGATATGCCTAGCGAATGAAGGATGACCCGAATGAAGGATGACCAAGAGTTATTAAGATTAGAAAGAAGATCACCAGTAGAGTGGCCCTTAAGGAAGCCATACTGGCGGTCGTAGGTTATGGGAAGAAAAATGCTTAAGAAATTTGAAGGTAAGAATCGTTAAAAAACTTTAGAGATGCAAGATATGGGAGCAATTGGACGATAGTTGGAGGGGTGAGAGCGGTCACCCTTCTTTAGAACAGGTTGAATGAGAGCAAACTTCCAGCAAGAAGGGAAAGTGTTAGAGGAGAGACAGAGATGGAAGAGTTTGCTTAGGCAAGGAGTCAGCATGGAAGCACAGTTTTTTAGTACAATAGGAGGAACACTGTCCTGTCCGTACGCCTTCTTACTATTAACCCTCTCCGACATATGACGCGATTTTGAGCCTATTAGGGATACTTTAAAACCTTTGTTACCATCAGGGGTATTTAAAAACCTTTAGTTTAGTTACTTCAACCTCTGCAGTTGTCTTTGAGTTAGCTGTGGGCAAAAAACTAATTTTGGAGAGGTAAGGAGTGAGAGAACTCTATTTCTTATTGCTAATCTGGCAACCTCTGCGTCATATGAGTCTGAAAGGGTTAAAGTACATCCTTGGAAGAGATTATGATGTTAGGCATAAGTAGGAGAGGGGGGGGCGGAGAGGGAGGGATAGCACCGGAATCATACAAAGTGGAGTTTTTAGCGAAATTGATTGCAAAGAGTTCAATCCTACGTGGTATACGCTATACAGTATATACTATATAGTATTGTGTACGGTAGGTACTGTGTCCGTGTTGTTCCCCGTGTAACTGTTCCATCAGTGTCAGTGTCTCCCTCTCTCACCTGTTTCATTTTACCCAACCCTCCCCACTCTTTCAACCTTTACAATATTTCACCTTCACTCTCACCATCAGCCTAGTATATTTTGTCCTCCCACCACATTAGTCTGTATAATTATATTACTCGCATATTCTGGCTAATGTTCCTTTTCTTTGTTACATTGTTTGTGCACCTTAGCATTAACAGTTAACAGCTAATTCCAACAGCACATTCAGTAGCACGTTTTCCTTTCAACTCCCAGTAATTTGAGTTCGATTCCCAAGCAGAACGAGACGAATGGAGGGTTTCCTCAAACTTGAAGCCTTTGTTCAGTAAATGGGGCTGGTAACTTAGACAACATGCAATAAATGCAAAGACATGTATTTAAGAACCTAGTGTACGTCACTTACTTTAACATTATATTATGAATGGCTGGGTGTGGTGACGGAGGTTACATTACTTGCTCAGGCATCACCAAACTGATAATATATTATGTTGGTGCCATGTAAACGGACTACATCTTTATATTTACAATACTTGTGGTGGTTATGCACCAAAATACATTGTGACCTTTTACTATACCAACAAACAGTTGCTTTTTTCGTGTATTGGCGAACACTTCTTCACCATTTTACAAATCAAATTGTCCAATGATTGACATGACCTTTTGTATCCAAATATCATTGAGAAGATTGCATGTATTTTTAGCGCCTATATTTGATAGGTTTCTGACTAAAAATCCTTTGTGTTCTGATACTTCAAAAAAAATCTTGCTAAGTCCTTCCTAACCTGAATGTTATAATATAATGATATACAGAATAATTATGTGAGCCTATTTAGATTACAAACAATTGTATGTCTCATACTAATAATATCCACACACACACACCATCTTCATGAGCTTACCATCTTCCTATGACTTAAATTGCTTCAAACTCCGTGTGTCCAGGCATTTTGGCTCGAACGTCCCTTGATTTTGGCCCTGTCACTCTTTCAACTATGGGGGAGGCACTCGCTATAGGCAGTTATGCCTTTTGCCTCCCTCAATCACATAGAACAAAACAAATATCTGTATATCTCATGTTCATCCACTAAATTGTAAAATGTGTATTTTCAGCTCATGAGGCTGCCATTCTTTAATAAACCGTTTATTATTATTATTATTTTTATTATTTTTATTATTACACACACACACACACACACACTCTCTCTCTCTGTCATGCAAATCGTAATTGGAATTTCATTAGTTCAGACTTAAATTCATTCCTACTTCCATTTACATTACGCACTATTGAATAACACTCTCCCTCCCTTAATTGCTCCCTCCACTTTATTCCGACCCCCCCCCCCCTTTCCTCCCACAACTCCGTCAAAACAATCACAAACAATATTACTCGGAGTCCCACTGGTCTGACATCGATTTAGGTTTTTATTACTTATATCTTAAACATGTGTAACAGTTCTTGGGCCACATGGAAACACGAAATACAAAAGTGATGGCTGTGTGTGGCTAGTGTTTGTTTGTTGTTTTATAAAGTTAGTTTACCCTTTCTTACAATTATATATTCATATAGTTCAAACATAATCGTAACCATTGTTCAGTTATAGAAGTTAAAGCAACAAAACAGGATCGGAATGCATTTGTATAAGAAGTGCAGCCATGAAATGTTTTAATTAAATAGAATTCCATAATCTTAAATAGATCTCAGTCGGATATATGTATAATAATTGTATCAAAATCATTTGTCTATTGTTTAGTTAAGTCACTTTTTTACTTAAATTACAACATTTTAAGTATTCCGTCTTAGAAAGGTTATTATATGAATATTTATTTGTTTGCAATAAGCTGCAATTCATGTTATTTGTATTATCTCTTCCAGGTAAGTTGATGTACAAGGACAACTTTGGTGGCGTGTTGTAGGCTTAATGACCTGTGAGTATATTAATATCATATATATTACTATAATGCTATTGTTGATGGTGACGCTTCACTCCGATACATCAATCAATGAGTAACCAAGTCTAAACTAGTTAGACGGCACTACATATAACGTACACAGAAACACACACACACACAGAAACACACACACACACATATATATATATATATATATATATATATATATATATATATATATATATATATATATATATATACTGTATATATACATATATGTTAAGTAACTACGAAAGCAATGTAATTATTTATATATCCTATAATTTATATATACTGTACAGTATACCGTATATATCGCTCTAGTATCGTATTTGTAGATACCTTAGTGTTGTTAATTCGTGTACTGTCAGGGTTTATCTTCCCAGTTGGGTATGTCATCAATATTGATTCTTCAGTTAAGTTTAGTCGGACTAGAAACTACCCAATAGTAAAATATACAGATATTGATGTACAGTATAAAAGGCAAATTAGTATTATTGACTTGCAAGAATAGTTTGCTAATACACCGTTAATTAGTTATATAATATAAGTACTTCAGAAGATAATATATTTCCAATTCAACCATACTAAATTTCTTTTCAAAAACAAATCATGGAGTATATAACATAAATATATGTGGCCAACTGTACTACCCCCCCCCCCTCTTATTCCCACGCACATATCCGTCTCAATATAGTCATAATTTACACATATTTAAGAGATGCATAATTGATGCTCTTCTTCCTCAATCATTGTAATATATTACCATCTATCACACACACACACACACACACACACACACACACACACACACACACACACACACACACACAGCCCGTAGCCTAGTACACACAGCCCGTAGCCTAGTGGTAGAGCTCTCGTCTCACACGAGGGGCTGGGGGTTCAATCCCCGGCCGGGCGGAGACAAATTGGGCTTGTCTCCTTTCATGTGTTAGCCTCAGTTCACCTAGCTGTAAATAGGTACCTGGAATAAGTGGACGACGTTGTGACGTCCCATCTGGGGTTGGCAAAAATGGTACAAGGCGAGATGGGTATCATATGGTTCACCTAAGCTGATGGCTACCTAAGCCTCCGGGCGAGACGGTACTGTCTATAGTGAGAATGGTACCATACAGATCCACCCTAAGCCTTCGTTTCCGATGTCGCCAATTGGCTAAAAATACAGACTACACACACATCCACAGCCATTCCAACGATACATATAACACCTACACATATAGGAGGCGGGAAATAACGAGCATGCTCACTCCCGCAATACAACTAGAGTAAGTACACACACACACTATTAATACACCAAGGGCAACGGGCTAACAGTTTGATTGTAACTTGAACTCGTATGTTAATATTGTTCCGCGTGATATTTCTGACAATAAATAATGCATAGCCACCAAAGTGAACAAGTGGATTTGAAATATTTTGTTATAATTATGTAGTATAGGGTAATTCATTCTGAGTGTTTCCTTTTCATCAAAATAATGCATTTAACATCATATTACTTATAGGCTAGTTATATATTGTTTCTATAGTATCTTGTTGCATATGTTGCATCGAGCATTTAAGCATGTAGTTCTCATTCTTCTTTCTTATTGTTAAGTGTTATTTTGTTTATTATTACGACTGGAAGCAACTTGTTTTACCTACATGTCATCCACGTTCTAGCAATAGCCACCATATATTTGGATATTATTGGGTGATTTGAGTAGTTAAAAGAGGATTTAAAAAAGGTAGATGACGTTGGTGGAATATAAGGCAGCACAACAAATGGGGTAGATTGTATTTGTTTGTTTTTCTCCCACATTGAAGACCCACCTAAATCCTTCTCCCCACCGTCCTGGACCACTTCCTTCCTTCCCTCCATTTGTATCGTCCACCTCCCCTTCCCCTCCCTCCACCACTACCACCTCCACATCTTCCCTCCAACCTCCCCTACTTCCTCTCCTTCCCCTCCCTCCACCATTACCACCTCCACATCTTTCCTCCCACCTCCCCTATTTCCTCCCCTTCCCTCCCTTTGTATCCTCTCCCTCTCCTTCCCCTTCCCCCACCACAATCCCCTTCACATCTGTCATCTCACCGCCCTATCATTAATTCTTTGCACGATATGAAGATGTCAATTCTCTCAACGATTTCCTGATGTTTTGCCCTAGTTATTAATCCTGGTGCATGCATTTATTCTCTCTCTCTCTCTCTCTCTCTCTGGATCTGGATCTGGATCTGTTGTTGTTTGCCTTCCAATGCCCCTATTATTGCTTCATACATTGTAACAGTAGGGGTCCTCCCTCCTACTTCAGAGTCTATCAATATAGTTTTGTTGGTAGGCATCCCCTCACTCAGATTTCAATTTATCCCTTTATCTCCCTGTCTCACTATAAACTTTATCTACTCTAACTCCTGTTCTTTACTTACTATTTTTCTTTTCTGTCTCTTATATTTTCTTGTATATTAGTACCCCTCTTTTTCCGTCCATTTACCATGATTGTCTGGCAGAGGTAAACATGATCATGTGTTCTATATCAGTCCTTTTGATGTTGCCAGTATTTTCCCTTGACGCAACTTCTATTATCGCCAAGTTATGTTTCTTCTTATCATTCATCCTTTCTGCTGATAATTTATTTAGGTTAGGGTTCTCAGTGTATACCTCCTCCCTTAAGGAGAGTAGCTGGTACCCGCCTTCCATCACTTTCCCACCCATAGTCTGTTCGACTGTCTAACACAACAGTGACTCGATTTTCTCATTGTTTTTTCTACTCCGGAACTCTCCCTCAATCTATATTTCCCTCATCCTACGACTTAACCTGATTCAAACTCCGTGTATCTAGACTTTCTTACTCTTACGCACTTTGAATTTGGTTCACTCTTTCATTTTGTTGGTTATACTCGTTAAAAGGCAGCTTTACCTTCTGTCTGCTTCTTACGTATATGAAGAACGTTGTTATACCGGTACTATTGTTTTCTTCAATGTGTTACTAGTAGGAAATATTAAACACAAACATTGACTTAGTATATTCGGGATTGCAGTGAATCTAACAATTTAGCTAAGCTTAATACAGGTGGCACCACACATGGCCATCAATCTCAAAGCTTCCTTAGATAAACGTGAAGTCTCCCCAAGAGTTATACATGTTTGAAAAGCTTCGTCCGTAATGAGACTACTGAAACAATCGGATATGTGATATTATTAGGCGTCTAGAACCATGAACAAAGATTGAAATCAAAATAATAAAGATATGTAGTGGCAGGTTGTGAAAACAAGTCCAGAGAAAAGGGATAAACATAGAGGATGAGGAATAGTGTAAGAAATGAGAGAGAGAGAGAGAGAGAGAGAGAGAGAGAGAGAGAGAGAGAGAGAGAGAGAGAGAGAGAGAGATAGAGAGAGAGAGAGAGAGAGAGAGAGAGAGAGAGAGAGAGAGAGAGAGAGAGAGAGAGAGAGAGAGAGAGAGAGAGAGAGAGAGAGAGAGAGAGGAGAGAGAGAGAGAGAGAAGAGAGAGAGAGAGAGAGAGAGAGAGAGAGAGAGAGAGAGAGAGAGAGAGAGAGAGAGAGAGAGAGAGAGAGAGAGAGAGAGAGAGAGAGAGAGAGAGAGAGAGAGAGAGAGAGAGAGAGAGAGAGAGAGAGGCTGCTGGCTGGCTGGCTGGCTGGCTGCTTGGATATAAGAGATCATGGCGGATTTGTGAAGACAAGATGAGTGTTTACGTGTGTCAGTGAGCTGTGAAGTACGGGATTACCGAGGGAGGAGACATACAGGAATGTTTACTCCAAATATCAACAATACATGTCTTCACCTCCTTCCCTTCTCCTACACCTCCAACTCTTCTCTTCTTCATTCTACCACCTACTGTACATCTCCAATTTTCTTCATATTTTCCTTTCACTCTCACACTCAACATTCCCTTCCTCATCATCTACACCTCCATTTTGTCTCTTCCTCTTCCCACCCCACCACCTACCAACTCTCTTCCCCACTGCACCATTGTGTATGCACCTCCAACTCTCTCTCTCTCTCTCTCTCTCTCTCTCTCTCTCTCTCTCTCTCTCTCTCTCTCTCTCTCTCTCTCTCTCTCTCTCTCTCTCTCTCTCTCTCTCTCTCTCTCTCTCTCAGGAGGTTCAGTTTATCTATAGCCAATTATTGATTTACTCGGCGAGGCTCTTGTGATTATCCTGTTTGGTATATGAAAATAATTACCGATATTTAGATACTATTTGGTCAGGAGTTGGTCATGCCGGTTATTTAAAAGAAATTATTGATTTTCATGGTGATATAATCGTGAGTTTATGTTTACGTGTGTTGCCATATTGATGTGATAAGCAAACCTAAATAGAGTTTTACATATTCATATATAGCGTTGCCAACCTTATCCCGAGTATGGCTTTCGAGATTGACTGATGACTGACTGACTTATTTTGTAAATGACTCGCTCCTGTTGATTACAGAGGGTAGGGTATTTTATTTTGATAACATAAATCAACAAGAGGTGGAGAGTGAGCGTGAGCTGAGGGTGGAGATGGTGTAGGGATAAAACATAATGGAGGTGCCGGTAATTATGGTCAGTATATAATTGTCTGTGAGGAGCAGGGGGAAAGGGGTAGGTAGTGGTGGTGGTGGTGTAGAAATAAACACAAATTAAAGGGTAGATCATTATAGCCTTGGTCGGCAACCCATCCAGGGGAGACCTTATACAAATCTGGGTGGATTGAATTCGTCAGCCTTGCCCCATCTAGGGAAGTAAACCTTATACAAGTCCTTACTGTTCACTGAAGGGTGAAGCAGGTTGGTGGATGGACTAGCCACCCACCACTGTTGAACAAATAGTGCTAAAGTAAAACATAAAAGGCCTGGGATTCGGACGAAGCCCAAGTTTATTGATCAGTCTTGTAAGTTCTTGTATAAACTGACGTGGTTTGTCCTCGCCGGGGACAAGTCTATTTTGGAGCGTTTTGTGTATGGCCACCCTCATATAAAGGGGAGTAAGGCGTCCGGCAATAGATAGATAGATAGACAATGTTCGCTGTGGGTGGCAAAGGGAAGTCTGGTAGAAGAAGAGTGGAAGAGAATAATATAAATAGTGATGCAAATAAATGGGTTAGGGAGAGGATTATGGCGAGAGACAAGATGCTGGGAGGGAGACATACCCTTCTAGAAATGGATTGGTAAACATACGTCGGTTGGTAGATAACTCGGTGGGATTACACGTCACACACACAAGTCGGAATGTTATACTGATTTTTTTTTTTTTTTTTTTTGACCAGTAACACACGTGGAAAAAGCAGAAAGAGGAGGTTCCTTGTGATACAAATAATAACCTTAAATTGTCATAGCTATCTCGTATTTAATCAAATCTCAATTATATATTTATTACCAATTACATTCATTTGAATGGATAATCAGTTCAAAGAGTCAGAACCATTATTTTTGTCCTAAAGTGTACAACAAATAAATGGTCTATACATATGGTTGAGAAGTTGTGGATAAGAGGAGAAGGAAAGAAGATGTTGGTGTGGTGTACTGTGTGAGGGATGGTGGCTCTAACCCTGAATGATGTAAAGTGTTAACATTATGGGAGAGAGTTGGTGAGGCCGGGAGGGGTAAGTGGTTACTGGTCTAGTGGGAAGGCGTTTGGAGGGGGAGAGGGGGGGGGGGGGGCAGGAGAAAGGAAGAGAGAAGAAGCAATGAAGGAATGGTAAGATACAGGTTTGGAGGGTTTGAGCATGGAAGAGGCAGTGATGTTTGGATCAAAATAGGAATGACAAATATATGAGAGAAGACCAGGAAGGAAAGACCAGAAAGGAAGAGAGGTTTAGAAGAAAACAAAATGCGAGAGAACAATCTAATGCTTAAATACATTAATGGACAAATAGAGAAGGCGCTAGTCACTAGGTAAATCTTAATACGAAATACAGGTGTGTAGTGCCTGAGGATTATGTGCAAATAATGTATATGTTGTTCGTAGCTAAGCTAAGGAAAGATGCAACAATGTTGAGTGTCCGGAGTGTCAACATAATGGATGGCTACAATATTTCTCCCACCCCGACCCTCACAACCAATTAAAACTGGTCTATTGAGTTCGTACACTGGTTCCTTGGTTACTATTGGTCACCCGAGGCACAACAGTGGCCAGGACGGCAGGATAACGATACATAATTGCGGATCACTCCTTCTTTAATTGCTTTAATTGATTGTTTGCCAACATTCTCGAGTATCTGACTCCTCTGATATTATACAGACATAATATGAGTAATTATCACACTTCAATTGAATTTAGTGTCTGTAAAAGGGAACGTGAAATAGATAAGCTTGAATTCGACATACATAAACTGATTAGTTTTCACTCAGTTATTGTTTGCAATGTGGTTTAAGTATGTACAGTATAATCACATTATGCATATTGCGCGCGCGCGCGCGCACGTAGTCAATACACTGTGTTAGTCTTAGGTTACATACAGCCATTCAGTAATCTCTGACCATTGAATGTATCGCTGATTATAAGCGAGATGTTCAACAGTGATAACGCCATAGGAGGCGATAATCTGACATAATGATTGTTGGCAAATGTAATCGACAATCAGGTTATACATGATACCTTCAGATGAAGATTATAGACCAAAGCTGATGATGTAACTGTTATCAATGATGATAACCCGTAATAACCTCACCCATGGATTATTCAGTACAAGATTGACCAATGGCAGCCAGTTAGAGTGTGTTGGAGCTAAAGAACACTTTAATTTTCAGTAGAGATACTGTTACCTTCTATATATATTTAAGTTTGTGTGTGTAAAAGACTGCATTATTTACTATACTTTACTTTTGTTTTTCCTACCGAATCTTTCTTCCCTTTATTGTTCCAGATCATCCCATAATTCTCCCTCTTACCATCAACACCGTCTCTTACATGTTCTCCCTCCATTGTCCATTCCACACAATTAATATCAGCTGTTACGGTTGTGTTTTTCCTTTTCTCAGTTTCTCTCCGGCTTGGATATTTTTTTCCTTTTATGCGCCTTTCTATGATTCAGATAAGTCCATTCTCTATATTGGCATTCACGTGTTTCATACGGTGTATTCCGTCTATAATGTTTCTTCTGCACATTTTCTTTTTCATCTTCTAACCACATTCCTTCTCTTCTATTCTCACTTACATCTCTGTCTCCGTGACCGTGTTTCTTGAAACCTTTCCTTTCTTTGTCTCCCCTTCTCCACATTCTCCCTCACCTTCAAAATAAATGACCTGGAAACCTGCCGTCTACGGTCTCTCCAATTTCCAGAGTTGTTGTTTAGTTATGGAAGATATAGCTGGAAAAGAATGTCGAAAGGGATTACATGAAGCAGGACAACACCAAACATGAATAAATAGAGGTAATACACATTGGAATTGAGAAAGGCAAAGTTTATTTGGTAGTCCACCAGGTAGAATTATAACTTGATATTATAGGTAGCTAAAAGAGAGACATATATACTGATGTAAATATGTACTGGGAAAAGCTATAATACAGGAGAGAGAGAGAGAGAGAGAGAGAGAGAGAGAGAGAGAGAGAGAGAGAGAGAGAGGTTGTAGTGGTAGTTATGGTGGTGGTGAAATATACTAGCACTGAAGGAGACATTAAGTAGGGATACATTTTATATGGCTGGGAAGGTGATATAGTTTACAGGTTAGCCTGAGAACAAATATTATATGTCGACCTTTGTTGGGGGAACCTTTATCAGGAGTTGAGGTAAATGTAGGTTTGCGACAGGGTTGTGTAATGTCACCATGGCTGTTTAATATATTTGTGGATGGTGTGGTGAGGGAGGTGAAAATGAGAACTATGGGAAGAGGATTGGGTTTAGTAGGAAAGAATGGTAGAGATTGGGAGTTGAATCATTGCTGATGACACAGCGTTGGAGGCAGATTCTGAGGAGAAACTGCAGCGGGTAGTCAAAGAGTTTGGTGAGGTTTGTGGGAGGAGAAAACTGAATGTGAACGTCAATAAAAGTAAAGTAATGGTGTGTAGTAGGGGTGATCGTAGGGTGAATCTAGATGGGAGGCTGGATGGGGAAATATTGGAACAAGTAGAGTGTTTTAAATATGTAGGAGGAACGATAAGCAGGAGTGGAGGTATGGAAATGGAGGTAAAACAGAGAGTGTGTGAAGGAAGGAAGGTTTTTGGAGTAATGGGAAGTATGTGGAAGGTGAGAAATCTCGGAATGAAAGTTAAATGTGCAATGTATCAAGGAATTGTTGTGCCAACAGTGATGTATGGGGCTGAGACATGGGCTCTGAAGGAAAAGGAGACGAGAAAGTTGGATGTGATGGAGATGAGCTGCTTGAGGAGTATGTGTGGAGTTACTCGTAGAGACAGATTGAGGAATGAAGAGATACGTAGGAGAGTGGGGCAGCAGGAAAATTTGTCGGCCAGAGTGGACAGAAATGTGCTGAGCTGGTATGGTCATGTTGAACGAATGGAAGATGAAAGGCTTACAAAGAGAATATATGAGTCGGATAGAAGGGGAGAAAGAGGGCAGGAAGACCCCCATTGAGATGGAAAGACTGTTTAAGACAAGCTTTGGATGATAGAGGAATGACTATAGATCAGGCAAGGGAAGTGGTAATAAACAGGAATTTATGGAGAATGATTGTGAATAGATAAGTAGATAACACATGGTCATTTAGGAGAAGGGGTTGGGTGCAAGTTGGACTAGATAATAGTCCATCAGGCACCTGGCCTGGGGAGACAGTTTACAGGTATATGCAGGATGTGCCTGGAAGTGTGGTGGGCGGGCTTGTGGTTTTGGCTTCGCTGCATGTCTGCCTGCTGAGATCCGAACCTCTCCAGGTGGTTGGGGGCCAGGGGGAGTGCTGGAGGGACCTTGGTGACCCTGGTCTATGTGTCTTCTCCTGGGTGACCTACTATGGGTTTCAGAGGCCGTGTGGCATCGTTTTTCGGGAATAGCTTATTAACAAATTAATATTCGGATATATCGTATCAACCTAACAAAATGTGTCATGCTAACTAATGAAAATGTATTATAATTATGTGTGTTTATGAGGTTAGCCTAACTGTGTGTATCTGTGTTAACGCAGTCATCCTCACCTGTTTCTTTCCCTCCCTCTTATATTTGATTATCCTTCCCTTCATACATTAGTTACCCACCTACCACACACACAGACACACACACACGGCCACAGTGGCCTAGCACACTAAGTCACTGTTCTCCTGCCGCTTGGCTCTTGTAGCGGTGATTCGAAACTTGTTGCTTGCAGGTGAAACTTATCAAAAAGATACATACAGTAGGTATGACGGTTAGGTGTGGATGCGCCTGCCTCTGGTTTCCACCTGGTACCCTGTCCATATCCTACTCCCTCCGGGGGTATGTAGGTACACTTGTAGCAGCCAGAGTCAATCTGTTGACTACTTTGGGTAAGTTATGAATATATTCATGCCACTATCTTACAGCCTGTTAAAGAGCTACTTAGGAATATGGTACAGGTATTTAAGCTTTACATTAGTATTGAATAACAAGTGCAACAACAGTATTTAACAATTAATAGATATCCAGCATATATTGCATATCTTTTCTCATAAATAGCTAACATTGTCTGTGTATTATCCCGCCTATTAACCCTTTCCCTGTGGGAGACGTTCAGGAACGCCATGGCAATTTACAGAAATTTACAGGCTTTTAAAGCCTGTTAAAGCCATAGAAATCGAGTGTCAGTGGCCGGGAGAGCGAGGGACCCACCTCCAATTGCCAGCACGTCCGTCCGTGCACTGAGACCCCAGCCCCGGGTCTCAGCAGTACTGCCAAAGGCAAAATAGCGCTACATTGCTCTTAAATAGCGAATTTTCCCCAATGTCTATGGTAGCGCTGCTGCGGGTGAACCCCGCAAGCTACGAAGCTCATTCTAGTGTAATTTTGAAGCTATTTTCGTCTAGTTTTCGGCTGAATACATTTCATTTCATGCAGATACTTGATTAATCATTCAGGAGTGCCTGAATTTGCCTTAAATAGTCCAAATATGCTTGCAGAGAAAGGGTTAATACCTACTACCCTGACCCTCTACCAAGTGACCTCACCAGTCACTAATTGGCTTCCTTACCCACCTTACCTACTTGTACAATTTTATTAGCGTAAGATCATACTCAGGAATATCTGTAAAATATAGCGATAAATTAATATAATACACCGACGAAGTACTTCGGGAGAAAAAAAGAAAGAAAAAGAAATGAAAAATAACTAGACCATGATCGGGGGACCGGATTAGCCTCCGTTTTATATTATTCAAAGCTCGTGCTCTTGTTTATATAAGAAGGAGTTATTTAAATACTCTTGTCCACGACTTGATCCTTCTTTTTTCATACATTTTGTTTTTTGTTTTTACACACTCTCCATATAGGTGTATTAATGAGTATATCACCCCTACACACCTCTTTATTCTACGTGTAGTATTACAAATATATTCAGCTTTAAAGCAAATCTTTATATACCGTGCTGTTTAGATTATTTGTTTTTTGCAATTTCCATAAATTTCAAATAATTATCTGCATCAGTAAGTTTCCACTAAATATATTAGCAACATGAACTTGTATATATTTAGTTTGTTATTGTCCAGTAGGTATAATCAGTGAGTGAACCTGGCAGTATAATGATCTTACGTGAGAGAGACCAAGGACACAAACAAATTGCTGCCACAAACATTAAACCAGGATTCATAAGAAGATAAATCAGGTATCGGCATGCATTAATTAGTGTGTGTGTGTTTGTGTGTGTGTGTGTGTGTGTGTGTGTGTGTGTGTTTGTGTGTGTGCGCGTGCGGTTGTTATTCATGTTTGTGTGCGTGTAGGTTATGAATGTTTGTGGTGTTTAGGAAAAGTACGATCACTTTAAAATAGTTAATGGTTTTGAAATATATATCATAATGGAATATAAGAAAGTTATTATACTTGCTCAACATATATACAATATTATCATCCTTTATTGAATAGCCAGTAGGCGAGTCCCACAACGGAAGTTTTAATTGGTCTTACGGCTTGCAAATATAACTAGTTTTTACGGAGCTTCCACTACTAGCGAGGTCCAGGTTGACAACGGAGGTGAAGTGTGTGTAAGTCTCTGTCACCAAGATCATTATCACCTGTTGGACTGTTATGATGATGGTGAAAGGGTCAGGTTAATTTTAATAACTTTAGTACTATGACGCATATATTTAATTTTATCTAGCTTGGGTTGAAAAGATAATGGCGAAATAAGGATTTGTAAATAAGTTGAATAAAGAAAAGAACAATAGTTGAAATATAACTGCATGTTACGAGAGAGAACAATGTAAAGAATGCTATGTTGTAATGTAGCCTTTGTGCCTGCAGTAGGTTGGTGGTGTGTGAGTACAAAGGAAATCAAGCAACAACAGGTCTAGTGACCCTTCTAGGTTGCTTGTCCTCCAAAACACTGAGGATCAAGTGTCCAAACAGTGGTTTAGAGTGGGTAAGGGAACATTGGAAAGGGAATTACTGCCCTGGAACTAATGTCCGTGGCAGGATTAGGAAGTTAGTAGAGGACAGAAGGGTTAGTAACTGAGGGGGGGATAACATAAATGAGGTGATGAATGGTGAACAAATCTGAAGTGTGAACATTTGACGGGATGGTCACACAATATAATAATGATGGTTACTGATTGGCTCTGTAACATCTTGAATATTTGTATTATGTTTATCTGTGGATTTCTTCGCTTCTTCTTCTTTTTTGATATTTTAAAATCCTTTGAGTATTAAATATGGTTTTAGTGTGTGCTATATTTGACCATACTACATCATTCTAATAAGCGTAAACAGTCATTTTCTCACCTGCCACACGCTATCCTATTCTAAAATCCGACAGGATATTAATGCAGTTATTTCCATGGTACTGTAGTTGATTCACGACATGCAAATTATTGTTGTAACGGGTTTATAACCCAGGGAGAAGGTTTATAATCATTCTTTCAGTGTCATGCCTCACTGTATATTTGTACATAATCCTAGTTACTGTGCAGCATTGTTGCCACGAACTAACTCTCTAACTTACGAGATTAAACCATATCTCTATCAATGATTTTAGTATAATGCCTACTTACCTTATGTATTATTTCACCATATATATATATGAGAGAGAGAGAGAGGGGGGGGGGGGAAGGAAGGATTATCACAGTCTACCAGAACTGTTTTTTGTCTTGATAGACGAGTTAATATACATGTTGTATTATTAGTATATCAAGACTACCATCCTCTGTAATCACGCTAACAGTACAGTACGTTATAATCTGTGACCTTTTGCAATATTTTGATATAATATATTCCCACCAGTGCTACCAGATATAAGGAAGTCATGAACTGTTAGAACCCAGGAATTATAGTGACTGGTTGGTTGATAACAGTGAAAATATCGTGACTCAAAACCAAGAGCAGGTTCATCACTTCTGACTTGGAGAGCTAGACCACCTTATTGTTGTTGTTGTTGTTGTTGTTGTTCCTCCCTAAGCTGCCTGGCCGAACAGCCCCGCGTCACTAAGGAAGGCAATGGCCACGGTCGGGCTTTCCCACAGAGCTCTCAAGGAGTGTAGATTGTGTTGTTGGCGTAAGTTGTGTGAAATGCAGTCTTCTATGATGTGTTTAATGGTATGGGATTCTGTGTTACAACCCAGGCCGGTGTTGACTACGGAGTCATCCAGTCTCTTCTGTTAGCTCAGAAGAGCTGGATGGTGTCCGCATCTCAGCCTGGCCAGGTGGACTCTGTCCTCGCAAGGAAGGGAGGATTCAGAAGGATGGATTTCAGAAGGTCGTGCCTGCAGCTGCGTGTTGTCTATGAGTGAGTGGATGGAACGGCGAGAGATATGAGTATGGATGTGCTTCTGGAAGCTGGTTTGGGGTGGGCAGGGAGGGAGAGAAGATAGTATTTGTGTGTGATACCGTGTGCTGGGTATTTTGATATTTCTTGGTGTCTGTGGGTGTGTTGCCATGTAGTGTAGTGGGTGGTGTTGCTTCGTGGAGGCTGCTGCCAAGAATTGAGTGCCTCTCATGTCCAGATGGCCTTTGACTTGGAGGACTTTGGTTTCTTGATGTAGGTGATCTGTAGGTGTAGTAGCCGTGCAGCCTGTGATGATTTTTAGGGCTATATTTTGAATAGTCTGTAAGGTCTTATGATGTGTTTCAGCTAGTTTAGAAGCCCAGGCCGGGCTTGCGTATTCTATTACTGATCTTATGTATTGTTTGTAAACTGTGGTGGTGGTTTCTTTGTTGTGTCCAAATTTTGTGTGGGCAAGTGACCTGAGGCCGTTATGTCTGGGTGTCAGTTTCTTTTTCATGTTTGTGGTGTGCTGTTTGAATGTCATTTGAGTATCATATGTTACTCCTAGGATTTTGGGTGAGTGTGTATATGTTAGGGATGTGTTGTTTATGGTGAGTTGCGGTGTGTATTTGTGATCTCCTGTTCAGTTTGTGAGGTGGGTTGCAATGGATATGGCTGGGGCTAAATTGAGTCTGTTTGTAGTGCACCAGTCATGTAATGTGTTGAGATAGGGTTGAAGGAGACTTGTTGCTGTGTCTGGGTCTTGGTGTGTGCATGTGAGTGTTGTGTCGTCTGTGTAGGAGGCTATGTTTATTTGGGGTGTATTGGGTGTATTTATATCATGCATGTACAGATCGAAGAGTGCGGGCGACAGGACGGATCCTTGTGGGACTCCGTTTGGGAAATTTCTGATGTTAGATGACTGACCGGCAAAAGATACGTGTACACATCTGCCTGCTAGGAAGTTGGCCAGCCACCTTTTTGTGTTGTTGTACATGTTTGTGTCGTAGATTTTGTTTGTTAGGTTGTGGCGGGGGATGTCATCGAAGGCTTTACTAATGTTGAGTGTGGCAAGTAGTGATCTGTGTGGTGGTCAGGCTGAGTTGGTGCCGTCAAAAGCTCTTTGTGTAAGGTCTGTGACAAGAGTGTTTGTGGAGTGCAGTGGCCTGAAGCCATGTTGTGTTGGAGCTAGGGGTAAGGCGTGTGTAATCAGTTGTAGTACAAGGCGTTCTATGACTTTGGAGGGGGTGCAGAGGAGTGTGATAGGGCGGTGTGAGGAGGGTAGCGTGGGGTCTTTGTTGGGTTTGGGGAATGTGATGATACCATGCTTCCAGATGTCTGGTATTGTGTTGTGTGAATAACTGTAGTTTGATATGTTAGGGAGTGCCTGTATGCCTTGTGGTCCCAGGTGTTGTTGTTGGTGGTGGTGGTGGTTTTGATTTTCTTACTGGTGTTGTGGGTTGTGTTGGTAGGGTAGTGGTAATGATAGTACCACTACGTATGATTTGTACTATTGTTAGAGAATCTGGTTAGTAAGCTATCAAATCAGAAAAATGTAGCTTTAAGATTGGATTGATTGATTGAGAGAGAGAGAGAGAGATAGATAGATAGATAGATAATGTATACAACGATACTACAATAGTGGATAGGAATGTGTGTTAATGGTAGGTGGAAGTAGATAGAATCATGCAGTTTTTCATCTCCAAGGAATATCATTATATTACCTATGTGTGCGTGTGTGTTGGTGGTGGGGGGGGGGGGGGCGGCGGCAAAGAGACTAGGAAGGTGTTGGGTGCGAAAGGGGCCGGAGGAAAACTTTTGATTTATTCAACAACAATGTCACATAGAAATGGAAGCCTATGATATATTCATAATGATTACTGGAATGGTGGACCATGATAATATATTTGTCTACCCGTACTCTGTGAATATATTCACACATATATGCAGATTCTTCCTACTTATTGATACTGCGATACAATTACTGAAATAGTGTCGATTTTTGTTGTGTGTAAACAATTTAGGATAGATAGCGAGCTGTCAAGCCATAACAATTGAATGGAAGCCATAAAGCATATCCTGATATGATATAATGTTGCCCAATATCACAGCATTATTAACCATGTCTAGGGATTATAGGTAGTATTACAAACTACCTTACCTAATCTTACAGCCAAACCTGTACCCTACATATCACGAGTCAAGAAAATAATGCTACACATTTCATTTCCTGAGAACCGGTATCATAGCCAGTAAAGAACGCTAATGTCTTCTTTTGACCTAACTCCCCTTTTGAAATTGCATTATTTCAGCATTTGCATTACTTGTCTACTGTATTTTGTTCATTACATTCTTGTACCTGGAAGCAGCCACTAATAATATGTTAGCCTGATATCCGTAATACTCGACAGTAGTATGGAATTATAACATCGATCATCCGGCTGGCTCACTCGATGGCACAGTTTATCCGTAAATCCGGAATATAATATATTCCGTATTGTAACACAAATATACTGACGTTAATTGTTTAATGGTATTGTGTATTCAGCCTGACCAATTACAGTTTCCAATGATAGTGATAAAACGTAGTTATGATGTCGAACACTTGTTTTTATTCCTGAAATAATTTCCACAAACAGGCTGTCCAATATCACTATAGAATGTTGAGCAGTACTTGAAAAGTAGACAATGATAAAAAACACCATATGAAGAAGAGCACTTTATTGACAACGTTTCGCAGATTGCCAGTGACCTGATGAAGCTATCTGCGAAACGTTGTCAATAAAGTGCTCTTCCTCAGATGGTGTTTTTTATCCATCACTATAGAAATTAGTTTGAGTATGCTCTCTCTCTCTCTCTCTCTCTCTCTCTCTCTCTCTCTCTCTCTCTCTCTCTCTCTCTCTCTCTCTCTCTCTCTCTCTCTCTCTCTCTCTCTCTCTCTCTCTCTCTCTCTCTCTCTCTCTCTCTCTCTCTCTCTCTCTCTCTCTCTCTCTCTCTCTCTCTCTCATTAGTTATCCAATTATATTTCTACCTCCTCCATTTGGCTTTCTCCTCGATAACCTTTTATACTTCCTCTTCTCCACCCACTCTCCCCTTCCTCCCCTCACTCGTCTCTCCCTCGTGATCATCCTCCAGCTCTATCCTCCCCCTCCCTCCCATCCTTCTTCTCCCCCTCCCTCCCATCCTTCCTCCTCCCTCTACCTCTCAATCATCTTCCCTCCCTACCATCCTTCTCACTTTAGTCATGATTTACAGGCATTTCAACGTGGTATAATTAAAGCCTTGACCTATCAATTATTTCATCTTATCTTCTTTGATCTTCTCCCCCTTCTTACTTGAATTTGGTACATGATATCTAGTTGCTTTATACTGTAGTTTCTTTAAGTCTCATTATTAACCTTTCCTTTTACAATGAGTTCCTGTTTTGTATATCACATGATGCCTAGTTGCTTGTAAATAGATTAGAGTGAGGGGAAATGTGAATATAAAGGAAAGGAGAGACATTACCAGATAAAAAGGTGACAACCAAATATGAGGGAAATATATACTGGAAAAGTTTGACCTTGAATATATAATGTGAGAAGAATGAGCCAAGAAGGTTCTGAGAGAGAAGTTTTATGGAGTGAATCACGACCCCAGTAAAGTTGGTGTGTGGCCAAATGGAAGGTTGGACTGAAGAACTATAGTAGCGTCTCCTTCAACAATAACAAATTTTTTGTCTTACTCTCTATTTTATGATCGTATTTTTGTTGGTTGAATTAGTTTCTGGAGGATGGGCATCACAAAAAGAGGAAAGCTGTGACGTGTGAATATATGGTGTAAAAAAACGTCTATACCTTGAACAAACAAGTCCTGTGTACGGTATGAAGGATACCATAAGATGAGGGAAGAGGAAATTAAGTACGATAAAGGAATGTGATGATATATAGAAGATACAAGGGGAAGGATGGAGGACATATAGTGATAAGAGGCTGTTGTAGTTGTGGTCATCTCCTGACTCACAAATGTATATATAAACATAAATCAAGGATAGGTATGTAACCTTTAAGGGTCTTTATCCAGAATTATAATAACTCTGACACGACTGTTATGAAATGTACTGTTATTGTGAACCCGGTATATTTAGTTTGTTATTAGTAAATTATTGTTGAGTTGACTATTGCATACTGCCTCAAATTGTGTTTCATCCATATTCTGTTTTCTCAGGATGTCTGACCAAACTTCCTCTACGTTTGTGTCAATGTTTCTTGTCCAGTATTCACCACTTGTCTCTCCCTGTCATTATATCCTCCCTGTTAACAAAGTGATCCTTTGACTCCCTGTGAGTGGTCTGACCCCTGGAGTGACTTTGTCATCCCTTATATAATACTGTCACACACATTACACACATTTTATAATGGGCTGGAGTTTGTGGATATGTTTAAACTTGATCCCATAGATTGTTCGATGTATAATATATGTATCCACTACATCGCATAAAAACGAAAAATCTAATTTGTAATTCCGTTTATCATTATCTTAGTTAATTAATTTAACTTATAACACCAAACACCCTCAATTGAAATTAATGACAGCATGTGATCCTCCCGGGATTCAAACCTGGGATGCCACATACAGAACTTAAACACTCTAACCATTACACCATCAAGACAGTTATAGGTTCAGTACATGACCATGATTAATAACCATATATCGAATACTGGATATCAATATAATCATGTACTGGACCCAACTACACTATGAATAGCTTAACGTGTATGTGAGAGGAAATAACAAAATATGGGGCGCAAATCTCAAAGGAATGACCTAGCAACTAACTTGTTCCTGAAGCTATAGAAATAATCTTCATTAACTAATTTAACTCCCAACACCAAACATCCGCAATTGAAATTTTTGAAAGCATGTGATCCTCCCGGTATTCGATTGCCTTCTCTGAACCTCTACAGATATTAATTAATTATCAGTCAATAACATTTGGTAAGATGATCCTCAGGGTATTAGAGTGTGAAGCCTATAATTGGGCTTTGTAATGAATTGGGGTTGTGTGGGACAGGGATCTGCCTTGCTTAGGCCAATCGGCTTTCTGCAGACTCCCATTTTCTTATGTTCTTATGTTCTTATGTTCTTATTGAATGGAAGTATGTTCAATTCACTAACGTACGATATGCACCTGTGTGTTATGCTTTGTAAATTACGATAAGATGAGAGATTCTCTTGATCGATAACATGAGAGATTCTCTTGATCGATAACATGAGAGATTCTCTTGATCGATAACATGAGAGATTCTCTTGATCGATAACATGAGAGATTCTCTTGATCGATAACATGAGAGATTCTCTTGATCGTTTGTTTGGGAAGGTAATAAAAGTGATACCGGTATTATAGCTCTAAAATAACACTCAACACAATACATGATCAACAACAACCCAGATGATCAACACATTAATTGACATATTATATACCTGTTGTGTACCTGTTATTGTATCAAAGGCACTGTGTTATGGTCACACACACACACACACACACACACACACACCAGATTAATTAATAGCCAACATATTCAGTTTCATTGAGAAAGGTTTTTGAGTGTGTGTGTGTGTGTGTACGTGTTCGTGAGTGTGCGTGCGTGTGTACGTGTTCGTGAGTGTGCGTGTGCTCTTTATACTAATGACGATAAAAACACTTTATTTCCAAGATTGATTGCAAATATTCCAAGTAGCCTTGTCAATAAATTTAAGGACTAGCTCTGCGGAAGATGCATGCTGTTAATGGATCATCAACACTGCTATGATATATATTATAGGTTATAGTTTTCAAATTTAAAGACACGTTCGGCCCAATAGTTTGGCGATTTTAAGACTTTTCCTCGCATTTCTTTGTCAATATTAAGACCTCGTGACATTTAGGTGTCGTTTTTTTCCTGGCGAGTGATAGTGAGCCTGCAATTTAGGATGAATCTACCTTCGGCCAGGACATGTTTCTACCGGAAAATGTACAAATTTATCTAGAAGGGAGACCTTGGGGATGTGTTTATTAAGCTTGACGGAGGCCTAGGGAGGAAACTAGAAAATAATAAATAATTTAATCGACCAATAAGGGTTAAACCCAGATGAGCAACACGGCAGAACACAGTCTAGTATTAGTACCCCCCCCCCCACACACACACACACACACACCCACACTACCTCCAATTACGAGTTCAACACCATCTCCATAATTAGATACTTTTTCCCCGACTTAATGTGCTGCCAGTTCCGCCGGCAGATGTCACTTGCAGCATAAAAGTTTGCACCAGTAAATATAAAAACCGACCACGTTCACTGGTACTCCAAGGTGTCCACTCGGTTTAGTTCCCATTGTTGGTTGTTGTTGTTGTCTGTATCAATTATGGATGGAGAGGTTAGGGAAGTTTACGTGTGTATGGTTTTCTCATTTCTCAGTATGACATCAATATATCTCCCATACTTAATATTGGAATTAGAACCTGTTCAGTTAAGTTATGTTCAGTGCTGTTAACCATTGAACCAACACTTTAGTATAAATATTAGTAGTGATCTTGCTGCCATTCCTGTTATTATATTACCTTTTGTTTCTCATTTCATCTCTTCAGATTAGAGAAGCCTGTTCCTCTGTTCTTATTATGGTATCTGACTAAGTGTTGCACTGGAGTGTTGTTGTATATTTTAATACTCAATTAATATTTCATTGGTAGTTTGAATTTGTATGTAGGTAATTCAAGTGCATTTGCTGGTTTCATATTAATTTGTATCCTGTCAGATTTGTCTTTCATTTTTATAACAAAACCAATTGTTTCCGTCCCATTACTTGTGTTTACATCTTCCTTTCTCACGATTATCATTTTCTTTATACCCTGGTACTGTGTTTATTGTATAGATATTTTTGTGTTGCTACTTTTCATGTTTTACCTACCTCGTTCATCCCACCACTTATCTTGTGGCCTTATTTTTCTATTTCCCTGTTGTAGACCTTCGATAGCCACCCCTTCCTCATTAGGCCCCCTTCCTGTTCCCCTTAGTTTTTTTTCTCTTACCGGTAAAAACTCCCCTCTCTCTCTCTCTCTCTCTCTCTCTCTCTCTCTCTCTCTCTCTCTCTCTCTCTCGCTCTCTCTCGCTCTATGTCTCTCTCTCTCTCTCTCTCTCTCTCTCTCTCTCTATCTCTCTCTCTCTCTCTCTCTCTCTCTCTCTCTCTCTCTCTCTCTCTCTCTCTCTCTCTCTCTCTCTCTCTCTCTCTCTCTCTCTCTCTCTCTCTCTCTCTCTCTCTCTCTCTCTCTCATATAACCTTTGATCCTCCTGGTTGATATACTACCACCTGGACGGACCGTCATACCACCTGGACGGACCGTCAGTAGTGTTGTGTATTGACCATCACCACACCTTTATTAATGGTTCCCGGGGGGCTAATAATCCTCAGATAACGAGGTGATCTATGTGTCCATCTTCAGAACTTGTGACAGCAAAGAATTTATCTTATTATATACCTGTGTGTGTGTGTGTATAATTGTTACGTTATATTCTAAATATTTAATATAAATTATTGTTATTGATATGATTGAGTGATACCATGATTAGAGAGAAAAGGAGGAAACTAATATTGTACTACAATCACAGTGGAATATAACTTATACTGTATTTTTACATATGTTTTATTTGTTGTCAGCAGAGAACAGTATTGGATTCCACAAACCTCTCTCACTCCTAAATGTAGTTAGCTTACTTTGCATTATTCCACACGACTTTACTACGAGGATCTTATTTCCTTTATTTAATTGTCGTAACGGAGATTAAGGAGTTAATTAAAACTTGTGTAACTTGAGTACGGGAACCCAACTCTGTTTAATTTAGTTAAGATATACAACTGCTGGACTGACCAACTTCCTTGAAATAAATACCCTTTTATAACATTCAGCCGCCTTCTCAATTGTTTGCAATTTATAATACATTAGAATAGAGTACATTTAGAGTAGGCTACATTTTCGATATCCCCAAATAAATATCGAAGGTATAAATTAAATTTAATATATAGATGAAGGTGAGCTTGCTAACAATGCCGTAACACTAATAATCATACACGTAGAGAGAGAGAGCGAGAGAGTGAGAGAGAGCATTATTAGTTTTCAGGCTAAAATATGAAGAGCTATAAAACCCACAGTGACTCTCTCAGACTGAACCACTGTCAAACACGCAGGTCAGTAGAAGTCTTAATTTGGGGTACCGGTAATCAGGGTCCAGAGAATATATTCTCTGGACCCTGCCGGTAATGGTCATGTCCAGCTGACATGCGTACATTAGGAGTTACACACACACACACACATACCCTTTATATTTCAAGTGTAGATATTTGTGTTTTCATAATGCTATAAATCTATATAATCACATATTTTTTTAAATTGAAATTGTTAAGTTGAAAAAAATATTTTGTCAACACCTACGCTGAACCTCAGAATATAGCCTTATCAATGAAACCCAGTAATTGGCCCAACGTGTTTGGACACGCCGTTAGGTTGAAGTGTGGTAGTGACTAATTATTATAGTCCAGGTGTGTTGACTCCAGGTGTGTCAGTGTTTATTATAGTGTTAGGTCAGCCAGCGTCAGGGGTTATAACACATTGTAGCTGTGTTATGATGCTTTGAATACCACCCTAACACTACCTTGCTGTCGGTCACTGTATTATTGTATTGTTGTGTTATTTATGATGCCTTGAATACCACCCTAACACTACCTTGCTGTCGGTCACTGTATTATTGTATTGTTGTGTTATTTATGATGCCTTGAATACCACCCTAACACTACCTTGCTGTCGGTCACTGTATTATTGTATTGTTGTGTTATTTATGATGCCTTGAATACCACCCTAACACTACCTTGCTGTCGGTCACTATATTATTGTATTGTTGTCTTATTTATGATGCCTTGAATACCACCCTAACACTACCTTGCTGTCGGTCACTGTATTATTGTATTGTTGCTTTATTCACCGACTGATCCTTCCTATTCCACGTAATGGTCATTATACCGTATATTACTACTGCTAGAACATTGCTTCTTATATATGCTGTTTTGTCATTCTACTACAATCTGGTCAATACATTATCTTATACTATCTCTTCTACTACCTTGTGTTATCACCTCCACCTTTTTAAGCAAAGATGACTAATATGACGTTGTGACTAATGCAATAATGTGAACCATCATCCTCATTTGCATACGTTGTTCATCACCATTACTCACTTTACAATCGGTTCATTATCCTTGGTACAAAGGTTTATTTGTAACCCAGTTCTGACCTGGTACAATATTGGGTTACATCATACCATTAATGTGAGTGATTGATTGTTACAAACTTCTATCATTATTTCAAAAGGATACACTTGAAACTATAAAATAACCCCTAAGAGTATAAATCCTAACCCCTCTGGAAAGCCCTTGTACCATGTTCATGTCTTGCCAACTGTACATAGGAAACAACGCGTTTGTCTGATTGATTCCCTACATGCATACAGTACTGCTCAGATAGGCTATGTATTGTCATTGATTCGTTACAATCATGTAGATATGGAATAGGATGGACATATTAGACTTAAGTTAGGCTACGCTAAGCTGTATTGTCTAATATAGGTGTTGCCGTATGTACTAACTGCTCAGGCCACTGCACTCCACAAACACTCTTCTCACAGACCTTACACAACGAGCTTTTGACGGCATCAACTCAGCTAGACCACCACTCAGATCACTACTAGCCACACTCGACATTAGTAAAGCCTTCGATGACATCCCCCGCCACAACCTAACAAACAAAATCTACAACACAAACATGCACAACAACACAAAAAGGTGGCTAGCCAACTTCCTAGCAGGCAGATGTGCACACGTATCTTTTGCCGGTCAGTCAGCTAGAATCAGAAACTTTCCAAACGGAGTCCCACAGGTAAGTCCTATCGCCCGCACTCTTCAATCTGTACATGCACGACATAAATATACCAATACACCCCAAATAAACTTAGCCTCCTATTCAGACGACATAACACTCACATGCACACACCATGACCCAAACACAGCAACAGATCTCCTTCAACCCTATCTCAACACACTACATGGCTGGTGCACTACAGACTTAAGCTAGCCCCAGCCAAATCCACCGCAACCCTGCTCACAAGCTGGACAGAACACGAATACATCTCTCGACTCGCCATAAACAACACACCCCTAACACATACACACTCACCCAAAATCCTAGGAGTAACATATGATACTCATATGACATTCAAACAGCACATCACAAACACAAAAAAGAAACTGACTGCCAGACTTAACACCCTCAGGTCACTTGCTCACACAAAATTTGGACACAACAAAGAAACCACCACCACAGTTTATAAACAATACATAAGATCAGTGATGGAATAGGCAAGGCCGGCCTGGGCTTCTAAACTAGCTGAAACACATCATAAGACCTTACAGACTATTCAAAACAAAGCTCTAAAAATCATTACAGGCTGCACAGCTACTACACCCACAGATCACCTACATCAAGAAACCAAAATCCTCAAAATCAAAGACCTTCTGGACATGAGAGGCACTTAATTTCTGGCAGCAGCCTCTACGAACCAAAACTACACTACATGGCAACACACCCACAGACACCAAGAAATATCAAAACAACACCCAGCACACGGTATCACACACAAATACTGTCCTCTCTCCCTCCCTGCCCATCCCAAACCAACTTCCAGAAGCACATCCATACTCATATCTCTCGCCGATCCATCCACTCACTCATAGACAACACGCAGCTGCAAGCACGACCTCCCGAAATCCATCCTTCCGAATCCTCCCTTCCTCGCGAGGACAGAGTCCACCTGGCCTGGCTGAGATGCGGACACCATCCAGCTATTCTGAGCTATCAGAAGAGACTGGATGACTCCGTCGTCGACACCTGCCCAAGATGTAACACAGCACCCCATACCATCAAACACATCATAGAAGACTGCATTTCACACAACCACTTACGCCAACAACACAATCTACACTCAATGAGAGCTCTGTGGGAAAGCCCGATCGCGGCCATGGCCTTCCTCAGGGACTCGGGGCTGTTCGGCCAGGCAGATTAGGGAACAACAACAACAACAACATAGGCATTCAAAGATGATACAGAGTCGAGAGAGAGAGAGAGAGAGAGAGAGAGAGAGACAGACAGACAGACAGACAGACAGCCAGACAGACAGACAGACAGACAGACAGACAGACAGACAGACAGACAGACAGACAGACAGACAGACAGACAGAGCGAGCGAGCGATGAAAAGGGGAGAACATACAAGAAGAACAAGCGAAGAAAATATATAAAGGTAACACGAGTTTGTGTGAGGAACATAACGTGAAAAAGTTAAAATTATGATAAAACATTTAAGAAGATTAAGTAAAAATACTAGAAAAATAACTATATAATGATGAATATTGCGTAACATCGAGATGAAGATAATATCATTTGGAAGTGTAAGTAATTACCAACCCGAGCAATGTATCCCTACCGTGAAGCAAGAAGTAATATATTGTTCATTCCCTTACCTTGGTGTGTAGGATACAGTATATACAGCAGGATGATACACATTAGTAACCCTCTCCGACATATGACGCGATTTTGAGCCGCTTAGGGATACTTTAAAGCCTTTGTTACCATCAGGGGTATTTAGAAACTTTTAGTTTAGTTACTTCAACCTCTGCAGTTGTCTTTGAGTTAGCTGTGGGCAGAAAACTAATTTTGGAGAGGTAATTATAAGAGTGAGAGAACTCTATTTCTTATTGCTAATCTGGCAACCTCTGCGTCATACGTGCGTGAAAGGGGTAATATACTGTACATACGAATTGCCAAGTTCGGGAAGTACTATAATCCCGGTAATATATTGTTGTTGTCAGTGTCGTTAGCATTATTTATGTTTAGCATTCTGCATACATTATTGTTTATGAGTCTATATATTGAAAGTAACAGATTTGTCTTTTTCCAGGTAAGTTGATCTACAAGTACAGTTCTGGTGGCCTGTTGTTCGACTGATGACTTGTGAGTATATAATTCGTAGCTATGTAACATATATATTACAAAGTATGTTTATGTACATGCAGTGTTAATATATTTAAGATACCGTTCATTATACAAAAGAATTATATATAGCAAGCCAAATGATTATGTATAGTTATCTAACTTTGTACTCCCTTTAACATCATCCAGATAGTTATAGCCAAGGACCAAGGCCTTAATATAATGTAAATCCATTAATACGTAACTATAATCTGGCCTCAATATAATGTAAATCCATTAATACATAACTATAATCTGGCGTTATTTTGTTAATGTTAATGTTCAATAATGCACAACAAGGCAATATAACGGGGGCTCTAATACCATAAGGTTAAATTTGTTTGCTGAGATTTAACCAACAACAATCTTTCCAACATTACCATAGAAATAAGTGTCACTGTTGTGTTATTTAACCAACAACAACCTTTCCAACATTACCATAGAAATGAGTGTCACTGTTGTGTTATTGTTTTAGTTGACTTCATTGGGAGGTTGGTGATACGGCTGATAGTCACATGATAATAGTGTGTATATTGAGCTTTATGGTGTGAGTGGGATAGTGTGGTGTTTTGATTTTTGTTTATATTGACATCATTACAGTGATGCAATTAGTGAATGTTGCTGATAGTGACTCGAATACTAAAATGGATTCGTATTATATTTATAATCGCTATCAAGTAACTCTCTCTCTCTCTCCCTCTCTCTCTCTCTCTGTCTCTCTCTCTCTCTCTCTCTCTCTCTCTCTCTCTCTCTCTCTCTCTCTCTCTCTCTCTCTCTCTCTCTCTCTCTCTCTCGTTAGTATAATCACCTACATATAGTGATAAGAATCGATTCGTCGTTTATAACCAACAATTTTACCTTCAGTTTGTTATCAATGTCAACCTCTCCAGGATGTTCAGGGGTTTTACGTCCAAATTGCTAGTGCCTGTGTGCAGTAATTACTTATTTTGTATAATTGTGTATATTTTTCTATGTGCTTAACTTAGTGGAAATATACTGTATGTGTCTTCGAGCTGAATAATTATTTAAATTTTTAAATTTGGTATTGTAGTTTATAAAAATGGGATCTATGTATTATGAACAGATGTTGTTTGTAACACACACGCACGCTATCTCTCTCTCTCTCTCCCTTTTCTTCCACACACTAAGGATCTCATTTTAAATGTGCTAGACAATATGTGTCATGCCTTATGCACTGTAGTATCGTATTCATACCATTACGTTGTTCAGATCAGTCATCCCTAAACCCTTCACTCATGACCCATTATTCCTCTCTGATCTCTCAGTGTTCATTAACCTTCTCCCTCTCCCTGCCTTCCAACATTGAGATGCAGATTAAGTGAACCCGGAGCCGTCACTGAATAGTAATCCGTCCTGCTGGAGACTCACTCGTGAGATATCGAACCAGTCAACCACCGGATTAACCCTTTCTGTAAAAGCGACGTCTGTTGCATTATTCTAGCTATATTTAGATAATTCTATGCAGCTTAGGAAGAATCTGTGGTAGTTAAAAGGGTTTATTGAGATAGTTCAAAGCCTTATTTTCGCTAGAGATCCTTCCTAAACTGAATAACATGGATTCCTAGTAGCCAGAATATAATGATAAGGAAGTCGACGGTACAGAAGGGGTTAACAGACGACTTAGAAACTATAAACTGTCAGTAATGCCAACACATTTACGTGCGAAAAGGGTAATGCATGGTAGATCCGATATTTTGTATTTTAATTATATTATGATGTTCTATCCAACAACCAACTCTACTCCTAAAATCGATTGATGAAATATTACAAACACATGTGGCAGTCCGTGGATTCGAACCCAGGACGCTCACACCGAAAATTAACACCTTATGCATTTCCCCACGAAGACAGTTAAAGAATGGTGGACACTGCCTACGATTTATTAACTTCGAATCCTGCATATCAATCTAAGCATGTATACACATCCCAACTGCAACTCACGTAGGCTATGCATATGTGAATGGAAAGAGCAATTAATGGGGCCTTAACCACTAGGGAAGTCCTCTCGATAAATTACTCCTGAACCAATATCAATTATTATGTTCTATCCAACAACCAACTCTACTCCTAAAATCGATTAATGAAATATTACAAACACATGTGGCAAACACATATATAAAATTGGTGTTATATTATTTATATATTCGGTTACATAAAAACGAATGAAGATACTAAAACATTCCTGCCATTCCCCCCCCCCCCCTCCTCCTCTTGCCCAACACACGCACGCACACACACACACACACTGATCATTACACATTCCTCACCATCTCCCCAATAATGTGTTTTGCTCCACCTTAAGAGATGTCAGTTTATACCTCCACACGTCACCACCAACCCATAACCCATAAGTCACCTCACAATAACAGGTTTTATGACGTCATGTTCATTATATTTGTTGGACAAAAAGCTATTTTAACCTTAGGAAGGATCTCTAGGAATCAATTAAACATCGGATTTTAACAAGTCCTCCCTAAAATGAAAAATCCGTGTAATGTTAGCCATAATAAACAATACTGAAGAGGTTAACCTGTGTACAGTACCCTGTTTCGATCATGTTGTTAGTGTGTATCACCAACACATATATTATCAACTGTTGCCGTCTGTCTGTCAGTCTGCCACTTGACCGGTCCATAATAATAACATGGTAACAGTGGTACAGCATAATTATATGTATTGTTGTTGTTGTTGTTGTTGTTAGTACAGTCAACCAACACAACATCACCAGGGAACCAAGAAACACCACCTCTCTCACTCTCATGTTGTGATATTTGTTTGTTGTTCGATCAAAGAGATGTACCGACCACAGTATCTGATGAACCTGTTTACATTATGAAATATTAATTACATTTTGAGCTTATTTTTATGATGATAAAACTGTAATCGTTGTTTTGAAGAGCTTAATGATGATTGAATGAAAAGTGATACATACGCACACACACTAAGCTTTCATTTGATATCATATGCATATTACACTTAGTTTACACCGGACAAGGAACACACACAGTACATACACACACACACCTTTTATGTCTTTCATATGGCATTTTGTTGTTTCCTCTATTACTACAAGATCGTTACCTTAAATTTCGGTTTTTATAACGATCATTTTTATCCCATCCTATTATATTCCCTCCTTCCTTTACTTTATATCGCTTTTCCTTTTTCTCTTCCTTTTGCATTCCATCAACTATTATATGGTGTCTATTCCCTCTTCCCTCCCGTCTCTCTCCCTATTCCTTCATCCTTCACTAGTAGTTAGGTTCTCTCTCTCCCTATTCCTTCATCCTTCACTAGGTTCCTTTAGTTAGGTTCTCTCTCTCCCTATTCCTTCATCCTTCACTAGGTTCCTTTAGTTAGGTTCTCTCTCTCCCTATTCCTTCATCCTTCACTAGGTTCCTTTAGTTAGGTTCTCTCTCTCCCTATTCCTTCATCCTTCACTAGGTTCCTTTAGTTAGGTTCTCTCTCTCCCTATTCCTTCATCCTTCACTAGGTTCCTTTAGTTAGGTTCTCTCTCTCCCTATTCCTTCATCCTTCACTAGGTTCCTTTAGTTAGGTTCTCTCTCTCCCTATTCCTTCATCCTTCACTAGGTTCCTTTAGTTAGGTTCTCTCTCTCCCTATTCCCTTCATCCTTCACTAGGTTCCTTTAGTTAGGTTCTCTCTCTCCCTATTCCTTCATCCTTCACTAGGTTCCTTTAGTTAGGTTCTCTCTCTCCCTATTCCTTCATCCTTCACTAGGTTCCTTTAGTTAGGTTCTCTCTCTCCCTATTCCTTCATCCTTCACTAGGTTCCTTTAGTTAGGTTCTCTCTCTCCCTATTCCTTCATCCTTCACTAGGTTCCTTTAGTTAGGTTCTCTCTCTCCCTATTCCTTCATCCTTCACTAGGTTCCTTTAGTTAGGGTTCTCTCTCTCTCTATTCCTTCATCCTTCACGAGGTTCCTTTAGTTAGGTTCTCTCTCTCCCTATTCCTTCATCCTTCACTAGGTTCCTTTAGTTAGGTTCTCTCTATCCCTATTCCTTCATCCTTCAGTAGGTTCCTTTAGTTACGTTCTCGCTCTCCCTATTCCCTCATTCTTCACTAGGTCCGTTTAGTTAGCTTCTCTCTCTCTCCCTATTCCTTCATCCTTCACTAGGTTCCTTTAGTTAGGTTCTCTCTCTCCCTATTCCTTCATCCTTCACTCCTTCTGGTTCTCTCTCCCCTACTATCCTTCATCCTCACTAGGTTCCTTTAGTTAGGTTCTCTCTCTCCCTATTCCTTCATCCTTCACTAGGTTCCTTAGTTAGGTTCCTCTCTCCCTATTCTTCATCCTTCAATAGTCCTTTAGTTAGGTCTCTCTCTCTCCTATTCCTTCATCTTCACTAGGTTCCTTTAGTTTAGGTTCTCTCTCTCTCCCTATTCCTTCATCCTTCACTAGGTTCCTTTAGTTAGGGTTCTCTCTCTTCCTATTCCTTCATCCTTCACTAGGTTCCTTTAGTTAGGTTCTCTCTCTCCCTATTCCTTCATCCTTCACTAGGTTCCTTTAGTTAGGGTTCTCTCTCTCACTAGTCCTTAATCCTTCACTAGGTTTCCTTTAGTTAGGTTTCTCTCTCTCCTTCTCCCTATTCCTTCATCCTTCACTAGGTTCCTTTTAGTTAGGTTTCTCTCTCTCCCTATTCCTTCATCCTTCACTAGGTTCCTTTAGTTATGGTTGTCGCTCTCTCTCACCTATCCTCTATTCATCCTTCTACACTAGGTTCCTTTTAGAATTAGGTTCTCTTCTCTCCCTATTTCCTTAATCCACTCTTCCTAGGTTCCATGTAGTATAAGTTCTCTCATCTCCCTATTCTTCACCTTTCACTAGGTTTCCTTTAGTTTAGGTTTCTCGTCCTCTCCACTATTCCTTCATCCTTCCACTAGGTTATTCCTTTTTAAGTTAGGTTCTCTCTCATCCCTATATTCTTCATCCTTTCACTACGTTCCTTTAGGTTGGTTGCTCCTCTTACTCTCCCCTATTCCTTCATCCTTCACTAGGTTTCATCCTTTAGTTAGGTTCTCTCTCTCCCTATCCTCATTCCTCATCCTTCACTAGGTTTCCTTTAGTTAGGTTTCTCTCTCTCCCTATTCCTTCATCCTTTCACTAGATTCCTTTAGTTAGGTTCTCTTTTGACCTCTCTTATTGGCCTTAATCCATTTTCCCCATCTTTCTATAATAAAAGACGAGAACAAACTTCATTTCTCCTCCCCATCTAGTTCCACTCTCCTTCAACAATGGGTCCTTCCCCTTCCCATCTCAGGTAGTGTACTCCCTTCTGTCCTCTGTTAGTGCAGCTCCCTTCCTTCCTTGTCCCTCCCGATTTCCTCTCTTCCATTTTCTGACTCGGGAATTCATCATGTAAGTCAGCAACTCATCCTTCTCCTTGTCCCTCCATTCATCCCTCTTCAATTTTCTGGACTCGGGAAGTCATCCTCGCTCAATTCGACTTTCATATGCATTAAAGTGTGCGATGCCCACTCGGAAGCACATTGTCCCGCAATATTTTGTCTGATTCCTTTGATTGATGGCTTGGTATAGGTCATAGCGGACACTATGCTACAACCCTTGCCAGGGCCCTTGCAATATACTATACCAATTTCGTTACTGTTTTCTTCCTGTTGATTTTTTGGAGGCATGGTTATAGAAATTAAAGATATATATACAGTATGTGCTTCGTTTTAAGAGCTATCTAATCGCATAACTTCTTTTATATGTTCAACCTTCTTGATTTATGTTCTAACTCTATTCTAATCCTTCTACTTTACGCTTTGAGAAACCTTTATCATCCGTTGAGCTCCTCCAATCACACCCTTATCTCCGTTTACCTGTCTTATCTCTCCAGTACGGGCCCAACCTCGATCCTCCCAGCCGGCCGGCGCTTGTGGCACTTGGGCGCTGACGACTGGGAGGCTTTTCGGCATTATTTCTTTGATTTATATGGAATGATTTTTGGCTTCACGTGGCCCCGGGGACCCTCGGAGTGGGTGCCCAGCGCATAGCCAAGGTAATCCTCTTGGGGCATGGAGGCATACATTTCCATTTTCTTTTCTCTCAGTCTAATGCAAAAACAGATATGGTTTACTCACGCTTGTTCTACTGCTGTCTGCAATAGGAGGAAGCATTGTGAAACGGTACCATCGGTTTTCAAGCTAAACTATTTCGTGTTTTATAATGTTTCTGCCCGGGAATCAATGCACCAAATCTGTTCGTTTCGACTAGCCAAAAACTTTTTCACCAATAAATGTTCTGAACTTTCCAACTCTAACTTCTTCCCAAACTTTCTGGCAATCCTAGCCAAGAACCCTCTCCAACAATTTGACTTTCCACCTCTTCCATTCCTCTTTTGCCAGTCTGACGGCACTAACCATTCACTTTCTGTCCTCAGACAAAGCTGTAACTCTTTCGCGCAAAACCATTTTTATTCTAAAATACTCCACCTTGGATGATTTTCCGGTGCTATTCCTCCCTCTCCCCGCCCCCGCTCACTTACTTGGCTTAGGGCCTAATAATCATAATCTCTTCTATAAGGATGTACCGTACTTTCTGCCTCTCTCTGTCCTTACTTACTAAAAAGGCGTAAGGACACCGGATGGTGGATTTATGCCTACCTAGTTTTACCTCAAAACATGTTCTTCTGTGCTGACATCCCTGCCTAGGCAAATCTCTTTCTTCTCTCGTCTTTCTCTCTAACGTCTTGTCCTTCTTGCTGGAAGTTTTTGCTCTTATTCAACCGTGTTCCCTAAAGAAAGGTGACCAGCTCCCACACATCCTGGAATCGCGGTGTTTGCTTACCATGTGTTGATCCTCGACTCAAAATTGTGTATACTTATCCGCACTAAATTTATCACCCAGGTGTTATTGTATGCAGGCAACTGTATTGTATAGTCTTCACCCACATGCATTTCATTAAGCCTCTCCTCATCTTTCCGCACCCCCAACATTACACCGAGGTTTGCATTACATTACTTCTTCCCCAACCTTTTTGCTCTTATACCATTATAATTCATATTTATTCCGGCTTTTGGGGTGTATTACTGGTTTATAGTTATGCTTTAAACATCCCCTCGCGTCACCACACCTGCATAATTATAAGCAATTTACACTGACCTAATTCATGTTCAATTTAACTTTGACTTTAACTACCGTACCCATTTATATTAGTTAGTATTATATCAGTCCCTCAGTCAAAACACTTCCTCCTTTTCCTCTACACCCCACCCCGCCCACACCCACATCAATCTATACCCCACCCTCATCCTCCACCCCTCCGCACCATTTTCTGATTCGACTGTGCAGTTTTCCCAGTAGGGTCAGTTATTATCTATATGATAATTACAGATTTTACTACTCAGCGCGGCTCTTGTGATCCGTACTGTTAATACCAGAATATTAATTACCAACCATAAAGGCATTATTTGGTCAGGAATTGGTCATGGTGGTTAGGGTAATGGAAATTATTGACTTGTTTATTCATGGTGATATAATCGTGAGTTTAGTTTACATTAGGGTAAAACATATTTATGTGAAGAGCTTTCGTCTTTGTTTTTAAAGACAAAGTTTATTTGTTGTGAAGTTTATCGGTTTTCTTGGCATTCGATTTTTTGTAGATTTCGAGATGACTACTTTCTCACTGACTGATTATATAAGCGACTTCCTTCTGAAGATTCATAATGGTTAGGCGTTTTAGTCAGAATACGACGTTTTTCTCCGTCTCTTAACAAGGTATTATAGTGTGTGGAATATACAGTATATTGTATTAATACATGCAGACCTTCATTAATGGTGCTATACCGTTTAGTAACTTCATAAAAGGAAATAGTATGTTGCATAATCTTTATGAACTCAACATGACGTGTATTGAGTTGGAACCAAGGAACTAACAAACAGGTGCAATCAAACCAACCTTTTCGTCTCATCACTTCCCCTCCTTTACTAATGTCTCAATACAATATAGATCTACCGTGCTCCGGCAATGTTGCAATCGTCTCTCACTCTCTCTACCGCTACTTAACAATAATCAGTGGTTTTTTTCAGCTCTTTGTATACCTCCTCCCTTACGGTAAAGGGGAAGGGGGGGGGGGGGGGGGGGGGGGGTCCACCTTGTTAAAATTAGACGCCACTCCCACCCCTATTCTGTACGAACTCTCTAATCCAAGATTGATCGATTGTCCTAGTCTTTCTTCTACTCAACAAGCAAAGCTTAGAACTCTCTTCCTCCAATCTGTTTTTTCCTACTCATCCTATGACTCGGTGAGTGAGTGGCAGCAACATAATTTGTTGTTGCCGCGGTTGTTGGCACTGGTTGGCACTAAGGTGGTGGCCAGGCACACAGATATTGGAATGGCTTGTGTTGACCCATACCAACATAATTGTTCCAAACCATCGTTACGATATATATCATGCCATGGCTTCTAGAATCTTCCTCTTCCTACACTGTCATTCACACTTAAGACACAAGAAGGATTACTACCCTTTGTGTCAAAACGTTTGTATAAACAACTCCCACTAAACTATTTAAAGTAGATACCTGCTTTTTATGTAGTGGTATGTAAATTAAATAGATGTCATTGTTTGATAATAAAACCCTACCTTTCACGCTTTTATGACGCAGAGGTTGCCCAGATTTAGCAATAGAAATAGAGTTCTCTCCACTCTTATAATTTACCTCTCCAAAATTAGTTTTCTTCTTTTCGCCCACAGCTACCAGTAACTCAAAGACAACTGCAGAGGTTTTTTGAAGTAAATAAACTAAGGTTTCTAAATACCCCTGATGATGGTAACAAAGGCTTTAAGGGTATCCCTAATAAGGCCCTCAAAATTGGCGTCATAAGCGTGAAAGGGTTAAATAACAGTTATGCCCAGTTTACCTGGAACACACGTCTTGTTGCACTTTATATTATGATATGTCTTCACAAACTTCTCTCTTTTGCTTGTACCCAAAGTGTATACACGTAATAACGTTTACCTCCCCCATTTCTTCTC
>CM064557.1:8447445-8533892 GCA_032716605.1 Paralithodes platypus | reverse complement strand
GGAGAGGAGAGAGATGAGAGAGGAGAGAGAAAGATGAGGAGAGAGAGAGAGAGAGAGAGTACAAAGGAGTACAAAGGAAATCAAGCAACAACAGATCTAGTGACCCTTCTAGGCTGCTTGTCCTCCAAAACACTGAGGATCAAGTGTCCAAACAGTGGTTTAGAGTGGGTAAGGGAACATTGGAAAGGGAACTACTGCCCTGCCACTAACGTGGCAGGACTAGGAAGTTAGTAGGGGACATATGGGTTAGTAACTGAGGGGAGGATAAAGTTATTCATTTACAAACGCAGTCAGTCGCGGGTTTGATGCGAGATATTTGTCTAGGCGGAATTTAAATGAATCAACGGTTGCTGCAGTCTATAACGTCTCGGGTAAGCCCATTCCACAAGTTGACAACTCGATTGAAGAAGAAATTCTTAGATTCGTGCGAGTTAAAAGATTTACCAATAATTTTGCAACCGTTTCCCCGCGTGTAATTAGATTGGTCGATAGTGAAGTACTTACTGCAGTTCATATTGTCGATGCCTTTGATGATTTTGAACACTTGAATTAAGTCGCCTCTTAATCTGCGCTGGGTTAAAGGAAATAGATTTAATTCTCTAAGACGCTCTTCGTATGGTTTGTTCTTTAGGCTAGGTATCATTTTGGTAACTCTACGTTGAACTCGTTCTAGCTTGGTTATATCTTTTTGGTAATAAGGGCACCAGGATTGAACTCAGTATTCCAGAAGAGGGCGGACTAAGGAATTGTAAAGGGTTAGGATAAATTCTTTGGATTTATGCTCAAATGACCTGCCTATAAAGCCAATTATTTTGTTTGCCTTCTTAACAACTTCTGAACATTGTTGACTCGGTTTTAGGTTACTCGATATTGTTACTCCCAGATCAGTTTCTCTGTTTACATTCTTAAGCTGAGTGCCATTCATCGAATAGTTTGCTTTATCATTTAGGTATCCGACATGTAGTACTTTACATTTATCCGCATTGAAACTCATTTGCCAAATTTGGGCCCAAGATGACAACTTCTAGATTGTGTTGCATATCGTCAACTTGTTCTTTTGAGAGTACGCTATTTGCAATTTTTGTATCGTCAGCAAATTTTGAAATTATGCAGGTGAGACCCTCATCTATGTCGTTGATGTAAATTAGAAAGAGAATTGGTCCTAGTACCGATCCCTGGGGTACCCCGCTACTTACATTGGTCCATTTAGATGCCTTACCGTTTATGACTACCCTTTGCTTTCTGTTGCTGAGCCAATTTTCTATCCATTTCAACACACCGTCTTGTATTCCATGCGCTTTTAGTTTTAGCAGTAAACGTTTGTGGGGAACTTTGTCAAAGGCCTTTTGAAAATCAAGGTATATAATATCTACAGCTTTACTCTCATCGTAGAGGTTGAGGATATCGTGGAAGAAGTCTAAGAGGTTTGTTAAACAGGAACGTTTTTTACGAAAGCCGTGTTGAGTATCTTTAAGTATGTTATTTCCTCTAAGTGATTTACGAGTCTGTCTCGTATGACCGTTTCTAGCATTTTACATACAACTGAGGTTAAGCTAATTGGACGATAGTTACTGGGTAGGGATTTGCTGCCTTTTTGAATATCGGTGTTACGTTGGCTATCTTCCACTGATCAGGCATAGTTCCAGACTGCAAGGATTTATTGAATAGTAATGTCAGTGGTTTGGAGAGATCCTTAGCTTCCTTTAGAACTCTAGGCGAGATTGTATCAGGTCCAGGCGTTTTATTTACCTTGAGTTTATCTAAACAATTAATACTTCTCTCTCTGTAACGGTGATATTGCTTAGAACATTGAATTATCAATCTGAATCGGCGATGGTGTAGGGATATCACTGAGGTCTTCTGTTGTAAAAACTGATGCAAAGAAGGTATTGAGGGCATTACTGATTTGTACTTCGTCTTTGGTGTATTCTCCTTTTTCATCGACTAACGGTCCAACAGTTGAAGTAACTACTTTTTTCTTTCTGATATAACTATAGAATTCTTTCGGGTTTGTTTTACTTTGATTCGCAATATGTAACTCTAAGGTCTTTTTACTTTGCTTAATTAACTTTTTGGCTTTGCGTCGTAGCTCTACAAATTTCACCCGTTCTTCGTCATTTTGTGAGGATTTTAATCTATCATTAGCAAATTTTTTAGCAAGCAGGCAGTTTGAAATATCTTTATTCCACCATTTGGGCTTATTATTATGGCCTGGACGCCGTATTTTCGATGGTATGCAGTCTTGCACTGCTTTTAGGTAAGTGGTTCGAATAACTTCCAAGATGTATTTATGTCGTTATTGTTAATTAAAAAGCTCCAGTCAGTTTCTTTAAACATAGCTCTAAGTTTATGGAAGTTTGCTTTCTTGAAATTAGGGAATTTTTCGATGCTACTATTTGGTTCGTTACTAGTAAACTTTAAAGTGAAAGTTATCGTACGATGGTCGCTGTTACTGAATTCATCACCAACATTCAAATTCTCTATCAATTCTTCTTTTGTTGCAAGTACAATGTCAAGAACGTTATTACCACGGGTCGGCGTTCGAACAAATTGATAAAGCGAACTCTCTTGCAAGTTCGTATACAAGTCATGTCCGGAGTGTGAAGTAAGAGTATCGCCCCACTTGGTCACAGGTAAATTAAAGTCGCCAAAAATTACGGTATATTGTGAGTTACTTACATCTGCAATTTGTTCGTAAATTTCTCGGTCAGTTTGCACTGATTGAGCTGGAGGTCTCCCCGTGCTACCGCCAGATGCTGCAGATGCTCTGTCAACGCTCTCACGATATCGATCATAATTTGAGTATTAACTACTCATCCTCTTCATTCTTGTGCATGAAAGGTGGTTAAGAGCACGTTTAACCATCCTGTAGCTTAGTAAGTAACACTGCACGATATTTCGCTGTGTATTGACTGATAAACTTTGTGTTTATCACAAGACTCCTGCTCGGACAGGGCGCCACTAGCGCCATCTATTGTTTTGTTTTGCTTTGTAAACAAACGCTCTCTTATTACTATTTTATATAAAATCGTAGCCCCTAATTTTACCCATTACCTACTGTAGTAAGTATCTATTTAACTGCCTTGTATGTAAGTAAAGCTTTGCATATTAATTTGCTAATAAACAATATTGTTTACTAACTAACCTGCCTACAGGGACTAACGCCGACGCCATTTTGTAAACAAACCTTTTTGGGGGATTATACATATTAAATTCCAGCAAATTTTGTACCAAATTTAAGTGCATTCATTTATCTTTTCCCCCTAGATATATTCTTGACTTTTTCTCCTCAGACTGATTTTACTTTAAGCTAAGGGTGGTATTTGTACAAACTAACCTAGCCTAACCCAACCTGCCAAGCTTTTGACCTAACCCAAACCTAGCCTAGCCTATAGCCAGCCAATCTGTTTTATTATTAACTCTTGTAGATATTGTATTAGTATCTTACTGTAGCATATACAGTATATCTCGTAATTTTAGTTGTTGCTTGCACGATCTTGTAATAACCTTTGACTGATACACTTTTTTATCTAAAAAGAGTAGGCTACTGCTTTACTAGGCTACAGTGACACCAAGGCCATCTGTTGACACAGTATATTAACCCCTTGTGTGCAGTCACACTTTATTTTTATATAATCTCTATTTGGTGAATTGTATATTTAGTTACATATTCTGTTATACATATATTTGTTTAAGGTTAGGTTATCACACCTGGTAGCCTATTTCTGCGAATTTCAATTTTATTATTTTCGGTTAGGCTATTCAACGCTGGTAGCCTATTATTGCGTATTTCAATTTAAAAAAAAAGCTTTTGGTTAGGCTATCGCCCCTGGAAGCCTAATTCTGCGTATCTCAACATTTTTGTTTTCGGTTAGGCTATCACCCCTGATAACCTATTTCTGCGTATTTCAGCATATTTGTTTTCGGTTGAAGTGATTGAAGTGTTTTTAAAGTGAGTGAAGTGTTTTAAAGTGAGTGAATTGTTTTTTAAGAGAGTGAAGTGATCTGAAGAAAGTGACTGTCACCATGCCTCGCGCTTGTGCGAACTGCGCCAGTAGGTTTGGTGAGTCCATGTTTGCTACTATCGATCTTCAAGTCTGCCGGCTCTGCCAGCAACGAGAGAATTTTACAGTGAAATTAGATGAAGCCTACAACAAGATCAACGTCCTCACCATGAAGCTGGAATCACTCCAAGAGTTTGTAACACTCAACGTTGGAGTACCACAAACTTCAATTGTCACCGCAACTCCAGCAGCCACCAACGCCCCAACGTCAACTGCCAACAATTCAACGCCTACAGTAGCCACTTCAGCTGATGTTTCCGATACTCAAGATACAAATAGTGACTCTCTTCCCCCTCAAGACAACTTCCGTGTCGTGAGGAACAACGTTTGCCCCAAGACCAGGAAACACATACCGATTACCGAGTGTCAAAACCGTTTCCAGATACTCGCAGACTCAGATGACGAAGAGGAAATAGAAGAAGTCCGGCTCGTGGGAGACTCGATGATACGTGGTCAGCTCACAGAGTTTTGCGCCAGGGCACCTAAGACCAGGAAGCGTTTTTGTAGCCCTGGTGGTGGTGTGGATGACGTAGTTGCAGCAGTTGACGAAGTATCAAAGCTGGCCCCTGCTAATACAATGTACGTCATCCACGTTGGATCCAACGATGTACAGCGAACCCGGTCGGAAGATTTGCTTTTAAAGTACCAGCAGCTGATCAAGTCGTTTAAGGAGAAGTCATCAAGGATCATCGTCTCAGGAATCGTCCCCCAGCTCGGTGTAGAGCGCCGATTTTACAACATAGCCACCAGCACAAATCGTTGTCTAGCAAACCTCTGCAGGAAGGAGAACGTGGGATTCGTCGACACCTGGGACAATTTCTACTACGATGACTATTTGTTTTCGGACGATGGAGTTCATCTGAACCAGGTGGGAGCAGCACGTTTTGGGCGTCTTCTCAACGATGTGGTGAAGGATTTTCGGAGAAGAAATCGACTCAGCACAGGACAACCAGGAAGGAGGACCGAAGACAGCGAGGACGGCAACCTACAAAGGAATTAAATACTAATCCGTCAAGAACCGCGAATTTGGATAAAGCTCCACCAACACGACCCAAATTCAAAACCGTCAGGGATAACGACCGAGGACCGAGGACAGCCATGAATGTAAATGTAGATCCGACCAGAACCAAAAATTCGATGAAAGAACGTTCTGCGAGTTCTAAAACCGCAACTTTAAAGGTTTTCTATGCAAACGCTCGTAGCATACGCAATAAATTTTCAGATTTAGAGGAACTAGTGTTTACAGAAAATTATGATGTGATTGGCATAACAGAATCTTGGCTCAATACAGAAGATAGAGACTTTTTAGCAGAGTATTCACTTCCCGGTTATGTAATGTTTGAGAACAGCCGAATAAATAAAAATGGAGGTGGCGTTTTATTTTATATCAAAGAAAGTCTTAACCCGACCCTAGTGTCAAAACCTCAAATTGTGAACGTCGACACATCTTTTGTGCTAATAAAGAATAATAAAGGTACAAAAATAATACTTGCGTTAATATGCAGACCTAGGGAGAGAGAGAGAGAGAGAGAGAGAGAGAGAGAGGCTCATTTGTGCCCAATTGGTAATGTATATACATTTACAAATACATTTACTGTATACAAGCTTAGGGAGAGAGAGAGAGAGAGAGAGAGAGAGAGAGAGGCTCATTTGTGCCCAATTGGTAATGTATATACATTTACAAATACATTTACTGTATACAAGCTTAGGGAGAGAGAGAGAGAGAGAGAGAGAGAGAGAGAGAGAGAGAGAGAGAGAGAGGCTCATTTGTGCCCAATTGGTAATGTATATACATTTACAAATACATTTACTGTATACAAGCTTAGGGAGAGAGAGAGAGAGAGTGAGAGTGAGAGTGCGTGGGTGTGTATACATGTGTAAGGTAGTTATAAAGGTAATGTTGTAACAATTTGATGAGGGTTGGTATGGGGTGATGGTAGTAGTGAGGGTTACTGTGGTATATTGTCGGCTGGTGAATGGAGTTTTATAATATAGGTATTCTGCATGGTCAATTGATTCACCTGTCGTTATAACTATACGACTATGGGGGTGCCGGTACCCACTACTGATACCGTCAAGGATATATATATATATATATAATTATATATAAAAGTGATGGGACTGTTTTTAGAAAATATTCAGGTAAACAGATTCCACAAAGTTTAATTGGAATATTTTGGAATTTAAAACTATCCACCTAGTCGTCACCCAGAAGCAATTGTATATTCTTATATTTTACTATTTGTGTCAGCTGTACAACCTCTTCAGATTATAACCCACAGATCACCAGTACTTTAATTTCATTAACACACAACGGTACAAGGAGACACATATACTGTACAGTATTAGCTGAGGTACCCGGCACTGCCCGGGGGAAAATAGAAGTATGGACTGTCTATCCTATGGGGGGGGGTGGAGGAGGCTCTGTCCCCCAACCTCTGGGGGGTGAGGGGACAAACATTGTTTAGCTTAACCCTTGTCTAGCGGGGGGGGTTTTGGGCTTATTTGGGCATATTCAGGCCCTCCTGAATCATAAATCAAGTATCTGCATGAAAAGAAATATATTCAGCAAAAAACTAGTCGCTAAAAGCTTCAAAATGAGACCAGAACGAGCTACGTAGCACTCGTGGTTCTCATACAGTGGTACCAGTAACATAGGAGTTTAGCGTATAGCGGTATATTTTTTCCAGCTACGCTCACTACTGGCTACACTGCCGGCCTCTCGAGAACACAGGGAGGGTGAGTCAGTGGGCGGCGGTAGGCCCTGGGAGTCGGACGTGTGGCCCGCTGCACTCCCGGCCATTTGCACTCTATTTTAACGCTTTAAAAGCCTTAATAATGCTCCTAACTTGCTGCAAATTGGCGCCTGGCTATAGCCGGGCGCCGCCAGTTAAGGGTTAAAACCTATTCTGGCACCCCTTTAGTATGCATGCCAAGTATGGGCTCTCCATCTTTAAAACTGAGGGTGTTCCCCCCCCCCCTCTGCTTAAAACCTATTCTGGCACCCCCTTAGTATGCATGTCAAGTATGAACTCTCCATCTTGAAAACTGAGGGGCTAGTTCGTGAACAAACAGACTCACAGAAAGTGCCCTTTATATAGTAGATATTATCCTGGATTCCATCAACCCCCATGTCCCTGGTTATGTCTGTCATGAAGTGAATGGGTGGCCTTCATGCAGATCTAACCCACCCAGATGACTACAATATCACCACCACCAACACTAACTGAATGGAGGGTGTATTGGTGGAAGGTTGGCGGGTTATGGTTGTCCCTTTGTCTTATTTGGGTTTTTTTCCTCATGTCTCAACCACGGGACTGTAGGCTGTTCAGTAGCCTGTAACTCTTACGAGGCCCCGAAATTATCGATTGAAGCTTCGAGATGTTGGGTGCTTCCTTCTGCCACACTAGATGACGACACCTTATTTATTTATACATGTCTCACAAAAATCAAGTAGATAAAGTTGATCAAACTGATATAATACAGACAGATGAGTCCAACTCCGTGTGTCCAGATATTTTTGCTCGAATATTCCTTGATGTTGGCGCTGTCACTCTTTCAACTCTGGAGGAGGCACTCGTTACAGGCAGTTTAGCGTTTTGTCTCCCTCATCCACATAGAAAACAAAATTCAATGTCTGTAAAGCCTGCGTCACTCGGGCACCTGTATCCGATAATCTGTATTAGAGTCTGGTAGCCGCAATAATTCAAGTTTTCATTTTGTGTAATATTTGGGTAATTTATTCATGACTCCAATGGTCTATGCCTTCTCTATAGCACATTGTGATACATTCCCTTGTGTATTGCCAGCTTTAGGAGGGTGTGTTGGAGGAATTAGATCGGTAGGAGGGACAGACGGTCAGCTTGAGATTTGGTCAGTGAAGAGAATTGTTTCTCATAAAAATAGAAGAGATGGAGTCAAGACCGACGTGACATAACCCTAACAGTACACATAACAGTAACCATTACAAGCTGTCCACTGCTACAACAGGAAAGGTGGGAGGGGGGCATCTGAGGAGGGAGAGGTGCTTTGGGTGGAGGTAAAGGAAGTATAGAGAGCTGGAAGAGAAAGGTGATTTGAAAAAGTTAAATAGACATGAGAAAACATTAATGTATTCATATTTTTATTGTGATGTGCATTATAATCCAAGAATAAGAAAAGCTACTTGTATATTGATAAACCTTTAAAACTTGATGGGAATGGAATGTTTAATTATCATTATTCTTCTAAATAGCAATGATAAAATACCAGTATTTTCAACATTGATATCAATATTAAATAAATATTATGCTTACAGATTTACAATTGCAACATTAATGATAAAGCAATCTTAAATCCCGCAACCCCTATGAAGGTAAGAGGCATCTACTTGTAAGATCAGATAAAGTATTGGTCGAAAAGAACCCTAATGTAATGTATGAATTGATTAAAGAGAAGCAATATCACTATTTAAGATTAACAATGAACATTTAATACTGGAAGCAGAATAGAGCGTTAAAATACAGATTGAGCCAATGTGTGAGTAGGTTGTATAATAAAGTGATGAGAATATCTTAGAGTGGAGTCAGGTATTGGTCACAGCAAGAGGGGGGTGGGGATTTAAGGCAGGGGCTAAGAGACAAGAGAAGGGTCGGTGTGTTTGAACCAGCAGGGGTCAAGGGGGTGGGGGTCACATCAGGGAGTGTGTTGGCAGGACTAGTATTATTCCTTTATATCAGGTGACATATTTCCAGACGATAATATTCAATTTAGCCACCATATTGCATACACTGCATTGTAAATTGCTATATATTTATGATGTACGCTCGAGGACCAACAAAATGTACACGCACGCTCTAAACATTCAGGAAGTGAGTCAAAATCTTGTGATAATATCTCACAGACGTATGTTTCACCCGATTCATTCCGTTCACATAACATTATATAGCTCACCAGTGCAAATATTGTATTTTCTTGAGTGTACCTTTGTTAGCAATTTCTGTGTCCGTGATATATCGTATTTCGTGAATGATATATGACTGATAATATAACTACAACCTTGGAGGATACAAATAACACAGCAAAAGATAAACAGCATGGTGGTTACTGTAAAGAGGTTGTTGTAACTCTCCTTACTTATAACAAATGATGTAAGGACCACAGGAGTTGTGTCACTGAGGGTCATAAACTTGTACGGAACATGACCCCATGTTGGGGGAGGATATTTGTGTGAAGGGGGGGAGGGGGCATAAGAGAACCCAAGCAAGTGGTATAATAGGCTACTGGTTTAGGAAGGCCATTGATAGTAAATATTATATAGACTTCTTTTGATGAGGATTACCTTTCAGACGGATAAGTAACTACGGTATAATACTAACAGTGATAATATGAACATAAATACATATCTGCAAAATGATTAATTAAAATATTCGATATTTGTGTAGATTCGTATTCGTATCTTTATCTTTGATTTCTCCTTTTAGCATAATTTTCCTTACATTTAACCCACTAATATACTTACAAACTAACCTTTCGCTTAATAGGGTGCCATTGCTCACCACCACCGCCACCATAACTACCACCACCACCACCACCCAGCCTCACCAGGAAGACACACATTAAACCATTAATTAGGAGGATATTATTGCAGTTTTTGTGAGCATAATGTTGTTGGTGAGAAGAGGAAAGTGGAGACCATAAAGTTGACACTAAATTGGTGAGGCAAGTCAGGCGATGGCAAATTAAAGGGTCAGTCTTTAAAGATCTGTAATTACTGTCTCATATGTTCCTTTACTGAAGATGTAAAGGTTAATTATCTGGTGTGGGTGGTACTGGAGGTGTGGATGGGGAGAGGGAGGAGGGTTGTGGTCAGACGAGATGGATAGATCATTAACACTTTCTTTTCAATGGATAATTTATGAACACATCTATATACTGTAGGGCTATTGGATGTTGAGTTCATTCTACATCGATGTCAATGAATTACAATTGCTCGGAGCACTTTTAATCAGATTAAGACATTATTTTCGATAACGGTAGGGCAGTTTTAGTCAACCTAAAAATGATCTATCGGAATCAAACTGTTGAGAGGGAAAACTATTGTTCTATGTACGCAGGATTAATTAAAGGTTATTATGAACAGCAGTGGGAAGATTGTAGGCACAAATCGGGCAGAGCAATACCCAGGGTAGCTGCCTATGGGCAATTGATAAGGAGTTGCTAGAACTCCTGTTTCATTTTTCTGGCTTCCCTTACTGATTTTGTTTGTGCCCAACCTACACAGAGTGATCCAGCTAGCTCTCACAAACACTACCGCCTCCTGTATATACTTCACTACACTAAAACATGCACACTACACTTCTTTCTGCCACAATTTTTGTTTGACTAAATGAGAAAGAAAAATAGCCCAGCCATAAACTCGCCCGACTTTCCCCTGACGACCCCTCAAAATTCTCTTGACCACGGCTCTCGTTACTCTTACTATTAACTTCTGCAATATTTGCGGCCTATCCTCTAACTTTCCCTCTGTGGAACACCATCTCTCCTCCTACAAACCTGGTTTGTGTTTCCTTACTGAAGCTCAGGTGTCTGAAGCAACTGCCAGCAGCCCCTTCTCTGTATTCTCCTACTTTCTCTATCCTAGTTTCAAAGCCAAAGGCGGACGTTGTGCATACGTTATTTTGTATTTGTTTGTTTTCCTATATTCCAACTTTATTCCTTCCCGGGAATAGGCTGACAGCCTATTCAACCATTGTACACTAAACGGTGTAATTTAAATGGCAGCCAGGTTATCATAGCTGAATCACTTAGTGGTAGTTTTAAATACGATACCTGTTCAGTTTATGGATACTTATTGATATGGAATAATAAAATCTTGTTGAATTCATACAGTATGCTCGTACAGTCGTGAGCAGTAATAAGGTTACACCCTTTTGAATATCTAAACCTATAAGTTGTGAAGTATGAGTTATATATTAAAACACTGTATTATATCAGTCATGTTTTATAATGATTCAAATGTGTGAGTAGTTATTAGTGCTCACCACTGTACTTTGTTCTTACTAACTTATTAAAGAACTCTGCTCGACAATATATATATATATATATATATATATATATATATATATATATATATATACTTTAGAGTTTGAGTTTGCTGAGTACTTTTATCTGCCATTAGTAGGGTAATGATTTTGGTTATCTTCCCATTACGGCTACAGAGGACAAATTATAATAGCGAAAGTTACTTATCTGCCATCTTTAATTTTGTTATTGTTTTTATTCATTCGTATCCTCTTCCTACGTCTTCTTCGCCTCCTCTCCTCCTCCTCCTCCTCCTCCTCTAACACAGCATAGCCTTAATGGTATTAATGAAGGTACTAAGGCAAGATGATATTATCACTTAAGGTAGAATGTTCTTCTTAGGTCCATTCTCCTCTTCACAGTTCTATACCCTTATTTACCCTCTGGTCCTTTGTTCTTGTCTCCTATATTATTGGCGAACCCAACGTCTAATAGTGATATGTGTTGTCCAAATATGTATGTAAATTAAGAGTACAGGGATGACTGACTTATTTTTCCTCTTTGAAGAGTATGCATATGTTCAGTGAAAATATGTAGTTTGTTGAAAACCTTGATGATAATTTGTGCGATATTTACACAACGTAACACAATTAACGGGCTAGTAATAACCAGTGAGCATTGTCAAGGAAAAATGATAAGTACAAAGGAAGGAAGGAAATCAAGCAACAACAGCTCTAGTGACCCTTCTAGGTTGCTTGTCCTCCAAAACACTGAGGATCAAGTTTCCAAACAGTGGTTTAGAGTGGGTAAGGGAACATTGGAAAGGGAATTACTGCCCTGGAACTAATGTCCGTGGCAGGATTAGGGAGTTAGTAGAGGACAGATGGGTTAGTAACTGAGGGGGGGATAAAATAAAGTTATTCATTTACAAACGTAGTCAGTCGCGGGTTTAATGAGAGATATTTGTCTAGGCGGAGTTTAAATGAATCAACGGTGATGCAGTCATAACGTTTCGGGGAAGCCCATTCCACAAGTTGACAACTCGATTGAAGAAGACATTTCTTAGATTCTTAGTTGTTTCCACATAGCGATTTTGATAATTTAATTTGACTTTATATTGTCCTTGTCCCAATTTTGGTTTGTTTAGTTTGCAAGTTTTACATTTTAATTCGTGCGAGTTAAAAGATTTACCAATAATTTTGCAACCGTTTCCCCGCGTGTAATTAGACTGGTCGATAGTGAAGTACTTACTACAGTTCATATTGTCGATGCCTTTGATGATTTTGAACACTTGAATATACTACACACTGCACATTTTATGAGTAAGATTGTCAGCTTACCTGTATATAGTTTATGAGTAAGATTGTCAGCTTACCTGTATATAGTTTATGAGTAAGATTGTCAGCTTACCTGTATATAGTTTATGAGTAAGATTGTCAGCTTACCTGTATATAGTTTATGAGTAAGATTGTCAGCTTACCTGTATATAGTTTATGAGTAAGATTGTCAGCTTACCTGTATATAGTTTATGTATTTGCAATATAATCTCAATGCAGAGTACATTTTTTTTTTTTTCACCTCCCTTCACTCTCATCTGTGATCTCTCTTTATCTCTCTATATGCTCTTCTCCTGTAAGAGACGTGACCCAGTGAGCTGCTTCTTTATCTCTCTATATGCTCTTCTCCTGTAAGAGACGTGACCCAGTGAGCTGCTTCTTTATCTCTCTATATGCTCTTCTCCTGTAAGAGACGTGACCCAGTGAGCTGCTTCTTTATCTCTCTATATGCTCTTCTCCTGTAAGAGACGTGACCCAGTGAGCTGCTTCTTTATCTCTATATGCTCTTCTCCTGTAAGAGACGTGACCCAGTGAGCTGCTTCTTTATCTCTCTATATGCTCTTCTCCTGTAAGAGACGTGACCCAGTGAGCTGCTTCTTTATCTCTCTATATGCTCTTCTCCTGTAAGAGACGTGACCCAGTCAGCTGCTTCTTTATCTCTCTATATGCTCTTCTCCTGTAAGAGACGTGACCCAGTGAGCTGCTTCTTTATCTCTATATGCTCTTCTCCTGTAAGAGACGTGACCCAGTGAGCTGCTTCTGCCCTCGCTATATTTGCTTTCACTCCTGTTCTGTCACTCTGCGCTCTCTCTCTCTCCACCAATAACAACACCAACATTAAGCCATCACCACTTTCACATCAGGTGACAACAAATTATAACTAATTAATTGTACTGTACATTATTTGCATTTTGAAATACAAACTGATTACCGGTACTAAATATTAATTTGGTGTTGATCTGCATCACCTCTTTATTCCCTTTATTTTTGTGTTACTATATTATTTTACCGATGAAGGTATGACCTTTTCTGTTCATTGGTTTCCTCCGATCAATATTCCCTCTTCCTCTCGCTCTTAATCACTCCTCAAATGTTCCCTTCGGACCCTTTTGACCCTCCCCAGGCCCCAGCTCTACCACCATTTACCACACAGCCTCTCCTCTCCTCCTTCCCTTCTTTTGTTTTGTCTTTACCCTCCAGTGGGTTTCTTTAGCATTTTTCTCTTTTATCGTCTTTATACGCTTTGACTTTTATCCTCATTATAAAAGACTCCCCTTTCATTTATTGCTGCTTAACTCATCTATGTGCTCACTCTCGTTAATTATCCAATTATATTGCCACTCCCCCATTTGTTTTTATCCTCGATAACCTTTTATACTTCTGCTCTTCTCCTCCTCCCACTTCTTCCTCCTCTTCCTTCTTCTTTGCTATCCTTTTCTCTACCTCGTAGTCAGTAAGTAGATTGTTTAAATATTCAATCTGCCCCTCAAGGACCAATAGGTCTGTTGCAGTTTGTACTCCTTTGTACTCCTCCTCCTCCTCCCTCTCCCTGTTGACCATCCTCTTTCTCTCCTCCTCCCTCCCTCCCTCCCTCTCATCCTTCTCACTTTAGTCATGATTTACACACATTTCAACGTGGTATAATTGCCGCCTCTCTCCCTCAATTATTCCATCTCATCTTCTATGATCTTCTTTCTCTTCTGCCGGCATTTGATCAAAGTTACTTATTTCCTTTATACGTCTGTTTTCTTGTATTCACCTCTCCATATAGTGTTTCTCTACATATTGATTTTCTGCATTCGTTTGACAGTGTGTAGTTAGAGCGAAGCAATTAGTCAGGCAAAATACACTGATGTATTTGAGTGATTTATCCATACCACACCAGCCCCTTACAACAATATTATTATGTTCCTTCCAACAACCAACTATACTCCTAAAATCGATTAATGAAATTTACAAACACATGTGGCAGTCCGTGGATTCGAATCCAGGATGCTCATTCAGGGTTGGTATATTAGGTACTACATAACCTAAAGGTAGTAATTATTGTTATTCTTTATTTGTTCAGGTAAGATAAGTGGACTATTGGTACAAGTAGCTAAGTATTGGTCATAGCAACAACTGATATACAACATTAATTATTAGGTAAGTATAATTACATGTTTGATATCTATAGATAAATACACGGTTTGGCTGAACAAAATAAAATGGTCATGCAATTGATTGGAATAAAGATGAATGATTTCTGGAATCTAGAATTGGAGATGGAAGAAAATAACACAAAGTCAATGTAACTTTATAAGAACCTTAATGAAAGTTATGCCGCTCCTTCCCTCCCTCTTGTTGTATAACAACATTACTTTATAATAGACGGAGACAGTGGACAGGTGCCGTTGTAAAGGCTTATCCCTCAATACCTTCACCTGATCTGAACTGTCTCAAATGGTTTGTGTTCAACATGCTGTAAGGGGAAGAATGGCTGGTGTATTATCTATATATTGGCCAAACTATATTTGATGTATTACGGTGTTAATTATTATAGGAAGTCGACCAAGAGTTATGATCATGAAGAATCCCCCACCACCACCACCCAATTACCACACACACACACACACACACACACACACACACACACACACACACACACACACACACACACACACACACCACACACACACACACACACACACACACACACACACACACACACACACACACACACACACACACACACACACACACACACACACACACACACACACACACACACACACACACACACACACACACACACACACACACACACACACACACACACACACACACACACACACCTACGAATATCTAGAGAGAACCTGGGTCATGACGTTTGTTACTACATGCCCCACTACTACATGTGTGTGTGTGCGTGCGTGTGCGCGCTGCTTTAGCTGATGCAGATGATATAATGAAAGGGTAATGGGAGAGAAGTTAAAATATATTATTGTCAGGTGTATAGTTTTAGGACGTTTCCCTCCATCACCTCTATAAACATATGGATTGTTTCTCCATATTATTATTAATTTATATTGCTATCCGTTACTTTCCCTTCCACGGCTTCCTTAGTTAACTTTGGTGATGTTTGTGTTTGTCTACTGTTATGGGAATCACCGTCCTCCACCATCATTATTAGTAAATTAATTAAAGAGGTCATTAAATCATAAATTATGTAGCGTATCCAAGCGTAGTCTAATCCAACTGTGTCTCCACTTGTTCCGTATATCTGTGTCTCCTTAAATATTGGAGAATGAAAACCTTACCTAATACTTCCGCATTCATTATTTCCTTGTTGTTATTATCTTATGTTTTGTCCTACATTATTCTAATTGATGCAGTCATTCTCCAATATTCAGGAGCCCCCCTCAACCCCCCACGGTCTACCAGTCTGTGTTTCCCCTCTCTACTCTCTAGTCTGTCCAAGTTGTATAAGTAAATATGAAGGGTTTTTGTTTTGCCGACTTTGCACTGAACTAATTCCTTAATAAAGTGGAGTGGAGGGGAGTGTGTGTGTGTGTGTGTGGGAGAGAGAGAGAGAGAGAGAGAGAGAGAGAGAGAGAGAGAGAGAGAGAGAGAGAGAGAGAGAGAGAGAGAGAGAGAGAGAGAGAGAGAGAGAGAGAGAGTAATTGAATAAGAGAATGAGAGGAGGAATGCAAACTGTAGAATGAGATAGTTAAGATAGGAAGGGATAATATACATATGAAGCAAAGGAGTAATATGTTGATTCTATAAAGTCTGGACTACGCATTCTAGCGTGTTAACTAACACTCTATTACTGTATAATACTGATTATGAACAACTGCAACTACAGTCCAATTATCTACAAACAGTACAATATTATTTGATGTTTAGGACGAACTCTGAACCCTATATAATACTGGTATATATATTCAAACCTTATGGTCGCAGCATAATTGATATATAATACTGGTATATATATTCAAACCTTATGGTCGCAGCATAATTGATATATAATACTTGATGACTTCTTGATGACTGAACTAAATATATTGCATGATGGATTAATATGTATTTTCTTAATTCCTGAAACTAAATATATTGCATGATATATTAATATAAACCTTCTTGAGGCAGTAAATATATTGCAAGATAAGCTACTTCAGCTGCAGTGTCTCTCACTAGAACCACCATTCTAACAGTCATGACCTAATAGTAACACTTAGTGTTTCGCTTCACTAACTTGGTGTATCATTATAGTGTATGCTGAAGTTTATAGTCCTACATTATAGGTTCTTGATAGTAAGAACAGTGAAAGGTTGTAATAAGTGAACCATTACTGTCACTATACTTGATAAAACACCTGGACTGTTCTCTGGTGAATATATTACTTCAGTAATTGTGTATTACCTCTGCATTTTATCTCCCTCATGATCATATACAACACCAAAAAAGGGTGAGAAGGATAACATGGATATACTATTATTAAACCAAGTACGATATCTGGACATGAGAGGCACTCAATTCCTGGCAGCAGCCTCCACGAACCAAGACCACCCACTAAACTACATGGCAACACACCCACAGACACCAAGAAATATCAAAACAACACCCAGCACACGGTATCACACACAATTATTGTCCTCTCTCCCTCCCTGCCCACCCCGAACCAACTTCCAGAAGCACATCCATACTCATATCTCTCACCGATCCATCCACTCACTCACAGACAACACGCAGCTGCATGCACGACCTCCCGAAATCCATCCTTCCGAATCCTCCCTTCCTCGCGAGGACAGAGTCCACCTGGCCAGGCTGAGATGCGGACACCATCCAGCTCTCCTGAGCTATCAGAAGAGACTGGATGACTCCGTTGTCGACGCCTGCCCGGGATGTAACACAGCACCCCATACCATTAAACACATCATAGAAGACTGCATTTCACACAACCACTTACGCCAACAACACAATCTACACTCAATGAGAGCTCTGTGGGAAAGCCCGATCGTGGCCATGGCCTTCCTCAGGGACTCGGGGCTGTTCGGCCAGGCAGCTTAGGGAACAACAACAACAACAACAACCAAGTACGATAAGAGGAATGGGAACCGTACAGTATTGAAGAGTAAAATATACTAGATTAGTATATTGGGTGTAACAGTTAATGATAATTAATATATACAAAATATGCCTTTAATATTGGCTTCTTTATGTTTTGATTGATCCCTATATTATATAAAGTCAATTGTTCCTTCATTCGTTTCCATACTATGATATAGTCTTGGAGTAAACTGCAAAGCTTTTGATACACTAATTTTAGTTTTAACTATAATGTTTACTTTACTTAGCTATTGTAGTAATATAGTTATAGTGAAAAAGTAGGCTGTGACAACTGATATAATTATTTAATGTAAATTAATACTGTATATGGTGAACACGTTTCCCACTCTGTGTCCTTCAGTTAGGTAATGCATTATATAAACACGCTTGTTTTTTGTTTATACAAATTAAGTTATATATGTTTCCATTTATCTCCAGCGCCAGTCATAATTATCATGTAGGATAAAATACTATCCAGGCAATGAGGCATGTCAATATACTGATAAAAACTACGGGTTATACATTAATTTACATGTTTGCTTTGGTTAATACTAATAATGAAGCGAGAGAAGGGAAGACTGGAAAGTGGAGGGAAAGAGCGGTGTAGAAGGGAAAGGGTCGATGGGAATAAAAGGTAGGAGAGAGAGCAGTAGGAAAAAAAGAGAAAGTCAACAATAACAGCGAGAGACTAAACAGAAGAGTGTGAAAAGCAAGGGATGGAAGGGGAAGGATGAAGATATGGAGGTTATAAAGTTTATAATGATACTTTAAGGAATAATTCTGAAATATGAGCGGAAGGAGACCGTTCATATTTAGTGGCTGGGGATCATTGGAAAGATACTAGAGTATAGGGATGTGTGTGCGTGTGTGTGTGTCTTTGTGTGGAGGGACACTTGTTTGTAATTTACATGTTCGCATTTGTTTTCCATTGTTTTCCTTAATCCCCTTTAATTTTATTCTCCACTTATTATTCTTTCTCCCTCTCATCCACTTATTATTCTTTCTTTCTCCCTCTCATCCAGTTATTCTGTCTCTCATTTTTCTTCTAAACTTGTATTCCATAGTCTTCATTTCTCCGTCCATTATATAAACAGTATAGTCCTGACCTTTCTATTTTGTATGAATATATTAGAAAGAAGAAAACGTTCAAGAAGAAATACAGTAAGTTAATACGTTACCATACAGAAAGGATAGAACACAGAGGAAATTACTGACTTTGTATAAAGATAAATGTCATATAGTATTTGACAGAAGAAGAGGACAAGCTTTGCCAGACAGAAAGGAGAAAGACAGACATAAATATTAACTTTGCATATAACGTTGAGAAAAGAGCATGACAGTGAGCCAAGTATGTTCTTAGGGAGATGTTTTATGGAAGGAATCATGACCCAAGGAAAGTTGGAGAATGGCCAAATAGACTGCAGGTTATCCGTTTGTTTCGCTCGTTTGAAATTTCGCCTATATAAAATATCGCCCACAAGATATTTCGCACTATAACATTGTCCACAATTCTGTTCGTCCACACTTAAGTTATTTCCTTATATTTTCATTTAGGAATACTCCTATTAATATTAATAAATCTCCAAAATGGTTTGACTATGTTATTTCTATGTTGTTACATCTTGCTGATCCCCCATATTGTGGATCTGTACACTATAAGACAGAGCCACCATGTTATATGTTATACCTTCAGTACACTGTTATTTACCATTATATATTATTGTGAGGGTGTTATTGTGGTCAGACAGACACTATACATGGTTGTAAGGATGGTGTATAATAACATCCTTGGTAGACTAATACACTGTACCTCACACTCAATATTGCCCACTAATGCAACACTATATGTTCTCTCATATTGTAGTGTTAAAGATTATACCAGAATGTATAATACTCTGTGTCCTAGATCGTGGAAATCTTCATGCGAATTGTCACACTACCATCTTCCATAATCACACAGAAAGCGTCGACTGTATTTCAGGTTTTGCATAACTATTATTTTATGATTACATGTGCCGTGTACTACATTCTCTGCCATGTTATTACCAACACATATTCGTGGGCTGCACTTTAAGTGCATCACGTGACTAGAAAACATTATTTCTGTGCTATTAGATTAAACCTTGTATTTTTTTGCAAATCCCACGACTTATTATACTTGATATCCAACTTGGTATAACTTGACGATAATGAAGCAATCTTCATTATATTGTAGTTCATGCACGACACGCAAGTATGCCATTATAATCAACTTAATAACACTTGAAGAGTGTTGAAACTAGCTCTTTCAGGAGAGTGATGAGGTTTTATAGATTATATACTTACTGCAAAAGTGTTCTCACCTAGGAAGTGTTCTACAACTTTACCCTTAACGAGTTATAAACGTATCTTAATAAATATAAAGTGTTTGCAACACATCCGACTTCCACTCTTTGTAAACACAGCAACATTAAACATAACTTGTGACCTTGACCTTCATTGTCTGTCATATACAGTATAATAATTACCCGGTACCACTTATGTATCGTTTGTTGTTCCAGGTAAGTTGATCTACAAGTACAAGTCTGGTGGAGTGTTGTGGACTGAAGACTTGTGAGTATATTAATGTTATTGATATTTTCATTGTGAGTGAAGTTGTTGATAATAATAATGATAATAGTTATTACATTATGTTGTTCTACTTTTAATGAGTGAATTACATGACATAACTTATACTGTATAAACATTTTTACTACGAGAAATTTGCATCATGAAGTAGATAGATGTACAGTAGCTATCCAGCACAGTCCTTTTTGATAACTTATATAATGGTGAACTCGTATATGGTCATGTTAGTTGTTCTCTGTATGTTGTTCAATGTAAGATCAGTTACACAAACTAAAAACTAGCTTTATTGAAGGGTTGTTGACATTTGGGTTAGTTAATATGATAGTGTTTTGTTATCTACAATACAACATATTATAGGGTATAGTAACTTATCAACACATACATGCACATGCCAAGCTGTAAATGACCTCTTTAGTGTAATCTGCAAGAATTATAAGGGCTCCCACTTAATTGTCTAATTTTTTTAGGAAGGAAGGTTGTAGTGCTCGTAAGGAAGGTAGGACTGAAAAACAAAATGAAGGATTGGTAGGAAATTATTGGAACGAAAGGCAATATTAGGACTGACAGGAGAAAACACACTTTAGTCGCCTCTTGCGACATACATTAATTTTGTATACAATAGGAATAATCATTGCACGCTCTGCCCAAGGGCACTGCTGCGGAACAGAGGTCGCCTTTCCCCCAGGGTGGATCATTATTCATAATAGGAAGTAAATTACAGTCAGTGGGAGGCTGCAGTGATTTAGATGCACCTTGTATTCCTCATTTCCAGGTATTAACCCCAGGAAGATATGGCCCTGTAGGATGGCCCAGGACATTCAGTTACGGCTATCCTACCGTATCTATCTATCTATTGCCGGACGCCTTACTCCCCTTACGAGGGTGGCCATACACAGAATGCCCCCAAGCGGACCTATTCCCTGTGAGAGGGACAACCCGAGCCAGTTTAGTGAAGGACTTGCAGGATTGACCACTCAATTTAGGATCCGTCCGACTCCGAGGCCCTCTGTGTATCCTATCGTATGACTTCATTATATATTCACCCTTTTCCTGACTATTCTTCCGTCAGTAAGTTGTGGATCCTTGAGTATGATGACACTCTTGTACTGGTTCTTTATCCATTGTTCCTGCCAGCTCAACACTTCCAAACCCCCGACACTGATCTCTAATTACTGTTCTTATAGACTGATTTATCCCTGCTGTGTCTCTCTCATTCCCTGTCTTATGCCTCCTACCCTATACCCTAACCTATAACTCCGGAAGAATATTACCCCTGCTGTGACATTCTACCTGTCACCTCCTAACCTCACTTTGAATTCAATAGAACCTACATATATTAAACTGCTCTCCACTTTCTAAATTACCTTCCATGTCTCTCGTTTTGTTGTCCTTATCTCATTATCATTATCCCCTCTCTGTCATTCTCACTCATTTTATCCACGTCTTCTATCCTACTCTGGATTTCTTCTTGTCCGTATTCCCTCCCCTTCCCTCTCTCACTTTTATCTTCCCCTCCCTTCCCCACTCCCATATTACCCCCCAGTCTGCCTGGGGTCCATTATAAAGTTATGTTAATAAAGGAAGTTAGTGTGGTGGGGGAATCACTTTCCTCTTATAATGACCACTATCTTGCATTTTTACCTTGGCATATTCTGACAATTTGGCATCCATTTTTCTCTTGTATTTCCTGTTTGCATTATATATTATCCTAATACTGTATGTATTTTTTACTGATCTATAATTTACCTTCTATTCGTCGTTTGTCTTGTTATTTTCTTTCCTTTTTTCATGTTTTTGTCTTTTCCATTTCCTCACGACTCGAACTTTTTCCGTATATACTGTAAGAGAAATGTAAAAAATAGAAGGTTAATTAAGAGAAAATTATGAAGATTGTTAGCACATAGTATAATTTCTTACTTGTTTACATGGAAAAACGATTAAGTGCTGAAAATTAATATGAATTTTATGAAAGGTGAACATATATTACACAAATAGTAAATAAGAAAAATATGCAATATAAACATGTTTTGTGACTAGTTATAAACACATGTATTCTGTAGCACTTATTGAAAAAATACAAATAATTTAGTGGTCAGTATGAGTGTGAAGGATATACGGTACATAATATAAGGGAAGAAGTGGTCAGTATGAGTGTGAAGGATATGTGGTACATAATATAAGGGAAGAAGTGGTCAGTATGAGTGTGAAGGATATACGGTACATAATATAAGGGAAGAAGTGGTCAGTATGAGTGTGAAGGATATACGGTACATAATATAAGGGAAGAAGTGGTCAGTATGAGTGTGAAGGATATACGGTACATAATATAAGGGAAGAAGTGGTCAGTATGAGTGTGAAGGATATACGGTACATAATATAAGGGAAGTGGTCAGTATGAGTGTGAAGGATATACGGTACATAATATAAGGGAAGAAGTGGTCAGTATGAGTGTGAAGGATATACGGTACATAATATAAGGGAAGAAGTGGTCAGTATGAGTGTGAAGGATATACGGTACATAATATAAGGGAAGAAGTGGTCAGTATGAGTGTGAAGGATATACGGTACATAATATAAGGGAAGAAGTGGTCAGTATGAGTGTGAAGGATATACGGTACATAATATAAGGGAAGAAGTGGTCAGTATGAGTGTGAAGGATATACGGTACATAATATAAGGGAAGAAGTGGTCAGTATGAGTGTGAAGGATATACGGTACATAATATAAGGGAAGAAGTGGTCAGTATGAGTGTGAAGGATATACGGTACATAATATAAGGGAAGAAGTGGTCAGTATGAGTGTGAAGGATATACGGTACATAATATAAGGGAAGAAGTGGTCAGTATGAGTGTGAAGGATATACGGTACATAATATAAGGGAAGAAGTGGTCAGTATGAGTGTGAAGGATATACGGTACATAATATAAGGGAAGAAGTGGTCAGTATGAGTGTGAAGGATATACGGTACATAATATAAGGGAAGAAGTGGTCAGTATGAGTGTGAAGGATATACGGTACATAATATAAGGGAAGAAGTGGTCAGTATGAGTGTGAAGGATATACGGTACATAATATAAGGGAAGAAGTGGTCAGTATGAGTGTGAAGGATATATGGTACATAATATAAGGGAAGAAGTGGTCAGTATAAGTGTGAAGGATATACGGTACATAATATAAGGGAAGAAGTGGTCAGTATGAGTGTGAAGGATATACGGTACATAATATAAGGGAAGAAGTGGTCAGTATGAGTGTGAAGGATATACGGTACATAATATAAGGGAAGAAGTGGTCAGTATGAGTGTGAAGGATATACGGTACATAATATAAGGGAAGAAGTGGTCAGTATAAGTGTGAAGGATATACGGTACATAATATAAGGGAAGAAGTGGTCAGTATGAGTGTGAAGGATATACGGTACATAATATAAGGGAAGAAGTGGTCAGTATGAGTGTGAAGGATATACGGTACATAATATAAGGGAAGAAGTGGTCAGTATAAGTGTGAAGGATATACGGTACATAATATAAGGGAAGAAGTGGTCAGTATAAGTGTGAAGGATATACGGTACATAATATAAGGGAAGAAGTGGTCAGTATAAGTGTGAAGGATATACGGTACATAATATAAGGGAAGAAGTGGTCAGTATGAGTGTGAAGGATATACGGTACATAATATAAGGTAAGAAGTGGTCAGTATAAGTGTGAAGGATATACGGTACATAATATAAGGGAAGAAGTGGTCAGTATAAGTGTGAAGGATATACGGTACATAATATAAGGTAATAAGAACTAGGAGAGGAACACTTAAGAGATGAAAGATTTAATATGGGTCTCTTGGTGGCGTGACTCAGTACAGAGGGTTAGAGAGAGAGAGAGAGAGAGTTATACATAGTTACACATATACACAGACCTTGCGTTACCTACTAGCTTGTCTGGCCTTAATAGTACTACATATAGGGACAATTAATAGTAGAAGTATAGGACAGCAGAGAGAGAGAGAGAGAGCGAGCGTTTTATTGCTAAGCGGAACGTCTAAAAGTTTTCCAAGAAGAGGGTGATATAATTGGATTTAGAAGGGAAGGAAAATAGAGAGCGGCTTAAGAGAAAAGGGGGATTAGCTTAGCCTTAGGAGATCATAAATATTCTATTAGCATTTCTAAACAGGATTATGGAAGTGGCTTTTTTAAGGCATAAATATAGACTAGTTGATAAATAAGAGAGCAGGAACAGTAGAAGAGATAACAGATGGAGAACTAATATGAACATATAAAGTGTGAAGAAAACTGTCAAATTAAAGAAGAATAAGAAGAAAGAGAGAGCGACATGGACGATGTGTACACTCGTATAGTGACTTAAAAAATACTTTAATTCAAATTGGATTAATTTAACTAGTGTTATAATTGGCATAGGCTTAGAAAAGGTAGATACAATACATAAAATACGAAGATCATCATAACCCAGAGAGAAGCAAATTAATTAGCAATAACTCAGATGTAAGTTAGAAACGTTAAATGTTGCAATTGCATAAAACATATTCCAATAGAGATTTAGTTATAAACAAATAGTGTAGTGTAATGAATATATCCTAATAATCAAAGTAGCCTTTGAGTATTAAAGTTATTTCTCCCCACACTGCCATTATGTGGAGGGTAAGACAGGAGGACATTCATATAGGATTTGTTATGACTGCAACATCGGATAATGGGTTTTGCTGGATTCACGACCACGGCTGCCGGATTTAATTTAACTAAGTTTATTGGACGGAAATTTGTTGATATTAGTATAGTTTTTGACCGCGAAAGGAAGCTGTTTTGTTTGTTGGTGACGAATAAACTAAGATAAATATGGAGTAGTTGTAAAGAAGAGATGAAAGAGCAGAAACATGAAGTATATTCAATGGACATTCAATATACATATAATCAAATGTGTGTTTACAGCCATAAAGCAGTACATTTGAAAGATGGGAATTATATACAATAGGAAAGGTAAATTGGAGGAATGGGGGAAACAGCACGGGGGAACATCATTGGAGGAATGGGGGAAACAGCACGGGGGAACATCATTTGGAGGAATGGGGGAAACAGCACGGGGGAACATCATTGGAGGAATGGGGGAAACAGCACGGGGGAACATCATTGGAGGAATGGGGGAAACAGCACGGGGGAACATCATTGGAGGAATGGGGGAAACAGCACGGGGGAACATCATTTGGAGGAATGGGGGAAACAGCACGGGGGAACATCATTTGGAGGAATGGGGGAAACAGCACGGGGGAACATCATTTGGAGGAATGGGGGAAACAGCACGGGGGAACATCATTTGGAGGAATGGGGGAAACAGCACGGGGGAACATCATTTGGAGGAATGGGGGAAACAGCACGGGGGAACATCATTTGGAGGAATGGGGGAAACAGCACGGGGGAACATCATTTGGAGGAATGGGGGAAACAGCACGGGGGAACATCATTTGGAGGAATGGGGGAAACAGCACGGGGGAACATCATTTGGAGGAATGGGGGAAACAGCACGGGGGAACATCATTTCATATTTTCGTTTAGAAGACAGCTTTTGCATATTTTACTTTATATTACAAAATACAAAAATTATTGAGTAGGCCTATTTAAAACTAAAATAACGAAACTGATTCAGTGAGAGTGGAAGAGGTTGAGTGAGAAACAAGTTACGTTATCAAGGTCACTACGTCACTACCTTCCACATCCAAACACACTACACACTTCTCTTACAGTACATTTGTTTTAACATTTATATATACAGTACATACCTTAATGCGTATTATATCCATGCATCTGACGCACCATCATACAGTAAACCCTATACGAGGAAGCTTGTTTGTTTAAATAATTTTATATATCGTGTTTGGGTATATCTTTTCCAAGCCTCCGTGGCACAATTGGTTAGCGCGTTCGGCTGTTAACCGAAAGGTTGGTGGTTCAAGCCCACCCGGGGGCGATAGTTTTAGCATTCTATATGGATATATGGAGTGGAGATGTGATATCAATTATGTCTGTGTGTGTGTCTGTTAGCAAAATGATAACGTTTGGACGGATTCAGATGAAGATTTTGTGTTTTGGTATCTTATTTGTAACACGAAATGTATTGCTATATCAATTTGGATAATACCTGATGCCCAGCTCCAACCCCTGTGCCCTCATAAAGGCAACATTTGTATTTAAACAATGCCCACTTTTATTCCTCATTGCATTCTTAATAAATTTAGACGGCTGTTTTCATGCTATGACGGACGTGCAGGAATCAATTCTCCCTACTAATAAATGCCTACAGTGGCCGATAGAGGCGCTGAACGCAAGGTTTACCGCGGTGCATTGTGGGAAATTGGCGACATCTCGGACCTATCCACCCTCCCTCTCCTTCAACAATTCTATAATATATGCAGTTAGTCGAAATGTCTGTAGCTGACACATACTTTGGTCTATGCTGCTATGCATACTGTTGTTTTATATATTTTAAAATCACCCATATTCATAAATAACGTATATTTACAATACAAAGTCAGCAGCTATTTTCGCGCCAATTTTTTATGATAATTAATCAGCGTATAATAATGTTTGTAGTCATTATCAGCTGCATATGGACTTTACCTTTATTACTATACTATATAAGCACTTAGTGTAGTCGTATACTGTATAATAAAAATGTGTAGAATCACACAACAATTGAGATAAACTGTGCATATCCTAGGTGTTGGGTATAGTGATGTCTACAGTCGTAGCTCTGGCGCTAGTTCAGAAGCGTCCATCAGAGGTCTCAAGAGAATTGTTGGTAGGGAGAATTGTGTACTCATTATTTAATTTAATCTTTTGACGTCCAGGGATAATTCACAAGCTGAATCTTATCATCTGATGTTATCAAATATTCATTGAAAATAAGCCATCGTCGCACTTAAAAGGTTTAGTTAAGTTAAATAACCTAAATAGTGGACCCAAACAAATTATTATTGTTGGTGGTTGGACAATAAGTAATGATGGTGCTTGGTCCTTCTATCATAAATATTGGGTTTTATTTGGTAACTAATCTTCCTTGGTCTGTATCATTGTTTTATAAGCTCTTACGGATTTGGAGGTAGACTGTTTTATAGGTGTTTGTTATTTCACCTTTTATTTGACTCTCTCTCTCTCTCTCTCTCGTGTGAGAGAGAGACAAAAAAAACTACAAATATTCTGCATGTTTGTGCATCGTGTAGGAAGGAGACACAAGGCAAAGCTGCCTGCAACAAGTCTCCCCCCCCCCAAAAAAAAAAAGTGATAGAGATCGAAATTCCAGGCACTTTAGAGTATAATATGTTTGGTCACACGGGGCTTGAAGCATTTTAAGTCATGAAAGACAAATTGAGGGAGAGAGTTCCCCAGCGTATTTGTTGCGTAGAAGGACTGGGCAAATCGGTTCATTCTTGCGTTCTCCTTTATAACTATTTACTCTCCTGCCCTTCCCTTATATATAATATAATATATATAATTATTATGTTCCTTCCAACAACCAACCATACTCCTAAAATCGATTAATGAAATTTACAAACACATGTGGCAGTTCGTGGACTCGAACCCAGGATGCTCACACCGAAAATCAACACCTTATACATCGCACCACGAAGACAGTTAAAGGTTGGTGGACACTGCCTACGATTTATTATGCAACTTCGAATCCTGCATATCAATCTAAGCATGTACACACATCCCAACTGCAACTCACGTAGGCTATGCATATGTGAATGGAAAGAGCAATTAATGGGGCCTTAACCACTTAGGGAAGTCCTCTCGATAAATTACTCCTGAACCAATATCAATTATTATGTTCCTTCCAACAACCAACCATACTCCTAAAATCGATTAATGAAATTTACAAACACATGTGGCATATAATATTATATTTATATTACTGTTATCTTGATGTCTCCAAGCTATTTATACCCGCTTTTTCTATACCCCATTTAGCCTTTATGTGAAGGAACTGCGGACATTATCAACTGTTTATCTTGGCTAATGTATTTAATGAATGTCTTCTCTCACACCAATCTCACTCTGTGATCTCTCTCATCCTTACTCGTGTATCACGTCGACTAAGGCTTTTTGATGTGAGCATGATGCTTCTCTCATTTAAAGTTGTATATTTCAGCGGTGTTTCTTTACTAGGTAAAAGGAAGTGGTAGGGATTATGAGAGTAGTATACACACACACACACACACTCTCATTCTCTCTCTTGCTCTCAAAGTAAAAGATGGAAGGTATAACAACCAAGTGGCATCAAACTCATTAATGAACAACTTGAATAATGTTGTGATGGAGAAGAGTCTCTGTTAAGTCTAATTTTGGAGGAGCTTTGGAAAGAAGTGATGAAGAACATCGCAGTTGAAATAATTATTAAATTATTAGTAATAAAAAATGGTTGTGGCTTTGGTATTCTTAGCTCCTTTGTTTTGCATTAGCCATAATGCAATGCAGAACTAAGAGCATTTGAGAGTTTAAGATAAAAGATGATGACAAATGTGTTGCAGTTCTCTCTTCTGTTTAGTAATATAGTGTGTTGTTCGCCGCATTGACAGTGCTTCAATCTTATAAATACAACACGAATATACGTATTTTGTGTATGAAATAATCTCAAGCAGTAGCCTACAGTAAGATAATAACTATTTAATATACAGTTCGTGCGTAATACTACAACTTCGTAACTGAAGATGGCGCAGTAGTCGTAACTCTTGTCATCATTAACAAGGTAGAGGCGACCCTCTTTGTATAATAATTAAATACTAATTATCAATCTTCTATGCTTTCGTTTTGCATTCATAACTACCGAGACGCCTGACTCCCTATGTTGTGGACTAACTGTTATTATTATCACTGTTATTATGTACAGTATGTAACCTTCCTGCAGTAAGACACAGTAACCAGTTATAGGCCCAACTCACTAATACCTTGAGTACTGACCCCACCAAAACGGTCAGAGATTAACACAAGATAACGGGGGTCTGCTGAGCACCGATTGGCCCACACCTGGTAGATCCCCCTCACACCCAACCCATCTCGTCCATATGCCTATCTAATTTGATCTTAAAGCTCCCTATCCTTACCTTTGGATACCTTTGGATGTGTTCGCCGCTCCTCTAGCGGCACCAAGGAGCGCGACGCCCCTCGTTATGGGTGGTGATTTGGTGCAGTAGACTGTTTGAAGCGACAGCTCGCTCCCTTGCGAGGATGGGCTCGTCTGGCACTTTTTGCAGTTCGACATCTAGGGCTCTCTTGAAGTTGTCTAACGAGATGTCCCTCATGTCTCTTACTCGCCGTGGGAGTTTGTTGAAGAGACGTGGGCCTCTGTGTGATAACCAGCCCTCTCGCAGCCCATAGCACCCCTGTTATTCATCCGGGGGATTTCGCATTCCCAGCCTCTCCTATCACTGAATTTCATGACTATCGGAGTATGTAGGTTTGGTACTAAACCCTCTGCGATTTTCCATGTGTATATTATTAGGTAACGTTCTCTTCTACGTTCCAGTGAGTACAGATTCAGTGCTCTTAAACGCTCCCAATAGTGTAGATGTTTTATCGAACTTATATGCGAAGTGCAATTTCTTTGTACACTCTCTACGTCATTTATTTCACCTGCTTTGTATGGGGATGTTAATACGCTACAGTATTCAAGCCGCGGTAGCACTAGAGATTTGAAGAGCGTTATCATAGGCAATTCACCGCGTGTTTTAAAAGTACGCAGAATCCACCCCGTTAGACGTTTCGCAGCCGCCACTTTGACCTGGTTATGTACTTTGAAACCCATATTTTCAGACATTAATACCCCAAGGTCTTTCACACTGTCTTTCCGTTCTATTATGTGGTTAGATTCTGTTAAGTAATTTGTAATTTCTTTAACACCATTATTATCTCCGTACCGTATTAATTGGAATTTTTCCTCATTGAATTGCATGTTGTTTTCCCTGGTCCACTGGAACACTATATTCATGTCTTCCTGCAGTCGGCCCGTGTCCTCTTGTGTGTTTACTATCTTACTTAATTTTGTGTCATCAGCAAAAGACGACACCGTACTGTGTCTGGTGTTGGTATCTATGTCGCAAATTAGTATGAGGAACAGAAGGGGCGCTAGCACTGTTCCTTGGGGCACTGAGCTTTTGACATCCGAAGGCTCAGAAGTGACTTGGTTTACTGCTACCGATTGTTTTCGGTTTACGAGGAAATTGTATATCCACCGTCCGATTTTCCCAGTTATACCTTTTGCTTTCAGTTTGTGGGCTATTATACCATGGTCACATTTATCAAATGCCTTAGCAAAATCGGTGTAAATGACATCCACGTTTTTCTTTTCTTCTAGCGCTTTAAGAATTTTGTCATAGTGTTCCAAAAGTTGTGAGAGACATGATCTTCCTGCTCTAAACCCATGTTGACCGGTGTTGTGTAGTTCATTTGCCTCCATGAATGTTTGAAATTTTGCTTCGCAGGACTCGCTTGAAAACTTTAATGATGTGAGAGGTTAGAGCTACCGGCGGTAGTTTTTTGGTAGTGCTTTACTCCCTCCTTTATGCAGTGGGGCAATTATTGCATTTTTCAAGCTATCTGATATGTCACCAGTGTCTAAACTCCTTCTCCACATTATAGCCAGGGGTTTTGAGAGGTTTTCCTTACATTTTTTCATTAGGATCGAATTCCATGAGTCCGGGCCTGGTGCCGAGTGGGATGGCATGTTGGAAATGGCCTCTTCTATGTCTTTTGGACCGAAATCAATATCCAGCATCTGAGGGGTTTCCGTGGGGGAGGTTTCCATGAAAAATATATTTTGGTCTCTGATGACTTGTTTCATCAGGCTCACTGAATGCCATTTCATACTGCCTGCTTAAGAGTTCGCTCATTTCCTTTTTGTCCCCTGTGAAAGAGCCGTCCCCTTTGCTCAGTGGGCCGATGTTTGATGTTGTTTTAGCCTTTTGTTTGGCGTATGAAAAGAAGTATTTGGAATTTTCCTTTATACCTGCAATAGCTTTCCTCTCCTCTTCCATATGTTGTAGTTCATATGATATTCTTAGCCTTTGTTCAATTTCCACAATTTCTTTATCTATTTCGACCTTTTGCCTATCCTGTAGATTTTGATGTGTGCGTCTTTGTGTGAGTAATTTTCTTCTTCTGTACAGCCTCCTCCTTTCCCGATCTTGTTTGCTTCTTCGTTTTGTTTGTCTTGCAGGTATATGGTGGCTACAGATTTGGGTCATGGTTTCTGTTATTAAGACTAGACATTCTGCTGGTGTCAGGTTATCCATTAAATCTTCCCAGTCTATTTCCTCCATTTCTTGATTTACCTCTTCCCACCTAATGTTTTTGTTATTGAAGTTAAATTTACTGAAGGGGCCGTTTTTTTTTTTCTCGATTCTGAGGTTGTCTGTACACTTTCTAAGGTTGTTTTGATCTCAATTAATTTATGATCTGAGTATGTTGTGTCCGATATGTTAATGCTGTGTACTAGAGAGTTGTTGTTAGTGAAGACCAGGTCTAAGATATTGTTTTCCCGTGTGGGTTCAGCACTATGTTGGGTAAGACTAAAAAAATCACAAAGTTCAAAAAGCTCTCTCCTAAGTATTTGCTTCTCCGGTGTTATTTGCCACTAACTGGTTTTCTAGTTGTCTCCATTTAATGTTTGGTAGGTTAAAGTCTCCTAGCCATATAATATTTGGTGTTGGGTTCCCCAGGGTTTCCACTTCTGATTTTATTTTGTTGAGCTGGGTTTTGAATTCTTCTCGGGATGAGTCTGGAGGCCTGTATGTAACAATAACTGCTAAATTTAGGGATTCTATTTTAACTCCAAGTATTTCCACCACTTCATTACTGTTATTTAGGAATTCAGTACATATCAGTGAGTCATGTATGTACAAGGCTACACCTCCATGTGATCTATGCGTTCTGTCCGCCCTATGTAGGTTGTAACCAGGAATCCATACCTCACTATCTTCCTGATCTTTAATGTGAGTTTCTGTGAGAGCCGCAAATATAGCGTTTCCTTCTTCTAGCAGGCCCCTAATAAATGGTACTTTGTTCGTGGTTCTATTTTTTAGGCCTTGGATATTTGCAAACAAGATTGGGGAGGGATTGTTTGGAGTACTATGTGTACCTAATAGTCTTCGGGATGTATTGGCCACTCTTGGGAGGCCAGGAGGTGCTCGAGGTGTTCTATGTGCTCTTCCATCTCCCTCAGTCTCTTCATCTTCATCTGCCCTTTCCCTCCTTGCCTTTTTCCTCTGTCTCGTCCTCGCATAGCTAGAGAGTTTTTTGGGCTACCATTCGTGTTAGGTCTAGCATATCTCCAAGTTCCTTTAATATGAAAAGCTGGGCATTTCATATTGTAGCAGGTCTTGTTCTCAAGTGATGTCTTGCAAAGGGATGGGTGGTGGTATTTGCAGGTTTTACCAAATCTACATTTACCATGACTGGTTATGTTGTTGCAAATTTTGGGATGAGCAAATCTACATGAATTCCCATTATATTCGCCCTTTTGACCAAAGTAACACCTTCTTTCCAGATAATATCTGCACACTGGTGTAGATAACCCCAGTAGGTGTGGCTGGGGCTGCAAGGGGTTATGTGGTGAGCTAAGTGTGGTTGTGGGTGATAGTGGGCTTGGTGTATGGGTGGGTGAGGCCTGCAGGGGGGTGGAGTTACGGGTCGGTTGTAGGTGGGCAGGTGGCAGTGGTGAGGGGGGAGACGATGTGGAAGGGGAGCCTGATATGGGGGCTTGTTGCATCCTACGTTCATCCTGCAATTTTATTTGATCAACAGCAGTAGGGTGGTCAATGGCCATAGATGGGATTAATGTGGGTTTTCTGGGTCTGGGGAGGTGTGGGGAGATGTGCGACAGGGTTTGTGTATATGTAGGGTGCGAAAGGTTGTTGTTCGGCAGGCGATGTGTGTTGATGTGCAGGAGGCAATGTGGGCATTATCATGGGAAGGTGTGCGTGTGTGGTTGTGATATTTGTATGGGCCCTGAGGCCCCAATAGTTCCCCATTTTCTGTGAAAGGTAGCTATGTCTTGGCTATATTTCCATCTATCTTGTACTTCTGTATTTTCTACAGTCTGTATGACTTGCCATGTGATATCGAAACAACTATCGCAGAAATGGAGGTTCTTCCCTCTTGTATTGTACGCCTCATTTATTGGTGCCAATCCTATGCAAATCCAGTGATATGGTTGCTTGCATATCCGACATGCGGTGCCTTCATGGATGTGTATATTCATCTTACAACTCGTACAGTTGTCTCTGGTAAACATTTTTTTTTTTTTTTTTTTTCCCCCACCCACCCTTACATGGGGGAGAGAGAGAGAGAGAGAGGGGGGGGGGGGGCTTTGGAGGACAAGGAGGTGCTTGTTACGCGGTTTGTGGGAGTGTGGGGGGGGGGGGGGGAGTGCCACTCGTTTACCCTCGTTATGTTTAAACTTTAAGTAACTTTAAGTAACACTTTCAATAATTATCTTATGAAACAGAATTCTCACTGCCCTAACCACTTTTCCCGTTTTTGGTCGACTGTTTAACGGAATATACGGCACTCTAGGAAATAACGAACTTTCCAGACTACCTATACCTGTATAATATAGTATTTATATAGTTATTATTATTATTATCTATTTTAATTTTCATATTTTACCTATCAACTTGATTCAACACTGCTCAGGTTCGAATTTTCACCACATTTGGTTGCGTGGGAGATCTTTCTCTCCAATAACGTCACTACTAACCTGCGATATGGTCGAGAAATAATATTCTAAGCAATATCACCGTTACAGAGAGAGAAGTATTGAATTGTTTAGATAAACTCAAGGTAAATAAAACGCCAGGACCTGATACAATCTCGCCTAGAGTTCTAAAGGAAGCTAAGAATGAGCTCTCCAAACCACTGACATTACTATTCAATAAATCCTTGCAGTCTGGAACTATGCCTGATCAGTGTAAGCTAGCCAACGTAACACCGATATTCAAAAAAGGCAGCAAATCCCTACCCAGTAACTATCGTCCAATTAGCTTAACCTCAGTTGTATGTAAAATGCTAGAAACGGTCATACGAGACAGACTCGTAAATCACTTAGAGGAAAATAACATACTTAAAGATACTCAACACGGCTTTCGTAAAAAAACGTTCCTGTTTAACAAACCTCTTAGACTTCTTCCACGATATCCTCAACCTCTACGATGAGAGTAAAGCTGTAGATATTATATACCTTGATTTTCAAAAGGCCTTTGACAAAGTTCCCCACAAACGTTTACTGCTAAAACTAAAAGCGCATGGAATACAAGACGGTGTGTTGAAATGGATAGATAATTGCCTCAGCAACAGAAAGCAAAGGGTAGTCATAAACGGTAAGGCATCTAAATGGACCAATGTAAGTAGCGGGGTACCCCAGGGATCGGTACTAGGACCAATTCTCTTTCTAATTTACATCAACGACATAGATGAGGGTCTCACCTGCACAATCTCAAAATTTGCTGACGATACAAAAATTGCAAATAGCGTACTCTCAAAAGAACAAGTTGACGATATGCAACACAATCTAGATAAATTGTCATGTTGGGCCCAAATTTGGCAAATGAGTTTCAATGCGGATAAATGTAAAGTACTACATGTCGGATACCTAAATGAGAAAGCAAACTATTCGATGAATGGCACTCAGCTTAAGAATGTAAACAGAGAAACTGATCTGGGAGTAACAATATCGAGTAACCTAAAACCGAGTCAACAATGTTCAGAAGTTGTTAAGAAGGCAAACAAAATAATTGGCTTTATAGGCAGGTCATTTGAGCATAAATCCAAAGAAGTTATCCTAACCCTTTACAATTCCTTAGTCCGCCCTCTTCTGGAATACTGCGTTCAATCCTGGTGCCCTTATTACCAAAAAGATATAAACAAGCTAGAACGAGTTCAACGTAGAGTTACCAAAATGATACCTAGCCTAAAGAACAAACCATACGAAGAGCGTCTTAGAGAATTAAATCTATTTCCTTTAACCCAGCGCAGATTAAGAGGCGACTTAATTCAAGTGTTCAAAATCATCAAAGGCATCGACAATATGAACTGTAGTAAGTACTTCACTATCGACCAATCTAATTACACGCGGGGAAACGGTTGCAAAATTATTGGTAAATCTTTTAACTCGCACGAATCTAAGAATTTCTTCTTCAATCGAGTTGTCAACTTGTGGAATGGGCTTCCCCGAGACGTTATAGACTGCAGCACCGTTGATTCATTTAAATTCCGCCTAGACAAATATCTCGCATCAAACCCGCGACTGACTGCGTTTGTAAATGAATAACTTTATCCTCCCCTCAGTTACTAACCCATATGTTCCCTACTAACTTCCTAGTCCTGCCACGTTAGTGGCCATGCAGTAGTTCCCTTTCCAATGTTCCCTTACCCACTCTAAACCACTGTTTGGACACTTGATCCTCAGTGTTTTGGAGGACAAGCAGCCTAGAAGGGTCACTAGATCTGTTGTTGCTTGATTTCCTTTGTACTCCTTTGTTCTCTCTCTCTCTCTCTCTCTCTTGATCCTCAGTGTTTTGGAGGACAAGCAGCCTAGAAGGGTCACTAGATCTGTTGTTGCTTAATTTCCTTTGTACTCCTTTGTTCTCTCTCTCTCTCTCTCTCTCTCTCTCGTTCGTTCGTTCGTTCGTTTTACTACTTCCTAATGCCTCCTCTTCCCATTTTATCATGTTACTTCCCCTGTCACGGTTCAGGTCTTGATTTAGGGTCAGTAATACATTGTAGTTTTCCACCGCCCTGCCATCCATATATTTCTCTTTCCCCTTTCTCCTAACTGTAATGACTTTTATGTAATGACACTGAGTATATCCCTTAAATTGTAATAGATTCCGCCCATCGCCCATCTATTTGAAATCGAAAGTAAGCCCGCTTGCTAGGCTCCCCCCACACCCCACCCTCGTCCCCCTCTCTCCCGCTGTTCCTTTGAGACGCCGCACTTCCCTCGCTTTCTTGGTCTCTGTCAGTCTCTCCCCTACCCCCACCACCCCCACCCTCCAACCCATCTTTATATGTGTTTGTGTGTGATTGTGCTCATTCTTTCCCTCGACCTTTACCCCACGTCATCATTCATTTATAATTATGTGTTTGTGTGTGATTGTGCTTATTCTTTCCCTCGACCTTTACCCCACGTCATCATTCATTTATAATTATGTGTTTGTGTGTGATTGTGCTCATTCTTTCCCTCGACCTTTACCCCACGTCATCATTCATTTATAATTATGTGTTTGTGTGTCATTGTGCTCATTCTTTCCCTCGACCTTTACCCCACGTCATCATTCATTTATAATTATGTGTTTGTGTGTGATTGTGCTCATTCTTTCCCTCGACCTTTACCCCACGTCATCATTCATTTATAATTATGTGTTTGTGTGTCATTGTGCTCATTCTTTCCCTCGACCTTTACCCCACGTCATCATTCATTTATAATTATGTGTTTGTGTGTCATTGTGCTCATTCTTTCCCTCGACCTTTACCCCACGTCATCATTCATTTATAATTATGTGTTTGTGTGTCATTGTGCTCATTCTTTCCCTCGACCTTTACCCCACGTCATCATTCATTTCATCACACCTAATTAATACCTCACGTGATGTGTGGTCGCTCGGCGCTCTCAAATAATTATTTATACCTATATTTCTCTAGCGTTTAACTATTCTCACTTGCACACACATTTATTAACTACTGTACTCTTAATATACTAGTAACAATATTATGTTTCTGCTGCTACTCACACTGCATATCTTTATATGCATTTATATTTGTATGCACCTTTCCTAACAATGAAATTGCAGTAGTTAACCAGAAGACATATGTACGTATACAATGACCCAAACAGTAATGGTACACTCACGCGTACTAAAAGTTGCTCAGGGTTGGGGCCTTTCTTCCCCTACTCCACCCAGGGTAGGTGGAAGGGGGGAGTCGGGTCCAAGTCTACCCCCATCTCCCACCCCCAAACTATCCCCAACTCCCCCACCTTCCTGCTCTAGCTGGCAGTTAGTGATTAGCGACGATTTTATCTTGTATTACACATTATTGTTAAACCATCATTGCACATGCTTACAATGGCCGACATTTAACATTTATTAGGAATTTATATATACAATATTTTATTTGTAAGTTACCTAAGTCTACGTAAATATATCCTAGCCTACCATATATTTAACCTGACCACTAGATTAACATTAAATATAGCATTTAGAGGATACAAAAATAAGCCATATCAATTTTGTAACTAACTAATAGGTTTGAAAACTATTCTGTAAACAAAACAAGTTCCAATGAGAAATACAGTTGTAAGTATTGTATCATACATTATTATTACATACATACACAAAGAGCGAGTGCTCCACAAGAAGTGCGGTTCCAGTCTCACGTCTTAATGGCGACGCTTCAGTCACCCCTGCACAGATCTGCATAAGTTGGCAGTTTTTTTAATTCAAGATCGAAAGGATTGATCCCACGTCTTTCTTGGTCTACCCCTAAGACAAACCCATAAACAAACTTTGTCTCTGCGTATCCATGTAGCTTAAGGAATCACCAACACCACTATTACTTGGTGTTGCATTCAAAATATCCAGTTTATAATGTATAATATATGTTTCAATATGAATGCACGGTTATTACTGAACACACACACACACATACATACACCGTACACATACACACACACACACACCGTACACATACACACACACACACACACCGTACACATACACACATACACGCATCCGAAGACGCAGTTCCATTTCACGTTTTCAATTATTAACTCGTTATTTTTATACATTTTCCATCCACACTATCTTATAATTTTGTTATTTTATGTAAAATTTGCAAGGCTGTGTAACTATTTCTGTCCAATTTCCGTTCTACTCCCGCTATTTCGTTATCGGATTCAATCCTAATCTGTCGGGAAGCAATATTTAGTAAGAGATGTAAGGACTGATATACAGGGTCTGATGTAGATAACATATAAGACAGAGGGACGATAGTGAGGGTCCTGAGCGAATATATTATAAAATCTTTGTATCCCGAGAGCAGAATAGACATTTGTGGATAATGTTATTCATTATCAACGAATATTAATGTACAGATACATAGAGATTGATCTTAAATTTCTTTAGGTAATTTTGAATTAAACTTTTAAATATTCCTCTCCCTTTTCCTTAACTCCCTCTCAGGAAATAATATTAGTTTCCTCTATATAGATTCAAATCTACCATTTCCCTTATCTTTGTATCTCATTTATATTTTTGTCGCCTTTATTTGGGGTCTTTGTTGAAATAAATATGTTGAATATTTATCACTGTATTCATGTCTTAAAATACAATTCCTACAGTATGTTGTTACAGTTTCCATGTATAACTGTATTACCAGATTATCCCTCCCTATATAGTCCATTATCCTTGACCATTGTGACCACTATCAACCATCACGATATTATCCCATTCAGTGTTATAGTTTTATCCTCAACCTTCCGTGGCTGATATATGAGTAGTGAAGGAGGCGGGGCTACAGGTACAGTAATGATCACACCCACTACCAAACTATGATGGATGGTGAGAGTCTATAGTAGTGAAGGAGGCGGGGCTACAGGTACAGTAATGATCACATACACTACCAAACTATGATGGATGGTGAGAGTCTATAGTAGTGAAGGAGGCGGGGCTACAGGTACAGTAATGATCACACACACTACCAAACTATGATGGATGGTGAGAGTCTATAGTAGTGAAGGAGGCGGGGCTACAGGTACAGTAATGATCACATACACTACCAAACTATGATGGATGGTGAGAGTCTATAGTAGTGAAGGAGGCGGGGCTACAGGTACAGTAATGATCACACACACTACCAAACTATGATGGATGGTGAGAGTCTATAGTAGTGAAGGAGGCGGGGCTACAGGTACAGTAATGATCACATACACTACCAAACTATGATGGATGGTGAGAGTCTATAGTAGTGAAGGAGGCGGGGCTACAGGTACAGTAATGATCACACACACTACCAAACTATGATGGATGGTGAGAGTCTATACTGTAGCCTTTAGCATTATATATATATATATATATATATATATATAGTATTTTAGCTTCCCCCAGTCAAATTTTAACACAACATTCCTCTCTAGTTTCTCGAGGTTATCTTTGTGCTAATTATGTGTTCCTTATATATCATGGGGGTGGAAATATCTTAATTTTGTAATTACTAAACACATTATCTCTATGCCAGATCATGATATCTTTGTGTGTGTGTGTGTGTGTGTGTGTGTGTGTGTGTTATTGTGTGTGTATTGACCACTATACATACACTATTTGTTCATTAATAAGCTATAAGTTATACAGCAACTATTAGCCACAATAAAGCACAATGTGTGTGTGTGTGTGTGTGTGTGTGTGTGCGTGTGTATTGACCACTATACATACACTATTTGTTCATTAATAAGGAATAAGTTATACAGCAACTATTAGCCACAATAAAGCACAATGTGTGTGTGTGTGTGTGTGTGTGTGCGTGTGTATTGACCACTATACATACACTATTTGTCCATTAATAAGGAATAAGTTATACAGCAACTATTAGCCACAATAAACCACAATGTTTGGTTATCTCGGTGGTCAGATATTTCACCTTCCCTCCTGTTTGTAACCTTGATGGTAAACATTGATCAGCTGACCGGCTCTATAGTGGCAAGTGGGAAGGGGGGCTTTATGAAGGTAATGAAGTTATTTATCAGATTATTATAATTATGTTTACTCATTACTGGCTCAAAGGGTTATGAGTTACGTTCTGACACATACACACTCGCACATACACTCACAATCTTTCTATCTCACACACACACACACACACACACACACACACACACTCTCACTCTCTCTCTCAATTTCTCTCTCTCTCTCTCTCTCTCTCTCTCTCTCTCTCTCCCTCAAAATTCAGTTAGCATCCCATACGTTACTATAATGGTCCAATGCCAACCAATTCCCAGTGGTATTGCTCTCCCAGGGTCAATAGTATCCTTTATTTAATTGGTTATGTTGGAGAAAACAATATTTATCTGCCGTGATTATATATGGATGAGGAATTGGGCCTTAATTTATACTAATTTGACTCAAGTATACGAATGTCTACTGTGTACGATTATTACACGTTATATTTATAATTATATATACTTATATACCACATATGATATACTTAAAATAATATATTCCTTTTCATCACCTTCAAATCCACCGTGTCTATATTTTACATGTAACTCTAACTTGTCACGTAACCATTCTTATACCTTGCCTTGTCATACATCGTCTACCTCGTGATCTTCTATGAACTTCGGTAGCCTCTGGTATTATGGGTATAACTAATATAAAAACTCTCTAGTCATTAATGTTAATGGCGTTATGGTAGGTTTAGCCTTTCATGAACTTCCTGGTATTATACAGTATTCATTATAATACTGATAAACCTTTGGACAACATCACGCATCATTACGATTTTGTATATATTAAATATTTTTATTTTTATTTATATATTTTTTCTTGCTGTATATAATGCGGGACGTAATTAGTATTCTTCTATCCATTGTTTTGTGTATGTTACTTGCTTTTCATAGATTTAATGAATGTTGATCAATTATAACTACGTTACACTAAGTAAATACTAATAAAATAAACATTGCATGATGACGGAGTACACTATAGCAAATTATGTTTTACAGCCATATATTAATCCTTGCCATATTCATACCGGACATATTTTTGAGCGAAATAAGAAATGATGAGTTGCAATATTTAGAAAACTGGATAAGAACAGCCTAACCAACTCCATTTTTCACGTGACATTGAACCATTGTATCTCATACTTTATCATTATTAAGGATTCCATGTGTTTTGTGTTATTTCACTCGCTAATTCGCACTGCAACTCATTATATCCTGTCAAACGTTTTGTGTTTCCATATAAACACACTCACACACACATACACACACACACATTGTCACTAACAACACAACTCGATACATAGACAATGTCTGAACATTTTCGAAATTGCGATGCAACATATTGGTACTTGAGAAAAGAGTGTAGGGACTTGCATTATATACAACTAGTGAAACACTTGTGTAGTACAGTAATGAATGGATATAGTGCACTAGTATTTTAAGTATATTTACCCAACCCAATCAACCTACACTTAGTAACTTTTCTATATTGTTTAGTTAATTATTCTTCATTGCAATGTCTGGTAGAATGTATGGCAGTTAGTAAATAACATATACCATACTAGAGATGGACCGAATATTCGTTTCGTATTCGTATGTGCGAATATTCGCTATGTATTTCAATATTCGTATTTGTATTGGTATTCGCATTTCCATTCATAGCTATTTGCAAACATGCGAATATTTTCACGAAACCAATAGAAGATTTACAAAAATGTAAAATATTACATTTTAACACTTAAAGAGCGGGGCCCGACTTCAGTCCGTATCTAAAAAGCAGCAAGTTAGGAGCATTATTAAGGCTTTTAAAGGGTTAAAATCGAGTGCAAATGGCCGGGAGCGCAGCAGGCCACACGTCCGACACCCAGGGCTTACCGCCGCCCACTGACTCACGCTCCCTCTGTTCTCGAGAGGCCGGCAGTGTAGCCAGTAGTGAGCGTAGCTGGAAAAAATATGCCGCTATGCGCTAAACTCCCATGTTAGTGGTACCAGTGCATGAAAACGGCGAGTGCTACGTAGCTTGTTCTGGTCTCATTTTGAATCTTGTAGCACCTAGTTTTTTATGAATACATTTCTTTTCATGCAGATACTTGATTGATAATTCAGGAGGGACTGAATATGCCCAAAATAGCCCCCCCCCCCCCCCCCACCGCTAGATGAGGGTTAAAGCGTGCGTTCGCTTGTACGATGTCGGGGAAAGGCATGCTTCTTTATTAAACCCTCTAAGTACCATATTATGTGAATGTTTTTTAAACTAATGGAACTGAAATTGTGTACATCGACTTCCAAACCAATCTGATGATCTCTGAACTTTGAAATAATTGTAATAGTTCCGAAATCTGACCTTGTTCATTATAACGGAATAAATGGTCTTGGTACAATGTTGCCAATGTACCGGCTACTGCTAGATCCAGCGAATCACTTCCATCACTTCCATCACTTCCATCTAGCGACATCAAGATCATTAAGATGTGATGAATTCTAGCGATATTCAAGTAATGTTCCCTATTTAAAGGAATTGTAGAGATTTTTCGATTGTTAAAGATTATTCTAGATACTTCAACATATGTTTTCTAGTGACATACAAGTTGTTAGTGTCTGGTGACTATCTAGCGATTTGTCAATGCTATTCTAGCATACATTTGTGCTTTAGTTTATCATGCATTGTTTAATATATTTGCCCTATTTCTCCAGAAGACTTCCTACATGATATAGTGTATTGTTCTAGTGATAATTAAACATTATACAGGACTATTTTAAGTTGGCTGATGATTATGAAACAGTAATATGCTGGACGATGAGAATACTGTACCGTATGTAAACATGTCTCGGATATCACTGATAATTTTTGTAATTTTCTGCCAAAAGCCCAATGGCTAATCAGTGGTGGTAACGAAACACGCAGCTTTACACATTCACATCGTCATTGGCTTCTGGTAATTTATTTCATAGTAATTTAATTAACGTTTGTTGGTGATATAAAAAGAATTACCAGTTCTTGAAGGATGACAATTTCATCCTTCAAGAAAGATTGAAATATTCGCTATTCGCTATTCGTATTCGCGAATTTTACCAACAAATATTCGTATTCGTATTCGCAAATAGTGAAAATTGATATTCGTTCCATCTCTATACCATACCACAACCGATTGTTGGTGACCTGCTTAACCCTTTCGTTGTGGGTGACGTTCTGGAACGTCCTGGCAAGTTACGCAATTTCCAGGCTTTAAAAGCCTGTAAAAAACGTAAAAATCGAGTATCAGTGGGCGGGAGCGTGAGGGGCCCACCTCCGACCCTCAGAGCAGCGAGCGGCTCACTGAGGTTGACTGTGTCTCACGCGGGTCTCTCTCTGTGTCTCACAACAGTGTAGCCAAGCGAGCGAGTGCTACCAAATAGCGGGTTTCCCGCGTTTCACTGGCACCACTGCGGGTGAAACAGACCACGTACGGGGCCCGTTCTGGTCTCATTTTGAAGCTAATTTTCGCCTAGTTTTCGGCAGAATACACTTCATTTAATGCAGATGCTTGATTTATCATTCAGGAGTGCCTGAATATGCCCTAAATAGCCCAAACATAGCCGCAGCCAATGGGTTAATATACAGTGCAGCAAAGTCATTATATTATTTTAATAGTCTTATGATCGTGAGAATGTAGGTTAGTACTTTTGTCCCGAGTATAATTAAGTTACAAATTAGATTGCAGTTTTAATATCTTTGAATTTATCACTTCGACTAATTACAATACAACGTAGCAAATATGCCTAGCTATTTATGATTTATTTGTTGAATAATACAGAAGGTATACACATACTGCATATACCTTTCGGAATAGGATAGAGGTGTTTCTTAATTGTCCTGATATAGCTGCTTTATTTACCTATCAACAATTATGCAAATTAATTAGTGCATTCCTAGAATTGATTTTGTTACATAATACGTACAGGGATGCTAATTTATGAATATATATTATGTTTTTAATATTATTGTATCATGATATAGTTAGAAATTCTCCAGTCAGCAGCTTACTCATTTTAAATGGAGAAAGGGAAATAGGAAACTCCAAAAAAGAAGGCTAAGAAAGAGAAGAAGATTATAGGAACAGAAAAACATTGGCCAAGCTTCATGTAGCCTATACAATAATAATGGCAGGTACAATAAATCAGACTTGGAACATATTTGTGGAGGCGTAATTATACGGTAATGTTTCTCTCTCTTGTAATTTATGTTGGTCCAGTGTTATGATGAATGGCTGGAGGCAGGGGTGAGGAGGGTAAGGGGTGGTTGTAGTAGTAGTAGTAGTTGTAGTAGTAATCAAATAATTTAACCATTTATTTATTACACCTGTTACCTTTGAGGCTACCTTTGGCTATAATTTACTTTTAGAATATTACCTATGCTCACACAGTCAATGAGGTCACAGTCACGTGTGTGTGATGAAAATTGAGACTCAAGATACCATAATCACACATGTCACATACTGTAATATTGGTAGTGTTTCATTCTGTATTGTGATCACTGACACCAACTCTCAGCAGTCCATGTTGTTGGCTTCTGTATTATCTGGATGCGGCACCATTGTTATAAGAACTGATTGTCAGTTTAGGGAGAGTTTATGACCGATGTAGGAGTGAGATGCTGCTGAAGTTGCTGTTATAATACTGCCTTACAATAGAACAATGGTAATACTAAGGTTTTAGTCATATACAATGTTTTAGTATGAGTGTGTTAATATATGCTGTGTATCATTGTGTTCAATGCATATAGTTTTGTGATTAGATGGTTATATATCATTAATAAGTAATACAAGTATAATTATACACGAGATGAAAGCAGGGACAATCGGTACTGGCAGCTTCTGCACTTTGTCTCCTTCTTACACATGGACAATAATTGAATGCGTCAACAAATATAAACGAATATGACAGTATCGATGAACAAAGCGACAGTAAAGGAGTTTGTTATTCGTGTGTCTGTTTATTAAAGGAGTTTGTTATTCGTGTGTCTGTTTGCTATTCGTGTGTCTGTTTGTTATTCGTGGTTCGTCTGGTGCAGAACGTGTGGTATAATTTGTGTTGATAGTTCTCATGTTGACAACTGTGTTATTGTTGTTCTTTTGTGCCATTGTGTTCACAATACTGAAAATACTATCTGTTATTGGTAATGTTGCCTATAGCCTTAGTGATAGTTAAGATTAAGTGATGTTTTTTTATCTGTAATAAAAGAGTTCGCATTCAACCTCCTACAATTGTTCAGTATTTGTTCTTGCTGTTCCTGGTATTGTTATCCATTCTGGATTTGGTTCACAACCTCTCAGTATCCGTCCATATGCCTGTCATGTTAGTCATCTTTGTAAATAGATATTTATGAAATATAATAATAATATGATTAACCCTTTGAGTACCAGAAACGTGTTTTATATTGTATTCTAGCTATAATTAGACGATTTGTTTAATCTTAAGAAGGATTTGTGGTAGTTAAACAGGTTGGTTGAGACAGTTCGAAGCCATATTATTGGTAGAGGTCATTCCTAAGCTGAATACAATCGTCTAATAGCTGCCAGAATATGATAAAATAGGACTCCCCTGGTACTGAATGGTTTAACAAAAGAGCCATATCAATTTATAGCAGCAATTATACATGTGGACATATTTTGCTAGCAAGTAGGCTTCGAGATCAATTTTATGAACAGGAACAAGTATGATAAACAAAGCGAATGAGTGGTGATGGGCTGGTCTATCAGAGTGAGACCTGAGTGATCTCTGCCATACCCATAGCTTACTCTGACTGTTCCTTTACTTATATATTTTCTAGATCTCAAGTGACGACGTCTCTTCCGTGGATTGACATCCCTACTGCCAACCTAGAGAATGGCAGATTGGGAGCCAAAGTGTCACATTTTTCCTTTGCCCCTCAACTTTCCCTTCATAATTGCTGAGGGGCACAGGGCCTTGGGTGGGGCTTTGGTTTCCCGGGCGTTTCCGCACCCTCTTCAGCTCCCCGCCTTGGAGTGGCTTCGGTCACCTGGGCTTTATTAGTGGTAAGCAGGGAGGGTTTTGTGGGGGTGCTCGGTTATGGCCTTGGCCTTGCTCGGGACCTTGGGGCTGCTTGGCCAGACAGCCTGGGGAACAGCAACAACAACAACAACAACAAAGCGAATGAAACGATAGGTCACACCTTTCTCCCGACCCTTGTAAGTGTTGTACATGATCACAAGTTGACCTTTATTGACCTTTTCATAACACATTTGGTGAGCAGGGTCACTACACTTACACCACAGAAACAGTATAGGGGCGCAGGTGAGTGTTTTGTTTAAAGAGTAATAAATAAATAAGAGTAATAATAAAATAAAAATAAAGGTAGGGTGGCAGATGTAGGAGTTATTCTAGTTGGTTTATTTGTGAGTTGTGATAATTTATTATTTAGTTTTAATGATACGGGACAGTTTACTGTTGTTCTGGAGAAGATCGTCATTTAGATCACCAAGGACAAAGATTGGCTTTTTTCGCATGCTGACTGACTGTAGGACATCAACAATGTAATCGAAGGAATTAGAATGAGCCTTGGGATGTCTGTACATGCAACCTTTTATCACTGAAGGTAATTTTCTGCACTGAACTCTGATCCATAAGTCCTCTAGTGAGCCCCCATATGGATTATGCTGTTCAATTTTGGTGTCCTTATTACAGAATGGACATAGATTCATTGGAGAGAGTACAACGTAGAATGACAAAAATTATCCATAATATTAGAAATCTTCTGTATGAAGAAAGGTTGAAGAAATTAGGCTTACATTCGTTAGAGAGACGCAGAGTTAGAGGTGACATGATAGAGGTATTCAAGTGGGTTAGTGGAATTAATAAAGGAGACATGAAAAGTGTACTAAAGCTCAGTGATCGCGAAATAACTCGTACAAATGGTTTCAAATTAGATACATTTCGTTTCAGAAAAGATATAGGCAAATATTGGTTTGGTAACAGAGTTGTAGATGGGTGGAATAGGCTACCAAGTGATATAGTGAGATCAAGAACGATAGGGAGCTTTAAGATAAAATTAGATAGGCATATGGACGAGATGGGTTGGGTGTGAGGGGGATCTACCAGGTGTGGGCCAATCGGCGCTCAGCAGACCCCCGTAATCTTGTGTTAATCTCTGATCGTTTTGGTGGGGTCAGTACTCAAGGTATTAGTGAGATGGGTCTATAATTGGACCTTGTAATTGGGGTTGGGTGTGACAGGGATCTGCCTTGTATGGGCCGATCGGCTTTTTGCAGACTCCCATTTTCTTATGTTCTTATGTTTTCTTATGTTCTTATGTGTGCGTGTTATAGTTGTGTATAAATCAGCCTGTTATCACCTCACATGACAACCTTACTGTTATTAACTCACCTGACTGTCGGGAAGTGCATATACAGTAGTAACTTACTGGTAGTAGTGGTGGTGGTGGTGGTGGTGTTTGCATTTGTTTGTGTATCTTTCTTTAAGCCCTAAGGGAACCTTGTTCAGTCTTTCTTATATTACCGGGTACACATAAATAATTGTTGAAGACCAGTAGAACTAAGTAAGTAGTGCCAGTTGTATAGATAAGGTTGCTACCATTTTGTGCAAACTATTATTACATTATTATCTGTAGTTTTGAGATTTGAGTGATATTACAATAATAGTATATACCCTTATGAAATAACTTCGGCAACTTTCCTTTTGAAATATTTTGTTTGTCTTTTTCTATTTTCTTTTTTTGCGGTATTTTATATCATTCAGCCCATTTATTCATTTTTATGATTTAAGTTTCCACCAAGCAATTCTCACTCTTTTCCCCAACCTCCCAATATTCCTTCACAGATCAGGCATGATGTTGACAACCTTGGTAGTTACTGGTATCTCAAACTATTGTGTTTTAATCTAAAGTTGAGAGTTAGAGAGAGTGAGGCAGGATGGTGTGATATATTGGAGAGATGAATGGGACAAGTGCTGGAAAAGTGGATGATGAAAGCATGGGGCTCAAAGCTACATTTTAGGAGTAATAATTGTTGTACGTATCACTCGGCTCCCGCATAAATATATATGATATTCACGATGACATATCCGACCTGACAGCAGAGCGTGACAATGTAGTGATAAAAGTAAGGTATTTATACCTTATCACAATATTATAGTGAAATGTGCTACAATTTTCTGATATGGTAGGATAGACCTGTAATATTGCCACAAATCCCACACGTATTACACGATAACAGCCAATTTTCTGGTGAAGTACAACGATTGCCTTGATATTGTATGGCACTATACTTCCACAATGATGATGTTCACTACAATATATGATATCATGACCAGAAGCAGTCACTGACAAATTATGCTAAAGAATTTGCACTAGCTACTGTGACATATATTTTTAAGAAACTGCTGGTTATGATTAGCACACGTAAGATAGCACACACACACAGACACAAACAGAGTCAACCACATTAGCTCATTTCATCAATCCTTTATTTGTTCTGTTTAACCAGATTCCTGTTTTTTTCATATTCTGTCTTAAAATTTCCTTATGCCTTCATTACTCGGCATTATTTCCACTCGGAGATTACCATACCTATAAGCGCCATATCTAAAAGGAACTTTTATTTCCTTGATATTTGTGCAAACAATGATGAATGTTAGTACAGGTCTCTTATGGGATATTATTTATGGTGTCTGTAGGCGAGACAAGTCTGGAAATATGTTAGACAAAAATGTGAACCATATAGTTGACAATATTCCATTATAGGTGATATTTAATTATTGTACGTAAATTTCCAGGGAGTCATTACAGCCAGAATTATCCATATAAGAACATAAGAACATAAGAAAATGGGAGTCTGCAGAAAGCCGATTGGTCTAAGCAAGGCAGATCCCTGTCCCACACAACCCTAATTCAATTACAAAGCCCAATTATAGGCTCAACACTAATACCCTGAGGATCATCTTACCAAAACGGTTAGAGACTAACGCAGGATTATGGGGGTCTGCAGAGCGCTGAGAATTGGCCCAACCCGGCTGATCCCCCTTCACACCCAACCCTTCTCGTCCATATGCTTATCCAATTTTATCTTAAAGCTCCCTACCGTTTTAGATCCCACTATAGCACTTGGTAGTCCATTCCACCCATCTACAACTCTGTCTACATACAGTATGTGTTCACAATGTATCTATCTATTTTTCCTGCCAAGTATATTTAGTTTTCCTTTCGCATCATTTGTGCTTGCATAAACAAGAAAGGAATCCAGATAAAATACTGATCACAATACGCCACCATAACAATATATCACCCAGGTAACCGTGACCGTACCCACACAACACTCACACAGGCACTTATGGCGCGCTGTTAAGACTGCTCTGATTGTAACCCTTCATCACACCTGTGGGGGTTGTGGTTACCTTGGTGGTGAGGTGGGGAGGGTGACCTGTACAAAGAGAAGTGGGTGAAGGTGAAGGGGGGGGGGGGGGTACGGCAGTGATAGGAGAAGTAAAGAATCATGGTGGAGGGAGAGGTACGGTATGTGGACCAAATAAACACAACCGATAATTCACAGTATCAAAAGGTTATCGTACTGGCGACGTATCGTACCTCGTAGCCATAGGCCAACTATCTGTATCAAGCGTAATAAGTGACTTGCGACATCAATGGTATTGGCGTCCCGGTTTTCGTTAACTAAACCTAACTTACCGGTAACCTAGTCTAGCTTAATGTAACCTAACCTAAGCTAACCAGCAGGTCCAGCTACGATATAACTCGCTATATCCACCCATACTACCTGCGATCACCTACCATCCACTCAAACCATCATTAATCACTCATGTACTCGCTCCCATTACTGACTATCCACCCTTACCACCCACGATCACTCACCATCCACTCAAACCACCATCAATCACTTCACTGTACCCGCCTACATTACTGACTATCCACCCATGCCACCCACGAGCACTCACCATCCACTTAAACCACCATCAATCACTCACTATACTTTCTCACTTCACACGACCAATTTATAACCACCAACAATATTCACGATCCCTATATACACACCAGAATGATGGAGGGTTGAGACCCGAAAGCTTGCTAGGGTGGGATGGAACAGGCTAACATCTGATTGGTTAGAGTGGAAACGTTTGGGAGAGGCCATTGTCCTGCAGCGGACTAACTCAGGTTGATGATGATGAGCTTTAGTTACACGTACGATATTTTATTCCAATTATATGGTGTTTCAAATACTGCATCGTGCTAAAGATGAAGACAAACATGAGAAAGTGTGGCAGAGCTCAGCAATAAGATAATATACAGTATTGTACTGATTTACCGTCAATCCCGGCAACATAATTTAGTTCCTCATAACTCACCTGGTTACAGATAAAGAAGGAGAAAATAACCCAATGTTTCTGTCTTTACTGCCACTGATGAAGGGACGACAGGAATGGTGTTCATGGTGAAGAATGTGGAAGTGTAAATCGTAGCAATGGACAGACATGGAAAACAGGGAAGCATAAGGAGAAAGTGGATGACATACTGTATGTAAGTGATGTGATAGACACAAATGAGTGGTGTAGAGGGGATGGAGTAGTCAGTATGTTTTTTGAGATATCATGTGTTTTTAAGAGAACATTAAATATAAAAGACATAAATTAAACTAGAGATCACTCGTCAAGCACCTGATATAAGTACCATATGATTAAAACTACAACAATAACAGTAACTTTAAGCACCGTACCATGCACAGCAACATAATTATCAGTCCTATTACCAACAATACTGAAAAGAAAACAGAAAACTCAACAACGACACTGTGTAGTTCCCCCCAATACTATGATCACTGTACGCCTAATGTGAGGGTGTAGGTGAGACACCAACATAATGGTTGACTGTCAGGTCCACCATTCTATATAGTATCAGTGTTGTTATGTTTTATCATCCCGTCCATTATAATCACTTATTACCTTCCAGTCCCTCCTCACACACCTGCTACACTCTGGTTATATTCTATTGATATGCATTGTCTTTCATCATGTCGCTTGTCCCATTCAGCTGCAGTGCGTTAATTATCGGATTTTGTTTTATTATGGTTAGAAATAATGTTAAAAGCATATCTATGTTTATTATGGTTATAAATAATGTTAAAAGCATATCTATGTTTATTATGGTTATAAATAGGTATAAATAATGTTAAAAGCATATCTATGTTTATTATGGTTATAAATAATGTTAAAAGCATATCTATGTTTATTATGGTTATAAATAATGTTAAAAGCATATCTATGTTTATTATGGTTATAAATAATGTTAAAAGCATATCTATGTTTATTTATTCATGTTATATTATTTGTATTATTTATTTATATATTTATTTTTTGTTTCGCTTTGTATCCGCTGTAACCTATAATATATATGTACAGTTTCCTCGTAAGCTCCTACTGTTTTACCTTCACCTTTGTATCCGCTGTAACCTATAATATATATGTACAGTTTCCTCGTAAGCTCCTACTGTTTTACCTTCACCTTTGTATCCGCTGTAACCTATAATATATATGTACAGTTTCCTCGTAAGCTCCTACTGTTTTACCTTCACCTTTGTATCCGCTGTAACCTATAATATATATGTACAGTTTCCTCGTAAGCTCCTACTGTTTTACCTTCACCTTTTTTGGTTCTCTGTTCACCTTTTACTCCAACAGCTTCACAGGGGAGTCACGTAAAAGTCAGAATTGTATTAATTAACCCCACTCTGGCAACACAGCGGGTAATGGTCGTTGATGCTTCTTTGTTCTTCTCTGTTTATAGTTACCCATGTTTTCCTTTGTATTGTGTAATTGTAGTTATAGCTTGAAAATGGGGACGTAGCTTAGAGCATTTTGTCAATGTCATCAATAAGTATGTACTCTTAATGCTAACGATGTTTTCTAGTTATGTGTAAGAATTGTACACCGCATCCCCCTCAAAACACACACACACACACACACACACACACACACACACACACACACACACACACACACACACACTCACACACACACACCATCATGAACTTAGATAATAACTTTTAACTTTCATTAAACATGATGTATAGTTAATGAGTGACTAACGTGTGTAACATTACATTTTAATGATCTATTATTTTATATGTACTTTTTTCATTATACTTTGTATTTCATCTTGTCCAATAAATATAAACAAGTTTCACATAACTATATTATATTTAGTCCAGACAATGTGTCTTGTAAGCCGCAGTATAGGTAACTTTACATGAATATAAAACTAATTACAAGTGGTCATTTTGTATGTGTGTAAACTAGAGCAAGAGTGAGAGATATATAACTGTTATCCTATTGTAATTATGCATCTTTTATTTATATTACCGCCTTCATTTTTATATACTTTCTTTATATATTTTCTCCCTTTCCTGGCCCACCCTCCCCCACCCCCATTCACCAGACCTTTTATTGCCTCACTCTCCAGGGATTCTTTTCTTCCTCTTCATATCCCTATTTCGTGTGTTTCTCTGCCATTTGGTCACATGCCATTTGGTCACATGCCATCACTTTTACAGTCAGATCTGTGTTCCTTTTTTATTTTCCGTCTTTTTTGTTTAGATAGGATGTATATGTTGTTCCTTTATAGTAATGTTCACCTTACTGTATATTTGCACTTCTGTCGTATAAGTGAGTTAACAGTATATTGACCTTCAATTTACTTCTTTCCCCCTATCTGGACTAGCAGAGTTATCACTCTCACTCAATATCACTCAATCTCTCTCTCTCTCTCTCTCTCTCTCTCTCTCACACACACACACATTCTCTCTCTCTCTCTCTCTCTCTCTCTCTCTCAATGTCTGTGAGAGAGTGAGTGAGTGAGTGACAGAAGTACAGCTCCTCGGCCCAAATCAGTGGCTCGGCCAAATTGGCCTGATGAAGCTATATGTGAAACGTTGTCAATAAAGTGCTCCTCCTCACATGGTGTTTATATTCAAGGGTGTACGGTAGTTTGTTTACATTGGTTGTCATGGTCACTTTTGAGACCTGTTATGTGTCACCAGTGTACTGAAAACCTTGGTTGATGTTCTGATGGTGGTTCTAATAAAGATGTTTTGTGTTGTAATATTTGATAGAGTAATATTATGTAAGTCAAGTATTACAGAGAGGGAACACTTTTAACATAATTACTTACTGAATGTTAATATTTGCTTGATAATGTTCAGGTTTAAGATATACTGTATATGCTTTATTAATATATGTCTGTCTGGCATGATTAATGCTACTGCCTATTTACTTAACTCTCTCTCTCTCTCTCTCTCTCTCTCCCTTCTCTCTCTCTTTCTCTCTCTCTCAATGTCTGCGAAAGAAAGAGAGAGAGAGAGTGTGAGTGACAGAATTACAGCTCCTCGGCTCAAATCGGTATATATTTTAAGATACCGGTAATTTGTGTCCTAAACTGTATTAGTAAACAGGATTTATAGCTATAGCCTATATTATATAGCGCTCCCACTCAGCCTAACAAGCATCATTACTGATACAAATTCCAGAATAATCTTGCTTCATTGTAAAGTCAAAACGGTAGCTGTGAAATTTCCCGTGAAAACCCTTGATTTTATGTGTAACCTTAATTTGATTTGTTAATTATTTTATCTTATAATTAATTGATAATTATAGGTCCCACTTACGTGAGGATAAGTTATATGCATTACAATCATTTTACAAAGTGTAAGTAAATGTATATTATGGATTGTTTTAGACTCGGCAGAATGTTCATAATGGTGCACTATGATAGTGACTGACATTAAAACCTCGGTGTGGTAGAGTATCAGATATATATAGAGATAGGGGACCACCTAGGAAATAGTGACCACAATTCTGTGTATTTTAATATACAATGGAAAGGTAATACCAGAGAGAATACAACATTAATACCTGACTTTAGAAAAGCCAATTATGGTGGGTTAAGAAGAGCCCTATTAGCGGACCCTATGGTCAAAAAATTAAGTCGATCCAGGTGTCCAAATGAGTGTACCCCTTCTCAGGCACCTGTCATCTTAAGTCAGGAAGAGACGTCAACCTTGGTAGATACATACGATAATTTTATCAAGTCAGTATTCAATGCACAAAATAAATACATCCCCAAAAGAAAATTTAGATCAACACAGAACCAACCCAAATGGATGAATAATAGACTATTAGATCTTCTAGGACAAAAGAGAGGAATATATAGAAAAATTAGAAAAGGCGAAATTCACCTACTTGCTTACTATCAGAATCTATCAAGAGAGGTTAAAAAAGGATATTAGGAAAGAAAAAAGAAATTATGAAATTAAGGTTGCCAATGACTCAAAAAATAATCCTAAAGCTTTTTACCAACTATATAAATCCAAGGTTAGAGATGTAATTGGTCCCCTTAAAACTTCGATAGGAGAAATGACAGAAAATGATTTAGAAATGTGCAGTACATTAAATGGTCAATTTCTTTCCGTTTTCACTAATGAAAATTTGGCACAGTTTCCAGAAGTCCGTAAGGTATATAGCGATAGTATAGAAAATAGGTTAAGTACGGTTACTATAAGTAGAAATGATGTGCTTAAGGAAATTGACAGACTGAAACCTCATAAATCGCCTGGTCCTGATGAGGTATATGCTAGAGTATTAAAAGAATGTAGGGATGAGTTAAGTTACCCATTAACATTTTATTTAACAAGTCATTGGAGACAGGTATAGTTCCAGAAGCTTGGAAGCTTGCAAACGTAGTTCCGATCTTCAAAAAAGGTGACAAATCAATAGCATCCAATTACCGTCCCATTAGTCTTACATCAATCATAGGAAAGCTACTAGAGTCAATTATTGCTAGTAAAATTAGAAACCACTTAGATACATTTAATTTAATAAATTCTTCTCAGCATGGATTCACTCAGGGACGTTCTTGCCTTACTAATTTGCTTAGTTTTTTCTCAGAGGTATATGAAGCAGTAGATAATGACAAGTCATATGATATAATATATTTAGATTTCAGTAAAGCTTTCGACAGAGTCCCCCACGAGAGATTGATGAGAAAGGTTGAGGCGCATGGAATAGGTGGGGCGTTGTTGGGATGGATTAGGTCATGGCTAATTGGTAGGAAGCAGAGAGTCAGCATAAATGGTACGAAGTCAGAATGGGGAGCAGTCAAAAGTGGTGTCCCCCAGGGATCTGTATTAGGTCCTCTGTTGTTTGTTATATACATAAATGACCTTGATTTAGGTATAACTAGTAGGATAAGTAAATTTGCAGACGATACCAAGATGGGGAGAACAATTGATTCAGATAGAGATATAGAGTGCCTCCAAAGGGATCTAGATACCTTACACGAATGGTCAGTAAATTGGCAGATGAAGTTTAACATTGACAAATGCAAGGTATTAAAGATAGGGAAGATGCATACAAATGTTAAATATAAACTAGCTAATGTGGAATTAGAAAACTCTAATTGTGAGAAAGATCTAGGTGTGTTTGTTAGCAATGATTTGAAGCCTAGACAACAGTGTATAAGCGTTCGAAACAAGGCAAACAGGATTCTCGGGTTCATCTCAAGGAGTGTGAGTAACAGAACTGCTGATGTTATCTTAAAACTTAATTGTCATTAGTGAGACCCCATATGGATTATGCTGTTCAATTTTGGTGTCCTTATTACAGAATGGGACATAGATTCATTGGAGAGAGTACAACGTAGAATGACAAAAATGATCCATAATATTAGAAATCTTCCGTATAAAGAAAGGTTGAAGAAATTAGGCTTACATTCGTTAGAGAGACGCAGAGTTAGAGGGGATATGATAGAGGTGTTCAAGTGGGTTAGTGGGATTAACAAAGGGGACATGACAAATGTACTAAAGCTCAGTGATAGCGAAAGAACTCGTACCAATGGTTTCAAATTAGATAAATTTCGTTTCAGAAAAGATATAGGCAAATATTGGTTTGGTAACAGAGTTGTAGATGGGTGGAATGGACTACCAAGTGCTATAGTGGGATTAAAAACGATAGGGAGCTTTAAGATAAAATTGGATAAGCATATGGACGAGAAGGGTTGGGTGTGAAGGGGGATCAGCAGGGTTGGGCCAATCAGCGCTCTGCAGACCCCCGTAATCCTGCGTTAATCTCTAACCGTTTTGGTAAGATGATCCTCAGGGTATTAGAGTGTTGAACCTATAACTGGGCTTTGTAATTGGGGTTGTGTGGGACAGGGATCTGCCTTGCTTAGGCCAATCGGCTTTCTGCAGACTCCCATTTTCTTATGTTCTTATGTTCTTATATATAAATGATCCTGGTTATGATGAATATACATTATTATATACTCTCTGTCTCTCCTCTAACGTCTTTCCTTCTTGCTGGAAGTTTGCTCTCATTCAATCTGTCTCAAAGAAGGGTGACCGCTCTCAACCCTACAACTATCGTCCAATTGCTCTCATCTCTTGTATCTCTAAAGTTTTTGAAACTATTCTTGCTTCCAAATTTCTTAAGCATTTCTCTTCTCATAATCTATTCTCAGATCGTCAGTATGGCTTCCTTAAGGGTTGCTATACTGGTGTTTTTTGGTTTAATATCTTACTAAATTTTGGTCATCCTCCTTTCTGACCTTCGGTGAGACCTTTTTAATTGCACTAGACATATCGAAGGCCGATAGAGTCTGACACAATTCTTTAATTTAAAAAAAATACCCTCCTTCGGTTTCTATTCCTCCATTTCTGCCTTTGTCTTTAATTTCCTTTCCGTCCGTTTCATAGCTGCGGTTGTGGACGGCCATCGCTCACGTCCTTATCCTATCAACTCCGGTGTTCCTCAGGGTTCTGTCCTATCTCCTATTCTCTTTCTAATTTTCATAAATAATCTTTTCAACTGTACTTCCAGTCCCATCCATTCATACGCAGATGCCTCTACCATACACTACTCAATTAGTTTTCCAGAACGCCCCAGCCAGCAACCCATAGGTTGGCATAGCTACCATATCATTCGTGTTGTTTGAACGTTTGAAGTTTTCTAATTATGGATTATTGGCTCCAAAGGGGAATCTGTAGGGGTTAAAGTTTCACTGTTGGTGAATTGTAATTCCTTTGAATATATTTAATTTAGATCTTCATAATACAACTTTGATTAATCTTATTTGTAGTTTCTCTTGTTCTTACCATCTATCCTAATCACTAATGTTTTATAATAATCACACACACACACACACACACACACACACAGATGCAAACACACAGGTTATTTACATACCTCTTCGTGGCATAACGGATAACTTGTCTGGCTCACAACCAGAAGGTCCCAGGTTCGAGACCTGGGCGGGGAACAGACATTTGGGCAAGTCTCCTAACGGTGTAGCCTCTGTTCACCTAGCAGGATACATATGAACCTGGCATAAGTGGACGAAGTTGTGAAGTCCCCTCCTGGGGTTGGTGGTCTGTTACAAGGTGAGAAGGGTATTGTATAGACCATCCTAAGCCTTCGGGTGAGACTGGTACCGTACAGATCAACCCAAGCCTTCAATTTCAGATGTCGCCAATTGACTAATTGCAGACTACACTCACATCCACATTCAACGATACACTAACACATGACATGCACTTCACACAATACATTCCCAGTTAAGGAGGCGCGATAATAACGAGTTGAAGCTCGCATTGCGTGGAATCCCCTTGACAAACAAGCTCGGTGAATTACACACACAAATATCCTTACACCCCTCCTAACTAATATTAACACCTTCCCCCTCCTACCCCACAAAGTCACACCATCACTCCACCAGACTGATTTACTTCACTATAACCTGTAATTATATCTCTCTCTTACATCAACATAACAAGAGGGAGATATTGTTCACTTTGGCTGTTATTATAGGCCTAATTATATGATCAATATGTAATAGAATAATTGGTTTTATGTGTTGATCGTGTGTGTGTGTGTGTGTGTGTGTGTGTGTGTGTGTGTGTGTGTGTGTGTGTGTGTGTGTGTGTGTTATCCTGACTCCCAGACATCCCAACTTATTGTTACATTATATTATGCCGGGGTTGTATATCATGCCAAATGTTCAACTATAGCTAACCTGATTTCCTATAAATCGTGACTTATTTGTATTCTTGCCTACCGGTACTGTAGATATTATGGTATGCCTTAATATTATATTGTATCTTAGTTGTTTTTTTATGTTACGATATATAATTTACATTAAGTTTTACTAGAGATATATTTCTTTCTTTCCAGGTGAGTGTAAGATGTTGTTGTTGAAGGGAAGTGAAGGTATGTGTATTATAGTGTTCATATAAACGTATATTAGGGTGGTCATAATATTACTGTCTATTATTAGCACACAACGCTAAATTAACTGAGTGAATACGTTTGTAATGCAATGTTATGACGGACAGACTTCATGGGAAAATATATCAACAGTATTCAGTAGTATATATTTGTTTGTAGGCTACACTAAGTATTATATAAAGAGTTTGTGAAATAGTTTAGGTAGAAATTCATGTATTTTGCGATTCATGGTGAAAATGTATAAGAAAGGAAAGCGGTGTAGACAAAACTGCATAATAACGGTGTAATAAAGATACAAGGAGGTAATTGACAACACATGTATTGATAAAGGGTAGAGCACAATGGTTGATGCTGTTATTGTGTGAGAGAGAACAACTGGTAACACTATAATAACGGAGTAATAAAGATACAAGGAGGTAATTGACAACACATGTATTGATAAAGGGTAGAGCACAATGGTTGATGCTGTTATTGTGTGAGAGAGAACAACTGGTAACACTATAATAACGGAGTAAGATACAAGGAGCTAATTGACAACACATGTCTTGATAAAGGGTAGCCCACAAGGGTTGATGCTGTTATTGTGTGCGAGAGAACAACTGGTAACACTATAACGGAGTAATAAAGATACAAGGAGGTATTGACAACACATGTATTGATAAAGGGTAGAGCACAATGGTTGATGCTGTTATTGTGTGAGAGAGAACAAACTGGTAACACTATAATAACGGAGTAATAAAGATACAAGGAGGTAATTGACAACACATGTATTGATAAAGGGTAGAGCACAATGGTTGATGCTGTTATTGTGTGAGAGAGAACTGGTAACACTATAATAACGGTGTAATAAAGCAAAGGAGGTAATTGACAACACATGTATTGTGATAAGGGTAGAGCACAATGGTTGATGCTGTTATTGTGTGAGAGAGAACAACTGGTAACACTATATAACGGAGTAATAAAGATACAAGGAGGTAATTGACAACACATGTATTGATAAAGGGTAGAGCACAATGGTTGATGCTGTTATTGTGTGGGAGAACAACTGGTAACACTATAATAACGGAGTAATAAGATACAAGGAGGTAATTGACAACACATGTATTGATAAAGGGGTATAGAGCACAATGGTTGAGGCTGTTATTGTGTGAGAGAGAACAACTGGTAACACTATAATAACGGAGTAATAAAGATACAAGGAGGTAATTGACAACACATGTATTGATAAAGGGTAGAGCACAATGGTCGATGCTGTTATTGTGTGAGAGAGAACAACTGGTAACACTATAATAACGGTGTAATAAAGATACAAGGAGGTAATTGACAACACATATTGATAAAGGGTAAGCAGCACAATGGTTGATGCTGTTATTGTGTGAGAGAGAACAACTGGTAAACACTATAATAACGGAGTAATAAAGATACAAGGAGGTAATTGACAAACATGTATTGATAAGGGTAGAGCACAATGGTTGATGCTGTTATTGTGTGAGAGAGAACAATGGTAACACTATAATAACGGAGTAATAAAAGATACAAGGAGGTAATTGACAACACATGTATGATAAAGGGTAGAGCACAATGGTTGATGCTGTTATTGTGTGAGAGAGAACAACTGGTAACACTATAATAACGGAGTAATAAAGATACAAGGAGGTAATTGACAACACATGTATTGATAAAGGGTAGAGCACAATGGTTGATGCTGTTATTGTGTGAGAGAGAACAACTGGTAACACTATAACGGAGTAATAAGATACAAGGAGGTAATTGACAACACATGTATTGATAAAGGGTAGAGCACAATGGTTGATGCTGTTATTGTGTGAGAGAGAACAACTGGTAACACTATAATAACGGAGTAATAAAGATACAAGGAGGTAATTGACAACACATGTATTGATAAAGGGTAGAGCACAATGGTTGATGCTGTTATTGTGTGAGAGAGAACAACTGGTAACACTATAATAACGGAGTAATAAAGATACAAGGAGGTAATTGACAACACATGTATTGATAAAGGGTAGAGCACAATGGTTGATGCTGTTATTGTGTGAGAGAGAACAACTGGTAACACTATAATAACGGAGTAATAAAGATACAAGGAGGTAATTGACAACACATGTATTGATAAAGGGTTAGAGCACAATGGTTGATGCTGTTATTGTGTGAGAGAGAACAACTGGTAACACTATAATAACGGAGTAATAAAGATACAAGGAGGTAATTGACAACACATGTATTGATAAAGGGTAGAGCACAATGGTTGATGCTGTTATTGTGTGAGAGAGAACAACTGGTAACACTATAATAACGGAGTAATAAAGATACAAGGAGGTAATTGACAACACATGTATTGATAAAGGGTAGAGCACAATGGTTGATGCTGTTATTGTGTGAGAGAGAACAACTGGTAACACTATAATAACGGAGTAATAAAGATACAAGGAGGTAATTGACAACACATGTATTGATAAAGGGTAGAGCACAATGGTTGATGCTGTTATTGTGTGAGAGAGAACAACTGGTAACACTATAATAACGGAGTAATAAAGATACAAGGAGGTAATTGACAACACATGTATTGATAAAGGGTAGAGCACAATGGTTGATGCTGTTATTGTGTGAGAGAGAACAACTGGTAACACTATAATAACGGAGTAATAAAGATACAAGGAGGTAATTGACAACACATGTATTGATAAAGGGTAGAGCACAATGGTTGATGCTGTTATTGTGTGAGAGAGAACAACTGGTAACACTATAATAACGGAGTAATAAAGATACAAGGAGGTAATTGACAACACATGTATTGATAAAGGGTAGAGCACAATGGTTGATGCTGTTATTGTGTGAGAGAGAACAACTGGTAACACTATAATAACGGAGTAATAAAGATACAAGGAGGTAATTGACAACACATGTATTGATAAGGGTAGAGCACAATGGTTGATGCTGTTATTGTGTGAGAGAGAACAACTGGTAACACTATAATAACGGAGTAATAAAAGATACAAGGAGGTAATTGACAACACATGTATTGATAAAGGGTAGAGCACAATGGTTGATGCTGTTATTGTGTGAGAGAACAACTGGTAACACTATAATAACGGAGTAATAAAGATACAAGGAGGTAATTGACAACACATGTATTGATAAAGGGTAGAGCACAATGGTTGATGCTGTTATTGTGTGAGAGAGAACAACTGGTAACACTATAATAACGGAGTAATAAAGATACAAGGAGGTAATTGACAACACATGTATTGATAAAGGGTAGAGCACAATGGTTGATGCTGTTATTGTGTGAGAGAGAACAACTGGTAACACTATAATAACGGAGTAATAAAGATACAAGGAGGTAATTGACAACACATGTATTGATAAAGGGTAGAGCACAATGGTTGATGCTGTTATTGTGTGAGAGAGAAACAACTGGTAACACTATAATAACGGAGTAATAAAGATACAAGGAGGTAATTGACAACACATGTATTGATAAAGGGTAGAGCACAATGGTTGATGCTGTTATTGTGTGAGAGAGAACACTGGTAACACTATAATAACGGAGTAATAAAGATACAAGGAGGTAATTGACAACACATGTATTGATAAAGGGTAGAGCACAATGGTTGATGCTGTTATTGTGTGAGAGAGAACAACTGGTAACACTATAATAACGGAGTAATAAAGATACAAGGAGGTAATTGACAACACATGTATTGATAAAGGGTAGAGCACAATGGTTGATGCTGTTATTGTGTGAGAGAGAACAACTGGTAACACTATAATAACGGAGTAATAAAGATACAAGGAGGTAATTGACAACACATGTATTGATAAAGGGTAGAGCACAATGGTTGATGCTGTTATTGTGTGAGAGAGAACAACTGGTAACACTATAATAACGGAGTAATAAAGATACAAGGAGGTAATTGACAACACATGTATTGATAAAGGGTAGAGCACAATGGTTGATGCTGTTATTGTGTGAGAGAGAACAACTGGTAACACTATAATAACGGAGTAATAAAGATACAAGGAGGTAATTGACAACACATGTATTGATAAAGGGTAGAGCACAATGGTTGATGCTGTTATTGTGTGAGAGAGAACAACTGGTAACACTATAATAACGGAGTAATAAAGATACAAGGAGGTAATTGACAACACATGTATTGATAAAGGGTAGAGCACAATGGTTGATGCTGTTATTGTGAGAGAGAACAACTGGTAACACTATAATAACGGAGTAATAAAGATACAAGGAGGTAATTGACAACACATGTATTGATAAAGGGTAGAGCACAATGGTTGATGCTGTTATTGTGTGAGAGAGAACAACTGGTAACACTATAATAACGGAGTAATAAAGATACAAGGAGGTAATTGACAACACATGTATTGATAAAGGGTAGAGCACAATGGTTGATGCTGTTATTGTGTGAGAGAGAACAACTGGTAACACTATAATAACGGAGTAATAAAGATACAAGGAGGTAATTGACAACACATGTATTGATAAAGGGTAGAGCACAATGGTTGATGCTGTTATTGTGTGAGAGAGAACAACTGGTAACACTATAATAACGGTGTAATAAAGATACAAGGAGGTAATTGACAACACATGTATTGATAAAGGGTAGAGCACAATGGTTGATGCTGTTATTGTGTGAGAGAGAACAACTGGTAGCACTATAGAATGTGTTCACTGGATGGTCCTTCTACTTTTATCTTATTCTGTTATATTTTATATGTTTTAGCTACACTTTCGTTCCTTCAGTATTACCCTCTGCCTTACATTATAATAGTGTGGCTATCAATTAATTAATCTGACTCTGCCTTACATTATAATAGTGTGGCTATCCATTAATTAATCTGACTCTGCCTTACATTATAATAGTGTGGCTATCAATTAATTAATCTGACTCTGCCTTACATTATAATAGTGTGGCTATCCATTAATTAATTTGATTTAGGTTTATCTAGTCTTGTTTGTGTTTTAACTTAAGAATAATTTTGTATTACCCTTATTTGTCATATATATTATTATATATAACATTTGTATCCTATGTGTCTGTAAAAGACAACAGGCTGTTACAACTAGCAAGTGTCTTCCCCAAAGTTAAAAGTGATAATCGCTATTTAAACAGTGTTTGGTGTATTGGATAGATGTATGGTAGGTTTGTTTAGTGTAGTGAAATTAATATGAGGAGGAGGTGTCTGTGAGAGCTAGCTATATTACTCTATGTGTAGGTGAGACACAAACAGAAACAGTGAGGGAAGCCAGACAAATGAAACAGGAGTTCCAGTAACTCCTTACCACATGCCTATCAGGCCTCCTCATATACTATTAATTTTGATTAAATACAAATAAAAGAAACATTCGAATACCGCAAGATAAAGAGAAAACCACAATGTTTCTATAAGAAAGCTGATATAGTAACGTTGCCATGAATTAATGTAGAAAAAAACCACTAGGGAAAGAATTGTCGAAGGACAATTTTGTTTTCAATTTATCACCGTGACGTTAAGTCGACAAGTAGGCTACTCATACATCAATATTGCTGCATTATTTTATTGTATTTATTTATTTATCAACTCTGCGTAAGCAGAGTTGTTTGTTCAGCTTAGGAAGGACATCTACGCATTAACAGGCTGCAGACTATAGGTCCACATGCTTTCATTAATTTCATTGGGAGGTGTTTGGTGTTGGGAGTGAAATAGATCAATAAGATTAATCCTTATAGCTACCATATATCCTTCCTAAGCTACATGCATTTGTCTAAATATAGCTGGGATAAAATAAAAAAGACGTAACTGTACTCATGTGTAAATGCTTGCATGCCTTGTCGCAGTGTCAATAACGTTTTCCTCCACATTTTCTATATATTTTCGCTTTCTCCATCTTTCACTTGAGCCAATACATGTAATTGTATTTATCCGTAGTGTAGCGTATTGCTATTTTACGTTTATAATCTCGCGTTCGGTATAATTAATTTATGTAAGTCTATATATGTGTTAATGTATATACCCGTAGCGTATTTGACTTAAATGTTCTTGTATATATGATTATACTATTCCTTGTCCCGTCTGCATAAGCCGTATGTCTCATCTCACTTTTGGTATTCTCTCTGTGCTTACCCTATTGAATGGCCAGTTTAAATACTAACCCTTTTAGCCTTGATAAATCGTTCTTTTAAAACCTAAATGTAGTATAAAGTTGGCTATAGACGATAATTAGCGTTCGTAGGTTTAGTTTATATGCCCGGTATCCATTTAAATCGGTCCCAGATTAGATGAAGTAGCAACATAAGGTGGGGTTGTTGATGTGCGCATGATCGGGCAAGCACGGGTACCAACTGAACGTATGATGTGGTGATGGGCTGGTCTATCAGAGTGAGAGCTGAGCAATCTCTGCCATACCCATAGCTTACTCTGACTGTTCCTTTAACTTATATATTTTCTAGATCTCAAGTGACGGCGTCTCTTCCGTGGATTTACCTCCCAATCTACCAAGATTGGAAGCCAAAGCGTCACATTTTTCCCTTGCCCCTCAACTTTCTCTTCATAATTGCTGAGGGGCACAGGGCCCTGGGTGGGGTTTTGGTTTCCCGGGCGTTTCCGCATCCTCCTCAGCTCCCCGCCATGGAGTGGCTTCAGTCACCCAGGCTTTATTGTGGTCGGCAGGGAGGGTTCTGTGGGGGCGCTCGGTTATGGCCTTGGAATTGCTCGGGGCCTTGGGGCTGTTCGGCCAGGCAGATTGGGGAACAACAACAACAACTGAACGTATGATAGTCACCTCTTACCTACCGTAGTCATTTGTACCATAACCTCTACGTTGTTCCATATTTAGTACTCACGTATGAGAGTAAAAACAAGAGGAATATTAGTTTTATATTTAACTGATGGAAAATATTAATTCACGTGAAGACTAATGTGTGTGTGTATTTCATTGCGTCTCCCGTGAATGGTTGGCAGACCTGAAGCTCCACCCTCCCTGCCCTCACCTTCTCTCACTCGCATGTTTCCCCGGGCCGTGCCTCGTGTGTCTCTTAGAATTTGTGTGCTGTATTTGTTTGCGTGTGCGTTTAATGGCTTGCAACCTCACCTGGATACTAGCTTGCGTGTGGGTCATCCGGATACTAGGTTACGTGTGTTCTCCATGTACGTGTGTGTGACTGTAGCAGAGTAACTAGTGAAGTGACCGTTCTGGACTAAGGCTTGACTCTTCCGTTCTTCGTAGGTGGTGATATTGCCCTGTGCTGACTGGACTTCCGAGTTGGCTGCCTCCTTGACTTCCGCAAGGTAGGTTGTTGTTTTGGAGTTTATTTCTGGCGTTAAATGTTTTTTTGTTGTTCTGGCATTGGACTAATTTTCCTTTCTATGTTTTTTTGTGATTTTGTATTTGTCACATTCATACCCATCCGTACCCACCTAAGCTCATCCATATCAATCCACTGGCATCCACACCCACCCACCCACCCACCACCATCCACCACACCCACCACCATCCACCACACCCTCCCACCCACCCTCCCACCACCATCCACACCCTCCCACCCACCCACCACCATCCACCATCCACCATCCACCACACCCTCCCACCAACCCACCACCATCCACCACACCCATCCACCCACCCACCACCATCCACCACCATCCACACCCTCCCACCGACATCCACACCAACCCACCCACCACCATCCACACCCTCACACCGACATCCGCACCCGCCCACCGACATCCGCACCCGCCCACCGACAGCCACACCCACCCCCCGTCATCCACACCCACCCCCCGTCATCCACACCCACCCACCGTCATCCTCACCCCCACACCCGCCTCCACACCCACCCACCAACATCCACACCCACCCAACATCCACACCCACCACACATCCACACCCACCCACCGACATCCACACCCACCCACCAACATCCACACCCACCCACCGACATCCACACCCACCCACCGACATCCACACCCACCCACCGACATCCACACCCACCCACCCACCGACATCCACACCCACCCACCCACCGACATCCACACCCACCCACCGACATCCACACCCACCCACCGACATCCACACCCACCCACCGACATCCACACCCGCCCACCGACATCCACACCCGCCCACCGACATATAATTCAATCATATATATATATATATATATATATATATATATATACAGTATATATAATACTTAAGGTTAACGGTCAAGGTCAAAGAACAAAAGAAGAGTGATAATAATTGTCTTTAAACTCTTCCTAAACTGTTTAACCCTTTGTGTACCGGTGACGTCATTTGTATTGTAGTCTAGCTATAATTAGACGATTTTGTGGAGCTTATGAAGGATCTGTGGTTGTAAAAATGGTTAATTAGAATAGTTGAAAGCCTGTTAATTGTATGGAGGCCCTTCATAAACTAAATCAAATCGTCCTAATATCCAGTATGAAATGAAACCGACAGAACTGTACTGAACGGGTTACGTATCGTCACCAAATTTTGCTGGCAAATTTGGTTGGTCAATGCAACGTTTGTCCAAAATTTTTGTTTTTGTTATTCAAAGGTCAAGGTGAATGTTGAAGGTCACAGATTATGGTCACTATTTATTTCTTATTCATATTTTAAATTTGAATTACACCATATTCAAAATGCTACAAAATAGTGTTTCGCTGACCTTATTATAGATAAATATTCCAATGGTTAAGATTCAATGTGATCTTAAATGTAATTATATATCGTATATACATATATATAATTATCTATATCTATACAGGTATATATATATATATATATATATATATATATATATATATATATATATATACTTCCAGGCGGACATGAACCACCAACAGTCAGGACGAGTGTCCATACTTTAATTGATTTTAATCCCCCCCTCCTTCTCCCTCCTATGTAGTCCCATTAGTTTTCAGATTTCAAGACGTTCGGTCCATTTCTTTGTGTTTGTGTTAGAGAAAGAGAGAGATTGTGTGTGTATGAGAGTATTATGTGTGAGTGAGCAAGGGAGAGAGAGTTTGTGAGTGCGGTTGCGTTAGAGGACGAGAGATTGTGTGTGTGTGTGTGTGTGTGTGTGTGTGTGTTTATGAGTATTATGTGTGAGTGAGCAAGGGAGAGAGAGTGTGTGAGTTTGTGAGTGCGTTTGCGTTAGAGAACGAGAGAGTGTGTGTGTGTTTGCCGGGAAGGAATGTTGGTACAGTTGGCCAAATAAGTCATGTCGCCGCTGGCATTACGTTTTGCTCGCTGTGTGCTGTATTAATGTCTGTCAGATGTTGAATAGGGTGTAAAGATAGGAACACGTTAGTATATCTCACTGGAAACGATGAATTAATGCTTAGATAGCGCTGATACCAATTATTGATCGAAATATACTTGGTGCCGCGACATCACTTATTTGGCCAACTGTACCATAGGGGTGGGGGTGGGGGGGGGCGTATCCTCGACCTATCAAGCAACCGAGAAATACCAGACACTATTTAAGGGGGTAAGGTGGGGGGGGGGGGGGGGGGGGTTTACCGGCCCCCCATCTTTTTCATGTTTAGCCCCATTAGTTTTCAGTGTTTAAGACGTTCGGTCCATTAGTTAGGCGATTTTAAGATTGGTCGCCCCATTTTTGTCTGTTTGTGTTAGAGAAAGAGACAGATAGTGTGTGTGTGTGTGTGCGTTTGTGTTAGAGAGATAGAGTATAATGTCCGTGTGTGTGCGTGTATGTGAGTGTGAGTGAGTGAGTGAGTGTATGTGTGTGAGTGAGTGAGTGTGTGTGTGTGTGTGTGTGTGTGTGTGTGTGTGTGTGTGTGTGTGCATGTGAGTGTGTGTGGATGTGTGTGTGTGTGTGTGTGTGTGTGTGTGTGTGTGTGTGTGTGTGAGTGCGTGTGTGGATGTGTGTGTTTGTATAGGTGAGTATGTGAGTGTGTGTGTGTATGTGTGTATGTGTGTGTTCCTTTTAACCAGTATTGTCCCGTCTCTCAGTATTGTCCACTTAGGCACAGCACAACAGGTGGGGGGAATGATGATACTGGTACCATACGGGGTGTCCTGGGCCTATAGGGAAATACGAGACCGAGACTATTTGTGGAAGAGATGGTTGATTTTTCTGATCCCCCTTCTCCCTCATGTTTAGATCCATTAGTTTTGAGATTTTAAGACGTTTGTCCCATTACTTTTCGCCTCATTTTGTTTGTGATTTTCTTAGAGAAACAGAGAGATAGTGTGTGTGGGTTCGTGTGTGCGTTTGAGAGAGAGAGAGAGAGTATGTTTGTGTATATGTGTGTGTGTGTGTTCCCTTTAACCAGTATTATTCCGTCTATTACCATTGTCCGTATATACACATCACAGGTGGCCCGGGGGGGGGGATGTTGCTGGTACCCTAGTGTAGTGGGGGGGGGGGGGGGGGATACCAGACCCTCTTATAATATGGTTGAGAGGGGGTGGGTGTTTATAATACCAGACCCTCTTATAATATGGTTGAGAGGGGGTGGGTGTTTATAATACCAGACCCTCTTATAATATGGTTGAGAGGGGGTGGGTGTTTATAATACCAGACCCTCTTATAATATGGTTGAGAGGGGGTGGGTGTTATAATACCAGACCCTCTTATAATATGGTTGAGAGGGGGTGGGTGTTTATAATACCAGACCCTCTTATAATATGGTTGAGAGGGGGTGGGTGTTTATAATACCAGACCCTCTTATAATATGGTTGAGAGGGGGTGGGTGTTTACAATACCAGACCCTCTTATAATATGGTTGAGAGGGGGTGGGTGTTTATAATTTTGGGTCAATTATATAATTTATATGTTTATTTGTTTATTTTTAGTTGCATCCCTAGACCTCTATCAGACTTAATCAAACCTCTCTTATAAGCCTTAAGGGGAGATCTCCACTTGAGGGATTTTTTTTTTGACCCCTTTCTCCCTCATGTTTAGGCCCATTGCTTTTGATATTATAAAACGTTCGCCCCATTAGTTCAGCGATTTTAAGAACTTTCACCCCATATTAAGACCTTTCGTGCCATTCAGGTGTCGATTTTATCCTGGCGAGCGAGCCTGTAATTTAAGAGGAACCGGCCTTTGGCCGGGAAATTTTTCTACCGAAAAATTTACAAATTTATCTTGAAAGGGGGTCAAGGGGGTGACATTTTTAGATTGCTGGAGGAGTAGGAAACAAACTAAAAACCTCCCCTTAAGATCCCCTTTCTAGATATATTTGTATATTTTTTGATAGAAAAAATGTCGCAGCCAAATGCCGGTCCCTCCTTAATATTACAGGCTCGCTAGCATTCGCCAGGAGATAACGACATCTACATGGCACAAGAGGTCTTACTATTGACAAAGAAATGTGACGAAATGTCTTAACATTGTCAACAAAAATGGGGTGAACATCTTAAAATGTCAAGATTAATGGGGCTAAGCATGAGGGAGAAGGGGGGCCAGACAAAACCAACCGTCCCCCCCCCTTAAGGGGAGGTTTTTAGTTTGCTTCCCTAGAATTCCATCAAGCTTAAAATTACACCCCCTAGACCCCCTGGCAAGCACCCAAAAGTACAGTAGAATTGCCGACTTGCGAATTTCGTTCTATAAGGAAGTTGGAGCTGTGGACAACAATATTTAACGGAATGTACAGTTAAAATACGGTGGTAGTACATTTATAAGTACATAAAACCCAATTCAACATTCCATTTATCCATCACAAACCTACATTATTATTGCATTTCTGTTTAATATCGATGTTCACGGCTCCAACTTCCTTATAGCCTGAAACTCGCAAGTGGTCAATTGCAACGTATCGGTTACCTGTTCGGCATTCCGCAGATACCTCAAGACAAGATGATATCGAGAGTGAAAGCCGACTCCTTGATCTGATAAGGTATCGTACCAATCTGGAGTCGTTATTTAGGTGTCGATTTTTTCCTGGCGAGCGATAGCGACCCTGTAATTTAAGAGGAAGCGGCCTTCGGCCGGGACATTTTTCTATCGAAATGTACAAAACTATCTTGAAGGAGGGTCTTGGGGGTGTTTTTTTCCGCTTGATGGAGGTCTAGGGAGGAAACTAAAAAATATGATATACAGATATACAAATGAGTAGAAATATGATATACAGATATACAAATGAGTAGAAATATGATATACAGATATACAAATGAGTAGAAATATGATATACAGATATACAAATGAGTAGAAATATGATATACAGATATACAAATGAGTAGAAATATGATATACAGATATACAAATGAGTAGAAATATGATATACAGATATACAAATGAGTAGAAATATGATATACAGATATACAAATGAGTAGAAATATGATATACAGATATACAAATGAGTAGAAATACGCCCATCTTCTCTTAAGGGGAGGTTTTTAGTTGATTCCCTAGACTTCCATCAAGCTTAAAATTACTCCCCCTTGACCCCCCTTTCAAGATAAATTTGTACATTTTTCGGTAGAAAAATGTTCCGGCCGGTTCCCCTTAAATTACAGGCTCGCTATCGCTCGCCAGGAAAAAATCGACACCTAAATGGCACGAATGGTCTTAAATTTGACAGAAATGGGGCGAGGGTTCTTAAAATCGCCAAACCAATTATGGGGCAAGCGTCTTTAAATCTCACAAGCAATGGGGCTAAACATGAGGGAGAAAGAAGTTCAGAAAAAAATCCTCCAGATGGAAATGTTCTGTTAATAATTCCGAGGGGTAGATAGTCTTTGAAGTCCTATAATTCCGAGGGGTAGATAGTCTTTGAAGTCCTATAATTCCGAGGGGTAGATAGTCTTTGAAGTCCTATAATTCCGAGGGGTAGATAGTCTTTGAAGTCCTATAATTCCGAGGGGTAGATAGTCTTTGAAGTCCTATAATTCCGAGGGGTAGATAGTCTTTGATGTCCTATAATTCCGAGGGGTAGATAGTCTTTGATGTCCTATAATTCCGAGGGGTAGATAGTCTTTGATGTCCTATAATTCCGAGGGGTAGATAGTCTTTGATGTCCTATTCCGAGGGGTAGATAGTCTTTGAAGTCCTATAATTCCGAGGGGTAGATAGTCTTTGATGTCCTATTCCGAGGGGTAGATAGTCTTTGATGTCCTATTCCGAGGGGTAGATAGTCTTTGATGTCCTATAATTCCGAGGGGTAGATAGTCTTTGAAGTCCTATAATTCCGAGGGGTAGATAGTCTTTGAAGTCCTATAATTCCGAGGGGTAGATAGTCTTTGAAGTCCTATAATTCCGAGGGGTAGATAGTCTTTGAAGTCCTATAATTCCGAGGGGTAGATAGTCTTTGAAGTCCTATAATTCCGAGGGGTAGATAGTCTTTGAAGTCCTATAATTCCGAGGGGTAGATAGTCTTTGATGTCCTATAATTCCGAGGGGTAGATAGTCTTTGAAGTCCTATAATTCCGAGGGGTAGATAGTCTTTGAAGTCCTATAATTCCGAGGGGTAGATAGTCTTTGAAGTCCTATAATTCCGAGGGGTAGATAGTCTTTGAAGTCCTATAATTCCGAGGGGTAGATAGTCTTTGAAGTCCTATAATTCCGAGGGGTAGATAGTCTTTGAAGTCCTATAATTCCGAGGGGTAGATAGTCTTTGAAGTCCTATAATTCCGAGGGGTAGATAGTCTTTGAAGTCCTATAATTCCGAGGGGTAGATAGTCTTTGAAGTCCTATAATTCCGAGGGGTAGATAGTCTTTGAAGTCCTATAATTCCGAGGGGTAGATAGTCTTTGATGTCCTATTCCGAGGGGTAGATAGTCTTTGAAGTCCTATAATTCCGAGGGGTAGATAGTCTTTGAAGTCCTATAATTCCGAGGGGTAGATAGTCTTTGAAGTCCTATAATTCCGAGGGGTAGATAGTCTTTGAAGTCCTATAATTCCGAGGGGTAGATAGTCTTTGATGTCCTATAATTCCGAGGGGTAGATAGTCTTTGAAGTCCTATAATTCCGAGGGGTAGATAGTCTTTGAAGTCCTATAATTCCGAGGGGTAGATAGTCTTTGAAGTCCTATAATTCCGAGGGGTAGATAGTCTTTGAAGTCCTATAATTCCGAGGGGTAGATAGTCTTTGAAGTCCTATAATTCCGAGGGGTAGATAGTCTTTGAAGTCCTATAATTCCGAGGGGTAGATAGTCTTTGAAGTCCTATAATTCCGAGGGGTAGATAGTCTTTGAAGTCCTATAATTCCGAGGGGTAGATAGTCTTTGATGTCCTATAATTCCGAGGGGTAGATAGTCTTTGAAGTCCTATAATTCCGAGGGGTAGATAGTCTTTGAAGTCCTATAATTCCGAGGGGTAGATAGTCTTTGAAGTCCTATAATTCCGAGGGGTAGATAGTCTTTGAAGTCCTATAATTCCGAGGGGTAGATAGTCTTTGAAGTCCTATAATTCCGAGGGGTAGATAGTCTTTGAAGTCCTATAATTCCGAGGGGTAGATAGTCTTTGAAGTCCTATAATTCCGAGGGGTAGATAGTCTTTGAAGTCCTATAATTCCGAGGGGTAGATAGTCTTTGAAGTCCTATAATTCCGAGGGGTAGATAGTCTTTGAAGTCCTATAATTCCGAGGGGTAGATAGTCTTTGAAGTCCTATAATTCCGAGGGGTAGATAGTCTTTGAAGTCCTATAATTCCGAGGGGTAGATAGTCTTTGAAGTCCTATTGTAACTAACTAAATTTCCCAGTCCAACACACTCCAAAATAATCATATTATTTCCCAGTCCAACACACTCCAAAATAATCATATTATTTCCCAGTCCAACACACTCCAAAATAATCATATTATTTCCCAGTCCAACACACTCCAAAATAATCATATTATTTCCCAGTCCAACACACTCCAAAATAATCATATTATTTCACCAACCAACTTCACTTCTAAAACTCAATTAATTAACTCAACAAATACATGTGGCACTCCAAGGACTCGAACCTAGGACAATCACACCGAAATTCCGCGTACTTATATGCATTACGCTATCAAGACAGTTGAAGAAATATGCACAAGCCTACGATTTATTATGCAATTTCGAATCCTGCATATTAATCTGAGCATGTACAGTCGCGCTAATAAGTGATGTCTCGGCACCAAGTATGTTTTGATCAATAATTGGTATCAGCAATATCTAAGCTTCATTTCTTCATATCGAGTGAAATATACAAACATGTTCCTACACTTACCCACTCTATTCAACATCTGACAGACATTAATACAGCACAGAGCAAGCCAAACGTAATGACAGCTGGGACATGACTTATTAGCGCGACCGTACATATATTCCAACTGCGCTATGAACTGGCTAATGTGGAAGGACCGAACATTAGTATTGCAACGTATCGGTTACCTGTTCGGCATTCCGCAGATACCTCAAGACAAGATGATATTGATAGTGTAACCTGACCCCCTGATCTGATAAGGTATATTGATAGTGTAACCTGACCCCCTGATCTGATAAGGTATATTGATAGTGTAACCTGACTCCCTGATCTGATAAGCTGACCCCCTGATCTGATAAGGTATATTGATAGTGTAACCTGACTCCCTGATCTGATAAGGTATATTGATAGTGTAACCTGACTCCCTGATCTGATAAGGTATATTGATAGTGTAACCTGACCCCCTGATCTGATAAGGTATATTGATAGTGTAACCTGACCCCCTGATCTGATAAGGTATATTGATAGTGTAACCTGACCCCCTGATCTGATAAGGTATATTGATAGTGTAACCTGACCCCCTGATCTGATAAGGTATATTGATAGTGTAACCTGACCCCCTGATCTGATAACCTGATCTGATAATAGTGACTGACCCCTGATCTGATAAGGTATATTGATAGTGTAACCTGACTCCCTGATCTGATAAGCTGACCCCCTGATCTGATAACCTGACCCCCTGATCTGATAACCTGACCCCCTGATCTGATAAGGTATATTGTACACTGGGATACCATAGTCTCCAGCCCACTCATAATTGTTCCTGGCGAGCGGTAGCGAGCCAGCATATTTAAAACAATTGTTTTTGACAGCAGGCTAAATTTGTACATTTTTTGATAGAAAAATTTCTCCGGCGAAGCCGGATTTCTCCATAAAATTCTGGCTCGCTCTCGCTCGCCAGGAAGAAATCGACACCTGGATGAGAATAAACGTCTTAAAACAGTAGGCTGAATGGGGCCGAATGGATACAAGCCCGAGAGAGAGAGAGAGAGAGACAAATAGCTAGACTAAAGTTAAATGGACGTCACCGGTACGGAAAGGGTTGCAATTATGGGGAGGCAGACCGGTTTTCTGGACCCCCTTCTCCCTAATGTTTAGCCCCGCTAGTTTTGAGGTTATAAGACGTTCGGCCCATTAGTTTGGCGATTTTAATACTTTTCGCCCCATTTCGTTGCCAATTTTAAGATCTTTCGTGCCATTTAAGTGTCGATTTTTTCCTGGCGAGCGATAGCGAGCCTGCAATTTTAAGAGGAACCGGCCTTCGGCCGGGACATTTTTCTACCGGAAAATTTACAAATTTATCTTTGAAGGGGGGTCTAGGTTTTTTTTTTCTAAGCTTGATGGAGGTCTAGGGAGGAAACTATGACAAATATATATGAATAAATGAATTAATAGACCAAACAAACGGTCTGCCTCCCCTTAAGAAGTAACACACAAATCATTGGTAATATACCTATAGATTTATTAAGGGGGGGGGGGTATTTAATAAGGGGGGGGGTATTTATTAAGGGGGGGGGTATTTATTAAGGGGGGGGGTATTTATTAAGGGGGGGGGGCGTATTTATTAAGGGGGGGTGTATTTATTAAGGGGGGGGCGTATTTATTAAGGGGGGCGTATTTATTAAGGGGGGCGTATTTATTAAGGGGGGGGCGTATTTATTAAGGGGGGCGTATTTATTAAGGGGGGCGTATTTATTAAGGGGGGGGGGGCGTATTTATTAAGGGGGGTTGGGCGTATTTATTAAGGGGGGGATGGGCCTATTTCTTAAGGGGGGTGGGCGTATTTATTAAGGGGGGGATGGGCGTATTTTAAGGGGGGATGGGCGTATTTCTTAAGGGGGGGATGGGCGTATTTCTTAAGGGGGGTTGGGCGTATTTATTAAGGGGGGGATGGGCATATTTCTTAAGGGGGGGATGGGCATATTTCTTAAGGGGGTGTGGGCGTATTTCTTAAGGGGGGGATGGGCGTATTTCTTAAGGGGGGATGGGCGTATTTCTTAAGGGGGGATGGGCGTATTTCTTAAGGAGGGATGGGCGTATTTCTTAAGGGGGGATGGGCGTATTTATTAAGGGGGGGATGGGCGTATTTCTTAAGGGGGGGTGGGCGTATTTATTTGCTCATTTGTATATTTGGTTTATAATTTGTTTAGTTTCCTACCCAGACCTCCATCAAGCTTAACAAAAAAATAAATAAATAAATAAAAAAATCCAAGACCCTCCTTCAAATTAAATTATTACATTGTTCGGTAGAAAAATGTCTCGACCGAAGGCCGGTTCCTCTTAAATTACAGGCTCGCTATCGCTCGCCAGGAACAAATCGACACCTAAATGACACGAAAAGTCTTAATATGACAACGAAATGGGGCGAAAGGTCTTAAAATCGCCAAACTAATGAGCCGAACGTCATAAAATCTGGGAACTAATGGGGCAAAAGATGAGAAGAAAAAAACAACAACAACAGTAGTCGGCGGGTCGGCGGGTCGGCTGGACGGCGGGTCGAATTTATCATTGCCCTGATACACCAACACTGGACATCCCGGAGAAGGCCCTGAAAACACTACTGGAGCTATGTACCAAGGAGGCCCCCTTCCTTTGCCCCCTGGGCCAACATGTACAAGCAGATAGACGGTGTGGCGATGGGCAGCCCCCTAGGAGTTCTTTTTGCGAACTTTTTTATGGGTACCATCGAGGAAGAGCTCCTAGCTGCCCAACGACCCGCCGTCTACTGTAGATACGTGGATGACATCTTCGTGCAAATCAAGGACCTCCACGAACTACAGGAACTCCAGCGTCGCTTCATGACCTCCTCCGGACTTAACTTCACCTTTGAAAAATCTAACAATGGACAACTCCCCTTCCTCGACATCCTCGTAGCTCTGAACGACCATGGGTTCAAAACCACCGTCTACATTAAACCAACTAACACAGGACAATGCCTCAACGGCGATAGTGAATGCCCCCGCCGTTATCTTCTATCCTCCATCTCCGCCTATGTTAGGAGAGCCCTCACGCACTGCTCTACCTGGGCCGACACCCACCAGGAACTAGAAAGACTATCCCAAGTTTTAGTAAATAACGGATACTCCAACTCCGACATCTCCAGCACCATCAACCACCATCTTAAAAAATGGTACACCCAATGCCCTCCCAACATTGACCCCTCCAATGAAATTAAGATCTTCTACCGCAATTTTATGTCCTCTGAACACAAAAATGACGAGGCCGTCTTAAAAGAAATAATCTCCAAGCATGTCCACCCAACCAACCCGGAAAACAAAATCAAATTAATAATTTATTACAAATCCCCCAAGACCTCCAACCTCGTTCTCCGCAACAAACCAGCCTCCACCAAGATAAAGAGCCCGATGACCGACGATCACGTCATTTACCAACATACCTGTAATTATGAGGACTGTGGACCTCATTCCTATATTGGTATCACGCAGACTCGTCTTTCACGTCGGTTAACTCTTCACCTTCAGGCTGGAGCCATCAAAGACCACTATCTCACCCTAACCACCCCCACCTCACACGCAACGAGTTAGAGAAACACACCACCATACTCGATAAAGAAAGTGACCCAAGGAGATTACCTATACTCGAAGCTTTATATATCCAAGCCTTACATCCCAACATCAACAACCAAACTCTGGACCTTCAGATCCTTCCTTCTGCCAAAAGGCACTTTCCTACAGGACCTAACCCCCCCCCCCCCTCCCTCGCCCCCCCGGTGCCCTTGACGCAGCCCCCCGCGCTACCTCCTTCAGCTTCGTCTTCCGCAGGCGCCACACAACTTGGCCACGCCCCTCGACACGCAGCCAATCAGCTACAGGTGCTATGCAGTCGAGAAACACACTACCAGTAAATGTCCCAAGCCTGATGATTATCTAATTTGCTCTGAGTGTGGTGAGGAAGGACACATGTGGAGGAACTGTCAGACTGGCACAAAAGCATGCATCAATTGTAAAGGAAAACATCGAACCACAGCAATGGCCTGCCCTAAGAGAAGGGATGCAATCAAAACCAAGAAGGATCAAATGCAAACAGATAAAACACAGAAAAACCAGAATAGAACATATGCTAACATAACTCAGCAACAAGCCATGCCACCTAACCCCAACTTGGACAAAGAAACCTCATGCAAACTCATGACTCTGGTGTTTTACGCACATACACGTAACTTAGCACAACCAGGGGTATTCAATGCAGTGCTTAACGAATCACTCAGGCTGAACAACCTGCCCACAGTCATATTGCCAGAAACGACACAGTCCAGCAGCCAAATTTGTGAAGACACAAGTAGTGCACCTGAAGTGTTCTTGCCGGAAAATACTGTAGTATCACAAGCACATGCAGAAGCATCAACCAGTAGGAAAAATTCCAGTCAAAGGAGAGAATCTAAGGAACATAGTGAAGACACAGAACGGACACGAAGACATAAACACAAGGCATCTGAAATGGGACTCTTAATTGTGACGTCAGGCTCACAAGGTTGGCCCCAACCATTAGGGGCGGATGTGCTACTGGATGGTGTAAAGAAAAACAAATTCAAATGGATATACAGCAATCCCAATTTTGAACACAAATATGTGTACGATATGCTTATCACAGACAAAATTAACCTGTCAGACACACTAAGGGTCTTCCAGGATCTTGAATACAAAAAGACGAAGAGTGGCCTGCAAGCGGATAACTCCATAGAAGAAGACAATAAATCAAAGAGGAAGAAGTCGCGTTAAGGGAAACTTATAGACACTTTTTAACTTATATCTGTTAAGTCAGGTTATCTTATTCCCTTAACTATGGAAACTTTGAAAATAATGCAGCATAATGTACTTCACTGGGAGACCCGGAAACAACTACTGACAAATTCGTATCTACTGGAGCACCCACATGTTATACTAATCAATGGCCATGGCTGTACCCAGCAAGACCAAATAAAAATCCATGGATATATAACATACCTTGTCAATAATTCAGGTGAACGAAATGATGGAAGTGCAATCCTCATTAGAAGTGACATTAGACACAAGATAGATGAAGACTATATAACTGATGTACTCTGCATATCTATAGAAACAACCTTGGGACTAATTAATGTTGCAACCACATACCTACCCCCCAGACGCCCATTTTTACCGTTCCCAGACTTCCATAGACTACAGTCTAAACACGAGCCGACATACATTGTGGGGGATCTGAACGCAAAACACACGCTTCTCGGACATAGATCAGAAAATCTTGTTGGCCAAAGTCTTGCTAGGTTGATGAGAAATAAACTGGTGCATATCGGTCCTAATTTTCCTACTTTTATTAGGGCAAACTCACATACAACACCAGACATAATCTTGGGTAATACCAAGTGCAGGCATAATGTAAGGATTGACCCAGGTCCAATAACTACATCAGATCACCTACCAATTATCATTACACTAACTGCCAAAGCAATCTATGAACCAGCTAGGAAGCGTTATTTCTTTCCCAATGTGAGTTGGGACAGTTTCAGGGAGACAATATCTGACGAACTTAGTAATATTCACAATTACAATGAGGGTGAAGTAGGTGTTGAGGAGGTCGATGAGATGGTGGAACAATGGTACAAAATCACACAAAAAGCTATTGACAAACATATTCCAACTACGTCATCTAAGATACAATCACGAGCCATCTCCAGTGCTGCATTAAGGAATATCCAAAATCAATACAAACAATTGAGTATAGATGCAGGAGTGGGGGGATGGAATTATGGCAAGTACAGAGAATATAGGAGACTGCAGCGGGAGATTGAGGAGGAAAGTAAGCGAATCCATGATGAACAATACAATGAAAAAATCATAAACTTAACACAAATATATCATGCACCGGTAGAGTTTTGGAGAAAGGTAAGAGACATGAAGGGCGGTAAATCGGGAATGCCAAAATATATTATCGACGACCACAACACCAAAATATATGATGATAATGAGAAGGAACAAATATTTAGAAGAATATGGGAACCAACTTTCAGAATAACTGAAGATGAAAATGAAGAATTTGATGAGGAGAATGAAGAGAGGGTTCACGAGTTTCTGAGAGAAACCCGACATAGAATAACCCCCGACCATGTAGCAGACCTGTCAATCTTCAACCAACAGGACTTTGTAACAAGCAAAATAACTTTAGAGGAACTACATCGCCATATCGAATCCCTGAAACGTAAAGCACCTGGAAGCAGCAAAATAGATTCCACCATTTTGAAAGAACTACCCGAAGAATCTATAAAAATGCTAGTAACTATATTCAACCTGACTCTATCAATGGGATACTTTCCAGATCGCTTCAAAAAAGCAATTCTCCACTTCATTCCCAAAGAAAATAAATCACACTACGACCCAAAATCATATAGACCAATTTCTTTACTGGAGGTCCCAGGTAAGTTGCTGGAGAGATGCATATACACACGGCTAAGACTACATTTGAACCGAAATAATCTAATTCCACACCAACAGCATGGTTTTCGGGAGAACAGGGGCACCACCACAGCACTGGCTATAATATATGAACAAATTGCACAGACTTTGGCGGAAAAAAATCAGTGCCATATGGTATTCAGGGATGTGTCAAAAGCATTTGATAAGGTCTGGCATGAGGGGCTCAAATTTAAGATCTTGCAGCTACAACTACCTGGATATCTAGAGAAACTGTTATGTGATTACCTTATGGATAGGAGTGCTAGAATCCAGATAAACAATACCATTGGCCCTGAGTTTGAGCTGTTGAGCGGGGTGCCCCAGGGTGGTATTCTCTCACCAATTTTATACTCCATCTATACCATGGACCTACCATTGCCAGCACATGGATGTATGAATATCGTATACGCCGATGATATTACTCAGGTAATCAGTTACAGGGGAAAATCGAGGAGGATGATGGCTAATAGGGTGGAAAACGAGATAACTAGAGTAAATAAATTTGAAAGGGCCTGGAAAATAAAGACTAACATTAACAAATTTACAATAATTCCACTAGCAGTAAAGAAAACAGTAGACATAATTGTGGAGGGTGATCTTATGGAGCAAAAAGGGGAAGGCAAGACGTTGGGCCTCAAAATCACGAACGGAGGAGTCATAAAGCATGTCACCGATTTAATTAACAAAGGTAATAGAGCGCTACAAGATGTATATAAGTTCAAAGATCTTCCACTAAATATCAAACTTCATTTAGTTAAGGCTTATGTTATACCCACTGTTGAATACCCATGCATACCTCTCACAGGACTATCAAACACACAACTACTTAGACTGCAGAAAATCCAGAATAAAGCCCTTCGTTTTGCCTATGACGAATCTTACCCATACAATTTCACAACAGAAGAACTTCACAATCTTAGTAAACTAAATCCAGTAAATCAAAAACTGCACAACAGGGCAATTAAGGTCTGGAATAATTTAGAGCTGTTGGAGGATCCGTACTACCTGGAATTAAAAGAATCAATGAAAAACAGAACACATGCATGGTTCCCAACAACATTACATAATAATCCTCAACAGCCGCAGCCTTTATATACAAGAAGGAATTATCCATAAATAACGCAACTAACAATCTGAACAATACTGATTATGACAATACCGATTATGCCAATACCGATTATGACAACGAAACATGACTTAACCAGGGTTCTGCAGGTTGGTGGGGTGGTAGAGCGTCCCACATCACTGTCAGCTGTAATCCCATGACAACACCGATAGGAGTGCCAGTATAGAACCCCTCGAGATAGCACCGATCTCGGGGTGGAGATATCAGTGCCTCATCATAACTATCCCACAGTACCACTCTGAGGCAGTCAATGGTGATGCTCCCGAGCTGGTGCACTGCTGGGGCCCGTGACTGCCTATCCTCCTATCCCCTACTGGAAACATGTACTTTTGGTGGAGCTCTTGTCTGGGGCCCACCCTGGTGGACCTCAGGCAGGAGAACCAATAAGACTGCATGTCGTATGGGGAGCATTGCCGAGAGCACTTAGTCTGGTAGATGGATCTCTTGCCTGGGGCCCACTTCGGTGGACCCCAGACAGGGGACCTATCGAAGCGGCCGGAACAGCAGGTTGGCAGGCAGTGAAACATAGTGAAACATATTTGAATAAAATTACCAAAGAGTCGACATACTTTTTCAGTGGCCTTGGGTCAGCATTTTTAAAACTTTTATAACATAGAAATGAACAACAGCAAGGTGGTCAGCCCACCATCTTTATACATCTCCCTCTATTTTCAATTTTCTCGAACTATACTTGCTCTAACTTCTTCAATCTCTTCCCCCCACTGAGAAGCACTCTAGCTTCTACGTAACCCGTAACCCGTTTATATCATTCTATCCTTACTTGATAATGCTGGTTGTCCAGTGAAACGCGTCGTATATCCTGTATCTTCATGTACATTTATGTAACCCTGTACCACCATGAATTTTGCTCATCTCCTTCATCTACTTCCTGCCACCCAGCGAAAACTCATCAGAGACCTGGAAACTTTGAAAATAAAAATTTCCAACGCAGAAATTGCCATTTCTTTCAACCTCGTATGTATTAAAGAACATTTATTACCTGGCTTTACTAATATATATATATATATATATATATATATATATACTATATATATATACTATATATATATATATTTTTTTTTTTTATCTATCTATCTATCTATGGATCTATCTATCTATGGATCTATCTATCTATCTATGGATCTATCTATCTATGGATCTATCTATCTATGGATCTATCTATCTATGGATCTATCTATCTATGGATCTATCTATCTATCTATGGATCTATCTATCTATCTAATCAACCAAAGCACTTGTCGGTTTAACGAGTTGGCAAACAGTGTAACAGAGGGGGGCTTTCCTACGGCTCTCGCTCTCTCTCTCTTTCTCTCGCTCTCTCTCTCTCTCTTTCTCTCGCTCTCTCTTAGATATAATGTGTCTTTCATACTCATCTCTCTCTCTCTCTCTCTCTTTTACACACACTTTCTCTCTCTCCCATACGCACACCATCTCTCTCTCTCTCTCTCTTAGATATATGTTACACACTCTCTCTCTCTCTCCCTCACACACACGCACAGACATATACGTTCTGTCTCTCGCATACGTACATACTCATACAGAGAGAGAGAGAGAGAGCGAGAGACAGACACATAATTCTGTAGACAAACAAACGCATACATCCATACAGAGAGACAGAGAGAGAGAGTGCGAGAGAGTGAGAGACACAAACACGCATACATAAATACAGAGAGAGAGAGAGAGAGAGAGACTTAAACCAATACATAGGGTCATAATGGCTTTAATTTACATATGAATACTTTGGGAGGAAGGAGGGAGGGAGGAAGGAGGGAGGGAGGGAGGGAGGAAGGAGGAGGAGGAGGAGGGAGGGAGGGAGGAAGGGAGGGAGGGAGGGAGGAAGGAAGGAAGGGAGGAAGGAAGGGAGGAAGGAAGGAAGGAAGGAAGGGAGGAATGGAGGGAGGGAGGAAGGAAGGGAGGGAGGAAGGAAGGAGGGAGGGAGGGAGGAGGGAGGAAGGAAGGAAGGAAGGAAGGGAGGGAGGAAGGAAGGAATGGAGGGAGGGAGGAAGGAAGGGAAGAAGGAAGGGAAGAAGGAAGGGAGGAAGGAAGGGAAGAAGGAAGGGAGGGAGGGAGGGAGGAAGGAAGGGAGGGAGGGAGGAAGGCAGGCAGGCAGGGAGGGAGGAAGGGAGGGAGGGAGGGAGGGAAGGAAGGGAGGGAGGAAGGGAGGGAGGAAGGAAGGAAGGAAGGGAGGGAGGAAGGAAGGAAGGAAGGAAGGAAGGCTGGTTCCTATAGGCTCGTAATCGCTCGCCAGGAACAAATCGACACCTAAATGGCACGAAAGGTCATAATATTGACAAAGAAATGGGGCGAAAGTTCTTAAAATCGCCAAATTAATGTGGTGAACGTCTTAAAATCTCATCGTTAAATGGGACTAAACATGAGGGAGAAAGTGGTCCAGAAAAAAAAATTACCTCCCCCTTAAACCCTAAATGGCACGAAAGGTCTTAAAATTGACAACGAAATTAATAAATATAATTATTGACCAAAATAAGGACTACTACCCATTTAAGGGGACATGGGCCGGTTTTCTGGACCACTTCCTCCCTCATGTTTAGCCCCATTAGTTTTCAGATGTTAAGATGTTTGCCCCATTAGTTAGTCGATTTTAAGACCTTTCGCCCCATTTCTTCGTCAATATTTAGACCTTTCGCGCTATTTAGGTGTCGATTTTTTCCCTGGCGAACGATAGTGAGCCTGTAATGTTGGAAGAACAGGCCTTCGGCCGGGACATTTTTCTACTGAAAAATGTACAAATTAATCTAGAAGGGGGATCTAATGGATGTTATTATTTGTTTTATATTTGATGAAGGTCTAGGGAGGAAACTAGAAAAATAATAAATACATGCAAAAATACCCCAAAAAGTGAACTATCGCCCCTTAACTTCTTATAACTCAAAATGAATGAATGCCATCGGACTGACATTTCTATCATTTGGGAAGAGTCCACCAGGAAATAGGTGTGGATATTTACAGCCAAGGTCCTTTTTGAGTTACGAAAAGATTATTATCAAGTTCAATTGCCGACTTGCGAGTTTCGTTCTATAAGGAAGTTGGAGCTGTAGACGACGATATTTAACAGCATTTACAGCTAAAATACGGTCGTAGCACATTTATAAATACATAAAACCCAATTCACCATACCCTTTATCCATCACAAACCTACATTATTATTGCATTTATGTTTAATATCGATGTTCACGGCTCCAACTTCCTTATAAAACGAAATTCGCAAGTGGTTAATTCAGCTCATATCTCCATTTTTCAGTCTAGAGTTAAGGGGGTGACCTGCTTTTTTGTTCTCTCCTTTTCTCTCTTTCTCTGGCTTGTATCCATTCGGCCCCATTCAGCCTACTGTTTTAAGACGTTTATCCAGGTGCCGATTTTTTACTGGTGAGCGGTAGCGAGCCAGCATATTTTTAAACGAAAATTGACAGCAGGCTAAATTTGTACATTTTTCGGTAGAAAAATTTCTCCGGCGAAGCCGGATTTCTTCATATAATGCTGGCTCGCTGTCGCTCGCCAGGAAGAAATCGACACCTAGATGGGGATAAACGTCTTAAAATAGTTGGCTGAATGGGGCCGAATGGATACAAGCCAGAGAAAGAGAGAAAAGGAGAAAAAAAAAAAAACAGGTCACCCCCCTAATGCTTTTTTGCAGCATTAATTCAAATTTTATAATATTTATACTTGATATCCTCCACGGCGCTTTTTCCCTCAACATTTACCCTCAACACTGGTCTGGCAGCTTATGAGGTCAACATTCATAATATTTCGGTCAGCTAAATTCACCTACCATCAGTCTAGTTTCCGATACCAGTGCAAAATAGTCCAGAAATGTTGCCAGAAAAATGTTGATCATGGAATGTTGACTATAAAAGCTCTGGTGTGATACCGGCTTAAGTTGCCGTAGTCTCTCTCCAGTGCCTCCGGGTGTTTTGTGTGGATTCATCTGAACCACAGGCTTCATATTCGGTATTCACATATGGGGTGAAACACCGCTGGACCTACTTGATGCGTACCATTCCAAACGTGGGTCCACAACTTCAACCGCTAGAAGATGCCATCAGAGACAAACTCATCCCAGCTTGGATGAAGTCCCACACCCCAAATGCTACAGAGAGGGAGTTGCTCGCACTTCCTCCTAGGTTAGGAGGCTTGGAATCATCAATCCGGTGAGGAGGGCGACAACGGAACACGAGAACTCAGTAAAGATAACAGAATCTCTCACTGAACGCATCGTAGCGCAAGATCCTGACGGCGAAGTGGACCAGGCGGACATCTACAACATCAGAAAGACCATCACGTCAGAGAGGCAAAACTCACAGAAAAATGACCTGGCACAATTGATGGACAACTTTCCCCGAGACTAACAAGAAAAGTACAAATAGCACAAGAAACGGGTACTTCAAATTGGCTGACAACACTACCAATCAAGGCAAAAGGCTTCAATCTAAACAAACAAGAATTTAATTATGCTATTGCACTGAGGTATGATTGGCCGATTGAAGGACTGCCCGATCGATGCGTTTGTGGAATCAACAACGATGCAGACCACAGCATGATATGTAAGAAGGGAGGATTCATCAGCATCAGGCATCATGAAGTAAGAGATGTAACGGCGAACATGCTCAGGGAGGTGTGTCGAGATGTGGTGCGCGAACCATCACTCATTCCCTTGGAGGGAGAGATCTTGCAGCACAGGACGGCCAACACATCCAACGAAGCACGAGTGGACGTTAGTGCAAGAAGTTTTTGGACAAGAGCACAGCGAGCATTCTTTGATGTAAGAATATTCGACCCAATGGCCCATAGCTACAGCGGTCTGTCTCTGGAGGCTGCACACAAGAGGAATGAACAAGAGAAGGTCAGGGCATATGGGGAAAGGATCTTAAATATCGAACATGGCAGCTTTACCCCACTAGTCTTCACCACATCTGGAGGGATGGGACCTAGGGCCCAGTGCTTCTATTCAAGGCTTGCAGAGATCATCGCAGAGAAGAAGAAACAGCCCAGGAGCCACATTGTAGCCTGGATGAGGTGCCGTCTATCTTTCTCGTTGCTCAGATCAGCACTACTATGCCTGCGGGGAACAAGACTGTCTGCACCACAACCAGCGACGGTGGCAGAAGTGGACTACGATGCAGCAGTGGCAGAGGGTCGCATAGGAAGGAGACTGGATTGAAGTCGCATGGTGTTGAATAGTAATATCTGATGCTTGTAAAATAAAATGTATGAACAATATTAAATAAAAATCAATGTAGTAGTAGAAAAAATAATAATAATAATAATAGTAGTGGTAGTAGTAGTAGTAGTAGTAGTAGACAAGAGAAGGTCAGGACATATGGAGAAAGGATCTTACACGTCGTTCATGGCAGCTTTACCCCACTAGTCTTCACCACATCAGGAGGGATGGGACCCAGGGCCCAGTGCTTCTATTCAAGGCTTGCAGAGATCATCGCAGA
>CM064557.1:8427445-8444945 GCA_032716605.1 Paralithodes platypus | reverse complement strand
CACGCCCATGCCACGCCCCCTCAAGACCGGCGTAGCTGAGGCCGCACGTCTTGGGATTTGTTAGGTCGTACCTGGACCGGTTCTGGCCAATCGTAGGCACACCCCGTCTGACCAAACACAGACAAATACAGTCTTTGTCAACCACGTAGGTCTGGGTTGGAATCTGGGAACTACAAAAGGGCAGGAATGGCCACACCATTCCCATTCCCAGTCCTTCATCGGCACCATGAACAACATCGAGGAATTCATCCTGGAGGAGTTACCCCTGAGTGCCAGCCAATTTTGACGGTGTGCTTCTGCCAGTGCCAGATTTTTTTTTTTTTTTTTGGCTAAATCTATTAAGTTGGGAGAGAAATGGTAAAAAAAACACTCCCCTCGCCAGAAATCAGGTCCCCGATGGCCCCGAAAGTAGCTGAAAAGACACTATAGACTACAGAGACTTTTATGGTATCGGAATGTATGGGTGGGAGGGTGGTTTTGGGGTTGGTTGGGGGAAGGCAGAAGGGTAATTGACTTGTGTTACACATATGAAGCCGATTGGTGAGGTAGTTTCGCCGCCACAGATTTTCCTTTTTTTCCTTTTCTTCGTACGGATACGCTAGAAGTGGGTGGTGGGAAGCGGTTGGGGGTGTGGTGGAAGGAAGGCAGAAGGGTAAGAGACTTGTCACACAAATATGGAACCGATTGGTGCAGTCGTTTCGCCGCCACAGATTTTCCTTGTTTTTCCTTCTGACGGGACCGACAGTCAGCGAGTGGGTAGGAGGAGGGATTTGGGATTTTTGTGGTGGGTAGCCTAAAGGGTAAGGTACATGTGGTAAAAATATGAAAGCCATAGGTGCAGTCGTTTCGCTGCTACGATTTGTTTTCGGCAGGGTGCAGAGGGTGGCAGGGTTGGCTTGTTGGTTGCTGCTCCGGTGTGGTGAGAGGTGTGACTGGCGGGTCCCTCGCTGGTCCCGTTGTCCCCTCGTACAACGGTGCCGCGTCTTCCCGCCAACCCGCAGTGCGGCGGTTCTGCCAGATGCGGCCTAACTAACGTATACTTCCACGTTCGACTGGAACTTTCTAAGATTTGACGAGAGCAGCTCTCGTCTGACGGGGTAGCTTCTACGTCTGACAAGGCTGCTCCGGTCAGACGGCCGTGGTGGCCAGGTCGGTCGTAAGTTTCCCCGTCTTTTGACATACGTGAGGGCGAGCCACGTTCCTGATTCGACTCGAATCAGCAACCGCGCGGCCTTGGCCGCACCCACAACATTCCCGACCCACGTGGGCTACTCGTTTCTACTCGCGCCATGCGAGAGTACCCCCCCCCGACTGGCCGTAATTTCATTTACGTTTTGCGTATTATGCCATTACGTTTTACGTAATCGGTTGCCAACTACCAATATACCTTCGTTTACAAGAGACGGGAGCTGACGGGAGCAATATACGTGAATGTGTGACCCCACCATAACCCTTTGAAGCTCTGACGCGTTTTAGCAGTTTATTTTGGCTATCATTAGGCGATTGTATGCAGCTTAGGAAGGATCTGTGGGTATTAAAAGGGTACATACCATTTCAATCAACCCTCTGACTTCCATATACCATTACTAATCTGAATAAAATACAGCTTAGGAAGGATCTGTGGGTATTAAAAGGGTAAATACTATCTCAATCAACCCTCTGACTTCCATATACCGTTACTGATCTGAATAAAATACAGCTTAGGAAGTATCTGTGGGTATTAAAAGGGTAAATACTATCTCAATCAACCCTTTGACTTCCATATACCGTTACTAATCTGAATAAAATACAGCTTAGGAAGTATCTGTGGCTATTAAAAGGGTAAATACTATCTCAATCAACCCTTTGACTTCCATATACCGTTACTAATCTGAATAAAATACAGCTTAGGAAGGATCTGTGGGTATTAAAAGGGTAAATACTATCTCAATCAACCCTCTGACTTCCATATACCGTTACTGATCTGAATAAAATCGTCTAATAGTAGCCAGAAAACAGAACAGAAACGCGTATTGGAGCTTGAGAGGGTTAATACAATTAGAACATAAGATCGCGGGTAACTGCGGCCCACACGAGGCAGCTCCCATTCACACCCAGCCCATATCATCCATATGGGAGAGAGAGAGACTGTTTGTGTGTGAGAGAGAGATATAAATAGATAGATAGATAGAGAGAGAGTGTGTGTGTGTGTGAGAGAGATATAAATAGATAGATAGAGAGAGAGAGAGTGTGTGTGTGAGAGAGACTGTTTGTGTGTGAGAGAGAAATATAAATAGATAGATAGATAGAGAGAGAGTGTGTGTGAGAGAGACTGTTTGTGTGAAAGAGAGAGATATAAATAGATAGATAGATAGAGAGAGAGTGTGTGTGTGTGTGAGAGAGAGATATAAATAGATAGATAGATAGAGAGAGTGTGTGTGTGTGTGAGAGAGAGAGAGACTGTTTGTGTGTGTGAGAGAGAGATATAAATAGATAGAGAGAGAGTGTGTGTGTGTGTGTGAGATATAAATAGATAGATAAAGAGAGAGAGAGAGTGTGTGTGAGAGAGACTGTTTGTGTGAGAGAGATATATAAATAGATAGATAGAGAGAGAGAGTGTGTGTGAGAGAGACTGTTTGTACAAAGGAGTACAAAGGAAATCAAGCAACAACAGATCTAGTGACCCTTCTAGGTTGCTTGTCCTCCAAAACACTGAGGATCAAGTGTCCAAACAGTGGTTTAGAGTGGGTAAGGGAACATTGGAAAGGGAATTACTGCCCTGGAAGTAATGTCCGTGGCATGATTAGGAAGTTAGTAGGGGACAGATGGGTTAGTAACTGAGGGGGGGATAAAATAAAGTTATTCATTTACAAACGCAGTCAGTCGCGGGTTTGATGCGAGATATTTGTCTAGGCGGAGTTTAAATGAATCAACGGTGATGCAGTCTATAACGTTTCGGGGAAGCCCATTCCACAAGTTGACAACTCGATTGAAGAAGAAATTCTTAGATTCGTGTGAGTTAAAAGATTTACCAATAATTTTGCAACCGTTTCCCCGCGTGTAATTAGATTGGTCGATAGTGAAGTACTTACTACAGTTCATATTGTCGATGCCTTTGATGATTTTGAACACTTGAATTAAGTCCACCTCTTAATCTGCGCTGGGTTAAAGGAAATAGATTTAATTCTCTAAGACGATCTTCGTATGGTTTGTTCTTTAGGCTAGGTATCATTTTGGTAACTCTACGTTGAACTCGTTCTAGCTTGTTTATATCTTTTTGGTAATAAGGGCACCAGGATTGAACGCAGTATTCCAGAAGAGGGCGGACTAATGAATTGTAAAGGGTTAGGATAACTTCTTTGGATTTATGCTCAAATGACCTGCCTATAAAGCCAATTATTTGTTTGCCTTCTTAACAACTTCTGAACATTGTTGACTCGGTTTTAGGTTACTTGATATTGTTACTCCCAGATCGGTTTCTCTGTTTACATTCTTAAGCTGAGTGCCATTCATCGAATAGTTTGCTTTCTCATTTAGGTATCCGATATGTAGTACTTTACATTTATCCGCATTGAAACTCATTTGCCAAATTTGGGCCCAACATGACAATTTATCTAGATTGTGTTGCATATCGTCAACTTGTTCTTTTGAGAGTACGCTATTTGCAATTTTTGTATCATCAGCAAATTTTGAGATTGTACAGGTGAGACCCTCATCTATGTCGTTGATGTAAATTAGAAAGAGAATTGGTCCTAGTACCGATCCCTGGGGTACCCCGCTACTTACATTGGTCCATTTTGATGCCTTACCGTTTATGACTACTCTTTGCTTTCTGTCGCTGAGCCAATTTTCTATCCATTTCAACACACCGTCTTGTATTCCATGCGCTTTTAGTTTTAGCAGTAAACGTTTGTGGGGAACTTTGTCAAAGGCCTTTTGAAAATCAAGGTATATAATATCTACAGCTTTACTCTCATCGTAGAGGTTGAGGATATCGTGGAAGAAGTCTAAGAGGTTTGTTAAACAGGAACGTTTTTTACGAAAGCCGTGTTGAGTATCTTTAAGTATGTTATTTTCCTCTAAGTGATTTACGAGTCTGTCTCGTATGACCGTTTCTAGCATTTTACATACAACTGAGGTTAAGCTAATTGGACGATAGTTACTGGGTAGGGATTTGCTGCCTTTTTTGAATATCGGTGTTACGTTGGCTAGCTTCCACTGATCGGGCATAGTTCCAGACTGCAAGGATTTATTGAATAGTAATGTCAGTGGTTTAGAGAGCTCATCCTTAGCTTCCTTTAGAACTCTAGGCGAGATTGTATCAGGTCCAGGCGTTTTATTTACCTTGAGTTTATCTAAACAATTCAATACTTCTCTCTCTGTAACGGTGATATTGCTTAGAACATCTGAATTATCAATCTGAATCGGCGATGGTGTAGGGATATCACTGAGGTCTTCTGTTGTAAAAACTGATGCAAAGAAGGTATTGAGGGCATTACTCATTTGTTCTTCGTCTTTGGTGTATTCTCCATTTTCATCGACTAACGGTCCAACAGTTGAAGTAACGACTTTTTTCTTTCTGATATAACTATAGAATTCTTTCGGGTTTGTTTTACTTTGATTCGCAATATGTAACTCTAAGGTCTTTTTACTTTGCTTAATTAACTTTTTGGCTTTGCGTCGTAGCTCTACAAATTTCAGCCGTTCTTCGTCATTTTGTGAGGATTTTAATCTATCATTAGCAAATTTTTTAGCAAGCAGGCAGTTGTGTGTGAGAGAGAGAGATATAAATAGATAGATAGATAGAGAGAGAGTGTGTGTGTGTGTGAGAGAGAGAGAGACTGTTTGTGTGTGAGAGAGAGAGACTGTTTTTGTGGGAGAGAGAGATATAAATAGATAGATAGATAGAGAGAGAGAGTGTGTGTGTGTGAGAGAGATATAGATAGATAGATAAAGAGAGAGAGGAGGGAAGGGAGAGAGAGAGAGAGGGAGGGAGGGGGAAGTACTGATAAGTAGGCAACCACAAATGTGTTATTGTGTCTGTGTGAGAGTGGGAAACTTCACCCTGATGAGAGAGAGAGAGAGAGAGAGAGGGGGGGGGGGTATGGGAGTGGGGATTAAATGTAAATGGGTAAATACTGTTTGTTTATATATATATATATATATATATATATATATATATATATATATATGGTGGAGTGGTGTTGCCACTGGACTGGTAATCCAATGGACCCGGGTTCGAATCCCAATATGTCATTGGGAAGATATTATTGGGATGGAATTTTGTGCTGTATCAGTGCATTACCACAGCACACCGAAATGCCAAAATAAATACCCTCATTGTTCCCTGTTTAAATAGCACTGTATGAATATTACCATATTCAAAATATGCTACAGGGGGGCAATGCCTAGTGAGTTAATTGCTCAATAGGTGGCGTTCTGAGAGTGAGGGTCCGAGTCTGGGAGGTGAGACAGTGATGCATTGGAGCAAGGCAGCTTCAGAGATGGGGCTGCTTCGAGCTGTGAGTGGGCAACTAAGCCCCATGCATCCTACTAAAGCAAGATGGCAGGGCCATACACAGAATGCCCCTAAGTGGACCTATTCCCTGTGAGAGGGACAACCCGAGCCAGTTTACTGAAGGACTTACAGGATTGACCACTCAATTTAGGATCCGTCCGACTCCCAAGCCCTGTATGTATCTTTTTAGCACTATCTTTCTACAGTGGTGTTCGGCTAGTCCATCCACTAACCTGCCTTACACTTCGATAAGCAGTACGGATTTGTATCAGGTTTGCTCCCCTAGACAAGTTGCCAACCAAGGCTGACGAGTCCCATCCACCCAGATTTTTATAAGGTTGTCTCTCCTAGATGGGTTGCCGACCAGGGCTTACGAGTCCCATCCACCCGGATTTATATGAGGTTTTCCCACCTAGATGGGTTGCCGACCGAAGCTAACGAGTCCCATCCACCCATTTTTTTTATATTTTAAGAGACAATGAACGGAGGAAGGAAAAACACAGATAAAACAAAAAGGTCCATGTGCCTAAAGGCATCCTCCATTCATAAAATGTTTGTAACAACTGGATTTAAACTTTTGTAAATTGTAAGTTTGTGGAAAGCAATTCGAGGGAAGTGAATTCCAAAGAGTAGTAGCTCTGGGGATAAATGAATTCTGATAAGCAGAAGTTCTGCATTGTGGAGGAGAAAGTGTAAATTCATGGACGCTCTCAGCTGCCCTAGTTCTACGGGAAAAGATGTGGAGAGGCGGCACAATTGAAGCAAGTTCCTCGGAACAATTGCTGTGAAAATATCTGTAGAATAATCAAGGGATGCAACGTTTCTTCGTATGGATAATGTAGGAAGGTCCTGTGTGATTGCAGGGTTATTGATTAATCTAATAGCTTTATTTTGAAATTTGTCCAACTGCCTCAATGCAACCACTCCACTTCCACCCCACAGAGGTGAACAGTAATCCATCTGAGAACGCACATGACTTTTATATATTACGGCCAATTGCTCGTCAGTGAAGAATTCTCGAACTCTGTACAGGAGTCCCAGTTTTTTAGAGGCATTCTTAGCAATGCTTCTAACATAATGTGTCCAGCTCAAGTTAGTAGTTAGTGTTACACCGAGAATGTCAATACTAGGGGAAGTGGGAATATTTACATCATTAAAAAATATATGGGAGTCAGTGAGATTCTGTCGGTTAGAAAATTGAATGTACTTGGTTTTCTGTGCATTAAAGGAAACTAGATTCTTTTGTCCCCATTCATTAATTCTAGAAAGGTCCCGGTTCAGAGAAATTGCAGTGTTTATTTTTGAATTTATAAGATCGGGTTGGGTGAAAGAATTGGTAAATGTGAAGGAACTGTGGAGTGTTGAGTCATCTGCGTAGTAATGTATTGGATTATGAGTGGTAGATATGAGATCATTGATATGAATGAGGAACAGAGTTGGGGCCAAAAGTGATCCCTGGGGAACACCAGCATTTATTGAGTGAAATTGAGAATAAAGGCCATCTACCATTACACATATTTTTCTGTTATGAAGATAAGTGTAATGCCCTCGAAAATATCCCGCAACCCCAATAATGTACTACCCGAGTTGACGTCTGGTATAGTGTAAAATAGTCGTTGATGGCAAGTCTAATAAACTCATCACGTGAATCACCACGAGACTATCACCTGGTTCTTACAAAGAGGACTAAGGTTACTATACTATTGTACGTCCGTGGTAGTACAGTTGGTTAGCGCGCGGGCCTGGTTGACCTATGATGGGCCATGGTCACTAACCATGGTTCGAACCCCACCCAAGGCATCTCAAAACCTGTGGGTTTTTAGGAGGGTTAAACTCCCTTCAAAGGTTCGAGCCCCGTGCCAGGTACCAGGAAAAGGTTGACCCTAAGTGGGCCTGGGGAGTTTTCTGTCCTGAAAACTCCCCAGGCCCACTTAGGGTCAACCTTTTCCTGGTTTTGAGATGCCTTGGGTGGGGTTCGAACCCTGGTTAGTGACCATGGCCCATCATAGGTCAATCAGGCCCGCGCGCAAACCCACTGTACTACCACGGACGTAATACCCTCGAAAATATCCCGCAACCCCAATAATATGCTACCCGAGTTGTCGTCTGGTATAGTGTAAAATAGTCGTTGATGGGAAGTCTAATAAACTCATCACGTGAATCACCACGAGGGAAACGGCATACACCTTGGACAAAAGAAGATGTTAAAAATCTTCGCGGATCAGTACTGGACCCCCAACCCCTCCAAGATTGCACAACGCTTAACAGAATACTGCAAACCTTGTTTATTGGGGAAGGATAGATCACACACCCCGGGCCCAGCTGGTACCATTTCTGCCAACAAACAGGTCCAAGTCCTATCCCTCGACATCATGGGCCCGTTTCCTTCTTACGCTGGCAACCGCTATATCGTCACATTTTTTGACGTATATTCAAAATTTTTAATAGCCTGCCCAGTTAAAGACCACACAGCCACCACCGTCGCCACACTGCTTGCCACAGAAGTGTTCCCTATATTCGGCCTTCCCCTTGCTCTTCTATCCGACAATGCCCCCGAATTTAGTGGACACGTTTGGCACCAGTTCACCCAACAATGCGGTATTAAGATCAAACACTCATCTCCGTACTGGCCTCAAGGAAATGCTATATGCGAACGCAGCCATCGCACCATCAACAACCAGTTACGTACCAAAATTATTGCTCTTAAACACCTCAGACTGGCCATCACAGATAAAGATGATACAATGGGGCATGAACACCTGTCCCCGAGAAGACGGTATTTCCCCTCATGAACGTGTTTACGGCGTACCCCCCCTGTTACTGCCGTTCCACCATCACGCTCACCTCCCCTCCAACACCTCCACAATTGACCCATTGCAACATCTGCAAAACACCCTCCATACCGCCCAAACCTGTCAAGACACCAAAACTGATAACCCCGATGATAAAAACCCTTTCGCCATCCATGACACCGTAATGGTAGCCAACCTCCCTGTCACCAACAAATTAGGCCCTCGCTATGTCGGCCCCTACACCATCATACAAGTCCCAAATGCCTATCAAGTCACCATTGATTATCACGGCGTGACTCGCACGTTCCGAACTAGATTCGTCCGAGCTTTTAAACCTCTAAAACCACAAGACATTACCCCACCCCACATGTCCAACCCTGAATTGAACACCCCTACTACCCCTCCCACTCAGGCTATGAATGTTCCCCTACAAACCCCTAAGGGCCTACAACCCTCCAGCACCGAACCGGCCGATCATTCCTCAACATACCCCCCAAACTAACCTCCACAAACCCCAAGCCCCCACTATCACACTTTCCTCCACCATGACCCATTCCTTCACGTCTGATAGTCAAGTACCTCCCCAACTTATCCAAGTACGAAAACCTCCACCCACAACCCCGACCACAACGGAAACCCTCCCGTCTAGCCCTGACGTACCTCCACCAGGCACCACAGTAAGAAAACCACCACCCCCACCTAAAACCAAGTACACACCCAACCGCACCACACAATCTACCTCAGTAACCTCACGCTACAACTTACACCCACGACTAAAATCTTTTAAAACCTCCAGAAAACACACCCTGCTAACCAAGTTCCGTAGGGCTGCCAGACCACTATCCTCCTCTTCCTCTTCTTCTTCGTCGAATTCTCCTCCACAAAGGGAAAGAAGACGAATAATCACAAGTAAACACCATAACCCCTCTAACTATATTCCAAAAATAACCACCCCCACCCTCCCACGAAAGAACAGACCTTCCCCTTCAACCTCATCCCCTCTCAACCCCCACCTCATCACCCCGAATGACCTGCTAGATCTACCCACCCACCAAACTTCCCATCAACGACGATTTTACACTATACCAGACGTCAACTCGGGTAGTACATTATTGGGGTTGCGGGATATTTTCGAGGGCATTACAATAAGAAGAAATTAGTGGAAGCAATGATGCAAGGCCGTAGTGTGACATCTTCGACAATAAGGATTGATGCCAGACTCTATCAAATGCCTTTGATATATCCAGTGCTATTGTATGTGTTTCACCATGTTGGTCTGTAGCTTGGTTGATTTGATGCGTAAGAAGGCAAAGAATGTCTGCAGTTGATCGACATCGTCTAAAACCATATTGCCTATCACTGATTAATTTATTATTTTCAAGATGCTTAATTATGTGATTATTTAATATAATTTCAAAGACTTTACCAAGAGTGGAAGTTATAGCTATTGGTCTGTAGTTTGATGGATCTGAAGAGGCACCTTTTTTAGGAACTGGATGGATGTTTGCTTCTTTCCAGGGTACTGGGAAGCATGAGGTATGAGTACACAGACGGAATTTGTTTTGCCAATACAGGAGCGAGCACCAAGGAGCAATTCTTAAGTACTATTGGAGGAATTTCATCTGGACCAGGAGCCTTATCTACTGAGAGATTCTGCAAAATAGTTTTTAACATGTCTGGTGTGGATCTTAAGTGAGGGAATTTCAGGCGAATTAAAATTAAGTACTGGGACATCTTGATTTATTTCATCTAAGGTTGAGTTGGTGGTTGAAGGTAATACTATTATACAGTATATGCATTAAAAATATAAAACTAATCTATAGATTAATTAGGATGTATTTATTATGTGTTTGTCATACAGAAATAAGGGCAGGGATGCAGCGACCCTAACCATCCTGTGATAATGTTTTATTGCATTTCTCGTTCTTCCTTTCCCTCTTCTTTCAGCTCATCTGCCTGAAAAGAGAAAAAAACAAAGTCCAAATTTATAAGATCTGTATGAGGTGTCCCAGGTTCGCATCCCGGGCGGATCACATGTTTTCATTAATTTTATTAGGAGGTGTTTTTGGTGTTGGAAGTGATAGTGAAATAATTAAATTAGATTATTCCTTCAGGATCTCTAGTGAGCATTCTCAGTAATAGTATATCTAAGCTTACCATAAATAGGTAATTATAGAAAACGATACGTATACCCGTCTCTTTTAATTATTTGAGTAACTATTGTAAATAAAACAAATCATAATACACTTAGTTACACTTAGTTGTATTCCGTCCGTTAGTGACACAGTTGAGCTGGGGCTCCACTGCGATAATAATAATATAATAATAATACTTTATTTCAGACTCACACAGTACAGAGGGGACCATACTGGGGTCCATATATACCTTACAGTAACATAAATATATATAGCCTGTTGTTTTTAAGTTCCTCCATAGTTTTTTGGGGGTTACTCTGATATTCCTCTGCCTTACTGTGGAAATATTTAGATTTCGCTGCTTTAATTTTCCTACTTAGTTTATTCCTGGCCCTGTTGAACTCATGTTTCATACCTTGATCCTGTCTATGTTTCGCTAGCCTTTTTAACAGATTGTCTCTGTGTTCCAGATGGTGTAGTATGTCATTGTTGATCCATGGTTCTGACCTTGCTTTAATTCGTATGTCTTTCAGAGGAGCTATTTCGTCTAAGATGTTTGTGATGATGGTTCTGAAGCCAACCCATGCGTCATTAACGTTTGTACTTCCAAACACTGGAGACCAGTCTGTATTCCATAAAATGTCCAGAAATGTTTCTTTGCTGTAGTTTCTGAGTTACCTTGTTTTGATGACCTTGTGATTCTCTAGGGTAATTTTTGTAGTTTTCCGTGTGCAATATGTGACCGAAGTGATCACTTATCCCAGTCTGTATAACCCCTGATTGTGATATTTTGTCCCTCTCTGTTACAATTTATATGGTCTAATATTGTAGCAGTGTTCTCAGATATAGGTGTGGGGATTGTGATGAGTTGTTTGTGATTGTGGATTGTCAGTATGTGCCTATATTCTCGTAGAAGCCTATTATTTTCGTTGTTGTAACACAAGTTAAAATCCCCTAGTATAAGGGATTCATTCCCTACATTTATTGCCAGACGACCTAATCCTTAATGAGGTGGGCCACGAACAAACCTCCTCCAGGTGGTCCTCTCCTCCGCCAAAATTCATCCCTCCCCTCAGCCAGAGTATTGTAGATATGAGAGTTTGGCCAGGCTCCCAGCTGGAGCGGTTGTGCAACAATCTGCATGTTAGTCAACGATCACTTCCAAGTTACTTTGTATCTTATAGCATTATAAGTTATAGTTATATATTTGAGTTCACCGTGCTATAATATGTGTAGGCTACTATTTGATATAGCCTAGTGAATAGTGAATAGTAAGTATATATATTAGCAGTTGCCTTAAACCCTTCCCGCCCGGGCAGCATTTACTTTGTATCTTATTAGCCATTGTACATTATAAGTTATAGTTATATATTTGAGGTCACCGTGCTATAATATGTGTAGGCTACTATTTTGATATAGCCTAGTGAATAGAAAGTATATATATTAGCAGTTGCCTTAAACCCTTCCCGCCCGGGCAGCATTTTAAAATGACACCGCGGCAGATGGTCAGGAGCCTGGGTGTCATTTTAAAATCCGTAAGCTTGGAAGCCTACCAAGCGTGTTTTGAAAGCTGTGCCTCCGACGCATGTAAACAAAGCCTGTCTTTGCGACACCGTACCTCCGAAATCAAGAAGGAGATGTCGGATCAATGTTGTTGTTTTCCCGCGCGTGTGTACGAGCGTGACTGTGTATGTTTTCTGCAATATATGTTTGTGACAGTACTTGTTACCAAACCTGTGTCTGTTTGGAGAGTATGTGTGTGTATTTAGATCTGACTGATATGAGTGTGCGTATATGTGTGAGACTGATGAGAGGGTGTTTGTATGTGTGTATGTTTGTGTACCCTATCCTAATGGTTCTATTCTGATTCAAATGTATGAGTACTGGTATAATAACATATAGACATATAAGAACACTAGAGTCTGGCTCTCATTAGGCAGAACCCTCTTACAACCAGCCCATCCTGTATGTCTTATGTCAGATCTATTGCAAAAAATGCCTCAAAGAAACTAGGAGTACTTCTTTTCAGAGTTCAGGAATTTTTAACTGACGATCAGTTAGCCGTAATATATAAAATTCATAAGCGTTTCACAGATGGAATGTTGCTCGCCTCCATGGAGTGGTTGTGGAGAGCTGGCTTTTTCTCTTCTTTTTTTCTCTCTTTCTGGGTTGTATCCATTCGGCCCCATTCAGCCTACTGTTTTAAGACATTTATTCCCATCCAGGTGTCGATTGTCTTCCTGGCAAGCGATAGCGAGCCAGCATTATATGAAGAAATTTGTTTTTCCGCCAGAGATTTTCTATCGAAATATGTACAAATTTAGCCTGCTGTCAAAAACAAAATCCCCAGGTCTTCCCCGTGGCCTGGCGCGGATTGGAACCCTGGTCATTGAAGACAAGGGAGCCTGTCATGCCAGACTCGCGCGCCACCGACTGTACTACCACGGACATACAATAGGAAAGTAATCTTAGTTCTCCTTGAAGAACCAGGTGATGGTCTCCTGGTGAGGCCACACACGTGGCGAGTTTTCTTGGACTTTCCCAGACGTCAACTCGGGTAGTATTGTAGGTTGCGGGAATTTTGGGTACAGGGCATCACATTTATTATTATTATTATTATTATTATTATTTTTATTATTAGTATTTTTAGTATTATATATTACTATTATTATTATTACTATTTTATTGTTATTATTATTATTATTATTATTGTTGTTCTTGTTATTGTTATTATTATTATTATTATTTATGATTGAATCAATTGACCAATTGTGAGTTTCAGGCTATAATGAAGTTGGGCGTGTAAACATGGATATTAAACACAAATACAGCAATTATGTAGGTTTCTGATAGATATATAGTATGTTGAATTGGGTTTTATGTATTTATAAATTTACAAAAACCGTATTATAGGTGGTTATTCTGCTAAATATCCATGTCTACAACTCCACCTTCCTTATAGAACGAAACTTCCGTGTGTCTGGTTGGCCTGCCAACCCCCCCAGGTATTGCAAGAAAACACGTGTTCATGGTTTATAGCATTATTATTACCAATAGTGAGCATCCCTGCAGCATAAAATATGGTATAAAATTGCATAAAATGTTTGCTAGATAAATTAAAATGTAAAACTTGCAAACTAAACAAAACCAAAACTGGACAAGGACAATATAAAGTCAAATTAAATGATCAAAATCGCTATGTGGAAACAACGCTTACTAAAATGAAATCTATGAAATAAAAGAACACAATCCACCACATAGGGTGTACATTACTACATCACCAAGTTAATCTGGTTCCCAAGCAAACTAATCGCACACATAACCACGCACTATCTTCACGTTCAAGGAATTAGTCAAATTTGGGAAGTCTGGGACGTTCTGGTAAATTTGACTAAACTCTGCATGAATAAAGAAACTACATGTTAAATGTCAAAATATTCATTTAAAATCAAATTTGCAACATGACAAGACATTAACAATAGTACAAAATACAAATATTGATAAGATATCTATATTATTACAAAATAATATATAAAGTACCGTACAGCACTCACTAACGATAGTGCTATCGGGTAGGTAATTAAAGCGTCCAGTATGCATTTCTCCCTATGTATAAATTAAAGCATCCAGTATTAATTTCTCTCTATGCATAAATTAAAGCGTCCAGTATTCATTTCTCACTATGTATAAATTAAAGCATCCAGTATTAATTTCTCTATGCATAAATTAAATCTTCCAGTATGCATTTCTCCCTGTGCCTAAATTAAAGCGTCCAGTATGCATTTCTCCCTATGCATAAATTAAAGGTCCAGTATGCATTTCTCCCTATGCATAAATTAAAGCGTCCAGTATGCATTTCTCTCTATGCATAAATTAAAGCGTCCAGTATGCATTTCTCCCTATGCATAAATTAAAGCGTCCAGTATCATTTCTCTCTATGCATAAATTAAAGCATCCAGTATGCATTTCTCCCTATGCATAAATTAAAGCATCCAATATGCATTCTCCCTATGCATAAATTAAAGCGTCCAGTATGCATTTCTCCCTATGCATAAATTAAAGCGTCCAGTATGCATTTCTTCCTATGCATAAATTAAAGCGTCCAGGATGCATTTCTCTATTCATAAATTAAAGCGTCCAGTATGCATTTTCTCCCTATGCATAAATTAAAGCGTCCAGTATGCATTTCTCCGTATGCTTAAATTAAAGCGTCCAGTATGCATTTCTCCCTATGCATAAATTAAAGCGCCAGTATTCATTTCTCCCTATGCATAAATTAAAGCGTCCAGTATGCATTTCTCCCTATGCATAAATTAAAGCGTCCAGTATGCATTTCTCTCTATGTATAAATTGTGTGGGAGGGTAACACAGAAAGATTTGAATAGTTAACTTCTCTACTACACAGAACCCATCTTGATCTCCCTCAGGAACACAGGAAAGAGGTGGAATAGTTAACTTCTCTACTACACAGACCCCATCTTGAGTCTCCCTCAGGAGCGCCTGTAGTTGGTCAAGAGTGTGGCGGTGAACGCCAGTTATCACTATTTTGGCTAACAGGAAGTGCTTTATATTGTCTTTGAGGAGGAGGATAGGTCTTTTCATAGTGTCAAGCCAATGTACAGTCTCACACAATAATGTCACTGAGGCGGAAAGTATCAGAGAGAGTAAACAAGTTTTTGTCTTCAATACTTTTTCTTGGTATTATCACTTATGTATTTGTTACACTTATACATTTCATTCTTTGAATTATGTACATATACCGTATATCCTTGTTTCTTGGTATTATCACTTATGTATTTGCTTTCCACTTATACATTTCATTACTTTGAATTAGTGTACATATACCGTTATATAATTGTTTCTTGGTATTATCACTTATGTATTTGTTTACACTTATAACATTTCATACTTTGAATTATGTACATATACCGTATATAAATTGTTTTCTTGGTATTATCACTTATGTATTTGTTACAACTTATAACATTTCATACTTTGAATTATGTACATATACCGTATATAATTGTGTATTGGTATTATCACTTATGTATTTGTTACACCTTATACATTTCATACTGTTGGAATTATGTACATACTGGATACCGTATATAATTGTTTTCCTTGGTTATTATAACTTATGTATTTGTTACAATTATACAATTCATACTTTGAAGTATGTAACATATACCGTAAATAATTGTGCACACCACTTGTTGCTATCACTAGGAGGTCACCAAGATTGGGTAAAGGTGGGGTGTTGTTGGTGGGGGGGAGGGGGGTCTGTGGGGTGGGTTTGGTGGGAGCGAATATCGAGTGTGCACAGGCGCCCACAACCATGACAGTCAGCTTTGGCTTACTCGTCCTTGCCCCTATTGTTGTTGTTGGTGGACGTGCTCAGGATGGGTGTAAAAAAGGGGGAGGGGGGAACAACTATGAGATAATGGTGATGACCCTACCTCAGGTCAGACGGGGGGTTTAAAGGGGTGAGGGGGTTGAGCCACCTGGAGATATGGGTGGTGACCGACCTCAGGTCAGACTGGGGGGTGGTAAAGGGGTGAGGGGGTTGAGCCACCTGGAGATAAATGGTGATGACCCTAACTCAGGTCAGACTGGGGGTTCAAGGGGTGAGGGGGTTAGTGAAAGCTACCTGGAGATAATGGTGGTGACCCTACCTCAGGTCAGACTGGGGGTAAAGGGGTGAGGGGGTTGAGGGGCACCACTGGAGATAATGGGGATGACCCTACCTCAGGTCAGACTGGGGGTAAAGGAGTGAGGGGGTTGAGGGCCAATGGAGATACTGGTGGTTACCCTACCTCGGGCCAGGCTTGGGGGGCAGGGGAACGGGTTTGAGGGGGGCGTCCTGGATGATAATGGTGATGACCCCACCTCAGGCTGGGCTGGAGGTAAAGGGGGGGGGGGGGGGGCAGGGGAGGGCGAGCGACCTGGAGATAATGGTGATGTCCATTTTACCTCCGGTCAGGATAGGGGTTAAAGGTTGGGGAGGGGTGTTCGGCAGGAGGGGGGGTGGGTCGAGCTACCTGGAGATACTGAGAGATAACTGTACCCTCGACTGGTTTCCACTCACACTCTCCTCAACCTTTCTTATTATCAACTTGGATGATAATAGCAGCCATGATACCCTTGATGTAACACCAGAACTCCCACAGGCATCATCGGTTCAGAGCCCGCGGATACCCTGTACAGTAAATAATTCTCTTATATAATGTTACTATATTATTCCATTAATATTAATGTTTGGGGAAGAGGTTGTCTTATATAATTAAAGGGTTGCGTGATTGTAATTGAGAAATATAACCAAATATAATTAATGTCAAATTTCTTCGGTGGTACGTATGCACTATTTTGGTCATCAGTACCTATGTTAGTTTGTTATTAGCTTAGAGTTGTTTGAAATATTAACACGTATTATCCTTCTAGTATTCTTGGTAAGTAAATATCAAGTACACATGTGTTTAACCTTAAACTATATAAATCTAATGATAACAATGACAGAGAGTACAAATTTAAGCCAGTGTAACTCTTAACAAACACCTGTAAGTTACTAAAACAAACTCAATTATATATGACTAATATAATATATTATAATATATCTAGTATACAGTATATATATATATATATGTCTATTATATATATATAGATAGTAGAGAGAGCGAGAGAGATGAACAAAATCATATAAATATACCGGTATATTATATCAATGAAACAATTGTCATCGTAATGAAAGGGTTACGTATGCATTAATAAAAAGACCGACACTTAATAAACCTTTAGTTTTAGTCAATTAATAAGGTTTAAAATTATAACTTTGATATTATCTATACTTGTTAGGTGAAAACCAATTATGTTAATGCTTGATGTTTAGTACATTGTAACTCAATTAATATAGTTAACTTGAGTTAGTTAATGGTACTTTATAAACTGAGGATATGTTACCATTATAGGATCAGTGTAGGAATTGTTGGATGTTGAGGTTCTCAGGTCTAATTTTCACGGTTGTGGTCTCTACCACTCACGTATAGTCCCAACTGTGAAGATAGGTTTGTAAGATTAGCAAG
>CM064557.1:8264723-8427345 GCA_032716605.1 Paralithodes platypus | reverse complement strand
TTAGCTACCACTACATAATGATCAGACAGACCCCCTCCAATACCCCTATACACCCTAGCATCCATCACAGATTTCTTCATTCGTTCATCCACACATACATAATCAATCAATGACTTTCGTTCCACCACTGTCTTATCCTTCATCGTCAACATCCGTTTCCACGTGTACCTGTGGATCATTCTGTGTCGGAAGAAGGTGTTGGCTATCCACAGCCTCCTCCCCACACATACGTCCACAAGTGCACTACCATTCCCATTCACCTCTGATGGTACCCCCCACCCTCCCACCACTCCCTCAACTTTCCTATCACCCACCTTACCATTCATATCCCCAATCAGAAATATTCTTTCGTTCTTGTCAAACTTCTCCAGGCACGCCTCCACATTCATCCAGAACTCCTCTTTCTTTCTTTCAAGTATATCCTCTGTCGGGGCATACACGCATACAATCACCCACGTTTGTATTCCTACTTTCATTCTCACCCACACAATCCTTGAACCCACAGACCCATACTCTCTTACACATTCCTTCCATTTGCTACTTACAAACAAACATGCACCTTCTCTCGCTGTTCCTTCACTCACTCCAGCACACACACCCATTCCACACTCCCACTCTCTCACATCTGAACCTTTCCATTTGGTCTCTGTCATTCCACATACATCCAGCCTGGCATTCACTAACACTTCCAGAACCTCTCTCTCTTTTGTGCCATCATTCATGCCACTAACATTCCACGTAGCCATTCTCAGAATGTCCGAAGGCATGTCCTTAGTCGGTCGTGGTTCGTCAACGTTGGTTCCGTCCGCATCCGAGGCTGTTCGTTCGTTTTTCTTTGCTTAGATATTTTTTCCGGGTGGGGGTCGCAAGCCCACCGACCCAACCTCTGTAGTCGCCTCTTACGACACGCAGAAGGCACGTGGGGCATATTCTATTCCCTAACCCCCAGGGGGATTTATCATATGACCTTAATACTCGTTACATTTTGTCTCATTTCAGAGGCAGGTAAAGTCCTTAGCTAGGATACTCCCACCCCCCCACCCCCTTTGTACATCCCCAAATCAGTTTAAAACTAGATGTTCTGCCTTAATGCTACACATGTAACCCTTCAGTCCAAAAAAAAAAATCTGGCGGAAGTAGGAGGCAAGGTGGGGGATGATGAGTACACAAAAAATTCGGGATTGAAAAATATTGGGAAGGCCTTAATAACAATATCAAGTGCCTCTCCCAAATGGCTCTTGGCCCTTAATTTCTTCTTTTCCCTTCCCTCTATCACCCAGTGCTCCGGGACAGGTAATTCACCTGTAACCAGGGTATGTGTGAGGTTGGGGCATAGTGGAGTAAGTATATACTGATTAATATATCTCTGAGCACTGCGTCCCAGAGAGTTGAGAGACTGGTCTTTGGCTAGACCCCATTTCCTCAGTATATATTCCCTGTTCGTATATATCTCTGAGTGGCCCTTAGTTAGTGATCCCGTTGACCGGGTTGATGGGGCTGGTTGAGTGTCCCACCAGACTCTAATCAACCCTGCATCGGTTTCGTATGTCTGTTTGTGAATGCCGGACAGAGGAGCTCTCATGTCTCCGCCGGTAAGAAACTACACTGCCACTTCTTTCTTTCCCTGACACAGGTAAAACGACATGTTCCAGTGTAGGGTTAGTAAATTGGGGGGAATAGCCTGAGACCGCACTAGATGTGTCTCTTTATTTCTCTCTTTTTGCTGAGGATTTCTGTCTTGGTTTTGACGTGTCCTCAGCTGTCTTCCTTCTTGATGAGGAGGACGTCTTATGCCGGCTCGGCTTTGAATCGTCCCCAGTGGCTAATGTGGAGGTTCGAGCGGACCTTAGCCTCCTGGTCATCTGACGGGGGTTTGGTACGAGGTCTCTTTCGGTGGCGGGAGGAAGTGTCTTCCGAAGAAGATCCCAGAAGGGGCGAGGTAATAACTGGACACCTTAATGAATCCTCAAGTTTGATCATCCAACTGGAGGGATTTATGAGCCATTGTCTTACATATTACCTATTCAGATTTTAATGTGTTGAAGGATAGCCTTACATTGACTATCTCCATTGTTAATCAAGGTATTGCGGAGTGCTGAACATTTGGGAGAAGCTTTTGATAACCACCGACCTCTCGAAAGGTCTAGGTAAGGGACACACTTACACAGAGGAAGTGCCCCATAATCGCTAATCTCTGACAGCCCAGAGCTGCACAGAAAGAGAAACTTCTCTTATCCATGATTACCTCCTCACCGCCACAGAGATATTCATCTTCCTAGGTGTTTCACTTTCGAACCTGTGTGAGAAAAAAGTTCAAGAATCAATGCTCATAAGGACATGCTAGGCTGGAAGTTGGAACAATTAATATATTTATACTGTCTATCTCTATGTAAAAAGAATAAAGTTTGAATAACACTTAAACAATCTTAATTCCCCTTACGTTAAACATTCCTCAGAATGTCATTGAGTATTGTGTCGCCTATTACGTGCTACTAATGTAAAAAAAAATAAAGTTGAATAACTCTTAAACAATCTTAATTCCCTTTACTTTAAACATTCCTCCGAAATGTCATAGAGTATTGTGTAGCCTATTATGTGCTACCAATTATAAACTTCTTACCTGAGTGCAAAAACACTGACCTCATTCGTCTTGTGATACATGAATCAATCCCGGCGATCCTCGACCGCTACACGGATTTTTATTCTAGATCCGGCGGATAAGTCGCCAATGATAAAGCAAACAGTCGAACTGGGAGCTACAAGATCGAAAAGGGTGAGTTACTAATTTGTAAAAAAGGAATAAAGTTTGATTAACTCTTAAACAATCTTAATTCCCCTTACACTAAAGATTCCTACGAATGTAATTGAGTATTGTGTAGCCTATTATGTGCTACCAATTAATAAACTTCTTACCCTAGTGCAAAAAACACTGACCTCATTCGTCTTGTGAAACATGAATCAACCCCGGCGATCTTCGAGCGCTAACACAGATGTCGGGAATTTAGATAAAGAGGTTAAATTGCATATCACTGGTACCTGAAATATCCCAACAAATAGTTATATTATAATTACCAACGACGTAGTCGTTGGGTGTAATCCAGTCCCCCACACACGGCTAGTTCAATTGCATGACATGTAGGAATGTTCACATAATACAATATCGATACAATGAACTTAGCTTAGAGGACTGGTGATGTAGGACTGTTGTTAATATTATTAGTAGTTGTAGCACATGGTGAACTGTGGGTTGAGTCAGGGCCGGGGGAGGAGATGTTGACTGTATGGTGTTGGTTGAGAGACTCAAGGGCCGGCCTCCGATCGCTTCGCGAAATTACATATGGCTGCCGGCTCATAATAATTATAACCCATAACTTGGTTTCATAATACATCTAGAGCTGATGTAGATATTTATACATTACAGTTAATATTTAACCTAACTTAAGAATAAACTACAATACACAAAGAACCAGACGAAATCGTACAAGCGATACGATACCGCCAAATTCAAATGTCCTATTGGACCAAAACCTGGCGCGATCATTACCCTCTTCCCGACATATTGCCCGCCACCAAAAATGATATACAGGAGCTATATACAGAGAACAAAAAAAGGACATCGAAGTCAAAGATCACCTTGTTTGATCTTTGATCTCCAAAGGTCCACGGAACTCATAGCCGCCCTCCTTTTGGGACGAGCGCCACCTGAAGCCTGAGGAGGATCATCCTTCTCATCATCAGCTGCCCCACCTCGAGGAGCACTGTCACCAGCACTCTCCCGCGGAGGGGTATCAGTAGAGACGCCAGGATCATCCGGCAGTTCTACATCCTGCTCCAAGGGATATAACCTTACGACTGGGCGAGTAGTAACCCCAGTCGAAGTTCGTATTCTAGCAACCCTTATAAGATCATCAATGCCCTGGAACAAATGGATAATCCTCCCAAGCTTCCAAGATAACCTAGGACGCTCATCATGAATCAGGACGATATCCCCGATACGAGGCCATCGTTGATTCGTCCCTTTGATCTTATGAGAGTGACGCTCGCGAAGAGACAGCAAATATTCTTGGGTCCACCGTTTCCATAGATCGTCGGACACCTTGTTTACATACTGGAAGCGACGACGTGTGGCGTCAGCATTGCCGAACGTAGGGTCATGCAGATCTTCGTCATTTACGGACGATCTAGGAAAGGTATTAAGGGTTCGTCCACGTGTTAGCATAGAAGGCGAAATGGGTAAGAGGTCATCAACATCTGCCGAGGTATAGGTCAAGGGCCTGGCTTGACTGACCATCTCAATTTCTGATTAAGGATGGTTTGCAACTCCCGTCTGGTCACCAGTGCCCTTCCTAATACCTTCTTCAAGGCAGATTTGACGATACCGATTGTTCTCTCCCAAATCGCCCCGAACCATGGTGCACGTGCTGGTATAAATCTCCATTGACAACCCTTTCCAGTGAGGTTAGCCACAACCTGCGGGTCATCCATTGAACTCTGGAGATATTTAGAGGCCCCGACAAAACAAGTCGCATTATCGCTCATAATAATTTGAGGGAAACCATTGTGGCCTGCAAAGCGTCTTAGAGTATGCAAAAACCCCTCACTGGATAGGTCGTCAATCAATTCAATATGAATCGCTCTGGTTACCGCACATGTGAATAGGACGGCATATACCTTTATGATATTTAAAATGCCCCAGAACAAGAAGCCCACCACAGAAGCCACGAGCGAACACCACACAGAAACACCCAAAGGAAAGGTCCACAGAACGAAAGGACCAGCTGACCGAGCCAGCCATTTCAGACAGGCCCAAGCCCGCAGGGCTAAGCAGCTCCAGGCTGCACCCTTTACCTTTTCTAAACTGACCATTTTCCACACTTCACGTACACTAACCCTCTCGTGTCCTACACTCCTAACTACAAAGATGATGAACAGGAATATACATTCATATTAAAAACACCCATGCCCTGTCCCGACGTTGAGCCAATGCCAACACATCAGACAGCCATAATTATATCTATGTATGTTCTTACATCCGAGAAGTAGATGTTATATATCTTAGAAGTTAAACACCCACGCTTGTCCCTAGACCTCGTATATCATTTTCCATGACGAGTATAGATATATGTAACCCGTGCTCATTGGCCCCTTGCATTGTTCCTCTAGTAACTAAGTATTAATATTAAAATTCCCTAACATCTTGTCTTGCCAGACTAAGCTTCTGAAGACCCATCGCCCCATAAATCTATGTATTCAATCCTTAGGTTAAGTATTTTTATCCGCCATTGTGTTCACCTTTTTCCATTTACTTTCCCACAATTGTCATACGTCTTCCACTTGCCTCCTTCGTATCCACAGTCCACACTACACCAATTTACTTCGTGTCTTACACCTCTTACCCCAACCAGAGATTGTATAAGATAACCTGGTTACCAGTATCTGTCATAAGTACCCCGAAACAATAACTAAGTGCCCCTACGAACTGCCGCTGTTGTTGGTATTTATATTTAATAGAAAACGCAGTTCCCAGGGCCAACTAATACTATCCATAACCCTCGGACTGATCACATAACTCTATCTTTTCCAGACTCATATACCACCCCATAGTTGCATTCCCCGGTAGCATTTGGCTAACGTATTCTACTGCCTTTTCAAACTTCCATATCAATTATAGCCTAATGCCACCCCCACGCCCAGGGACCTTAGGGGCAAAATTTTCCTGTAGCCCTTGAACTCTCCCCCCCCCCCTCTCATTAAGACACCCGCGCTTCTCGACTCTTGTCCGACCTAGCCTCTCTCTCATACCTCTTGAAGATCCTTGAATTGTCCGTTGCTAACGCTCTCCAACCTTTTATATATACTCCTATCCAGCCTACCTTCACTTAGTAGGCCAGAACAAACATTAGAACTTTACTAGCCCCTTGCATGCCATCTATTCTCTTACAACACATTCACAACCCTGCACCCAATGGTCGTCGGTGCGAGGCTAGCCGCCCCGCCAGTAACTAACTTCTATTGCCATACTTCCAGATAAATGTGGCAGAGTTAGCAACCCAGTCTCCACCACATCCAGCAAACCCTACAATTAAACAACCAGCCGAGTAAAACCAGCTAGCTAAGGCACCTTCGGTTTTGGTATTAAAGACACCCACATCTGTCTCATACACAGAGGGTTTATTACAAACACTGGTGATATGGCAAGCCCCTAGCCACAGCCGCCGGACGACTATCACAGAGAGAGGGCGCCCAGCTCCCCCTTTTTGCCCACCCGAGGAGGGATACCCCCACCCCCGCGGAGGTATACCTGGCCCCTGTTTTGACTTTCGAGTCATTGCCAGGTAGCACAGGAATTCTTCCTATCAATGAACTAACCATGAATGACTAACAACTTTACTAACCTCTATTAACTCACAATAAACCATTTACCTTTCTTGCATGCTCTGATCACTAAATTAGCACCTCAGCTATACCATAGAATGAAGATTGAACAATCTAGATCACAGCTGTCCCCATCCTCCTCGCAAAGTAGATCCAGTCTCTCTCCCCTAAATACGTCCAGTATAGCCAAAATAGTACCTCTTACTAAGGCTCAGTTATATGAAAATATAAAGGCTTCCTATCGCCCTGTGCCACAACAGTAAATACCATCTTACCTAGTCCCCATATCTATTGAGAGCTCAATTAAGTCCATAAGACTCGAGATCCCTACTGTCTACAGGGTCCAGAACCGAGCCTATAAATCTAACTCCCACCCCCAGTCAAATCAGTTGAAAGCTAGACACCAACCAGGGGTCACTACCCTGTACTTTAACTTCTAGCTCTGCCCTTGTGTTGTTCCGGAGTGAGATCCCAGAGCCGGCAGACTCCGTGGCAGATTTGGATAGAAGGACCTGCCCACGTATTGAAGAACTTCACACATATGGCCCCCCTGGACGGCCGCGGAACCAGTCGTTAGCCCCCAACATCATGGACGCAAGATAACCAGGACCAGATCCATCAGATACTACCCAAGATTCCCTTTAGCAGTACTACATATTACTGTGCTGTTTGAGATTCACTAATTAATATTTCTACGAAGTGGCTAAGACCTTGCCCAGTGTAATTCATACTTAACCATTCCATTTGGGACGTACTAAGCGATCAGTGCTCTTTAATTAACAGGCGACCTTGACTCTCGTAATTACCTTATTCAGATATTAAAACTCTAGTGATATCTAACGTTCGCCCACTGATTTGCGTTCTATGTATTTCTGAAACAAGGATATAAAACTTAGATCAGTACCCCCTGAGGTTACTAGAATTCCCGTGCTCTAAAAACGCGTGTCTAATCTAGTCTGTGAACTACTACTTGTGCACCAGAGCTACCAGTAATAAATCTAATAGTGAATATGAATCTATAAGTAACATTGATGGTCTTCGGTATATAAACCTGTGGAATCGAAGCCAGTGATCAGAAGATTAATACCTGAATGTTGGAAGTGGGAGACTAGGCTCCATCCAGATCCACTTATGCTAGTGTTGTTCAATTCTATTGTATTGTCTTACACAAGTATTCTGCAGTGGTATATCAATAAACGTGATCATGTAACTTGCTACCATGTGTTTCTTTGTGTTCTCTATTCCTCATATCTTGTATTGTGCATGCAGCCTTATATACCCAGTCAATTTAGAACTCACATTACCCAAGTTAAACCTGTAGAAAAACAGGGCATAACATTGGCGGCAGCGGTGGTTCTTGATTCGGATAAAAGGTTGCATTACACTGCAAGTTTGGAACAGTAGAAGCATGGCAACATCGCGAAATTGGCAGTTACTCACACACATTCCCAAGTATGATGTAAACACGTATGATATCGCCACTTACTTAGACATAATAAAACCAGTGTAGATGTGGCACTTCAAAATGACTGCGAAAAAATCGCCGTTGCATTATCGCAAATTATGCAGTTGGGAAAAGCCGTTTCCCAAATTGCTAAACAGGTAACGCCAGAGAGTACCTGGAACCAGTTTCGATCCCTCGTGATCCGGAACCTTAGGGCCACTTTTGGGTTGCCTCATCTCCCCCAAAATAATACAAATAGACAAGATCAAGTATGAAGGGGATATAAATGTGACCCTCATACACTCTACAGATACGTGAGGACCACGTATAGTATGAAGATTACGACCAACAAAATGACCTCTTATTCACCGCATTGTTTAAACATCCTCCCACCCCCCATCACCGCCCATCTCGACCCGTATGGCTTATTCGAAGAACATATGCTCTCCATCAGAGAGAATGCCTACGCAGTTCGATGAATCCCTTATCCAACCTTTCAGCCCCTATCCAAGGCTCCGTGCACCCTTCCAAAATGACTTCCGGTGAAAGTCCAACCCCAGTGAACTCTTCCCCCACCAACCCTCCGCAGCCCCCCCCACAAGCCCCCTATTCTAGCTTTGCCTACCTATGTTGGCCTACCACAACATATTTTTCCCCTGGCCCCCCAAAAGTTCAGCTATTCCCCCACCAACAAAATTTCCCTTGTGACAGTTTTCCGTCGGTAGCTTGTGACAGTTTTCAGTCAGTAGCTCCCTTCCACCCCCACACAATTCACACCCCTAGAAAACTTCGAAACCCCACACTTGACTCGCCCTCTCATGTCAAACAAACTCACCAGTCCCAGATAACCTCTAACCAGACCGAGACTGCCACCAAGAAAATTCCCCAAACTCGTCCTGTTAATGTCAAACAAACCCACCAACCCCAGATAACCGCTAACCAGACCGTGACTGCCCCCAAGAAGAATTCCAAAAATTCGTCCTGTTAACAACCCCAAATCAATACATCAGTCCTCTACCAATAACCCCTGTTCTACACCTAACTCTTCCCCCACCAACCCCCCCCAGTCCCCCCAACAAATCCCGTTTCCTAACGCGCTCACCTCTCACCACCCTGACCCTCCCACACGCGCCGTTAATCCTCCCCTCACGCGTGACGACCTAGGGACCCAACTATGTTCCCCCCCTTCCCCCAGAAATACTCAGCTATTCCCCCACCAACAAAATCTCCCTTGTGACAGTTTTCCGTCAGTAGCTCCCTTCCACCCCCCCACAATTCACACCCCTAATAAACTTCAAAACCCCACACTTGACTCACCCCCTCATGACAGACAAACCCACCAACCCCAGATAACCTCTAACCAAACCGTCACTGCCACCGACACACCCCACCACTCTGATCCTCCCACACGCGCCGTTAATCCTCCCCTCACGCGTGACGACCTAGGGACCCAACCATGTTCCCCCCCCTTCCCCCAGAAATACTCAGATATTCCCCCACCAACAAAATCTCCCTTGTGACAGTTTTCCGTCAGTAGCTCCCTTCCACCCCCCCACAATTCACACCCCTAATAAACTTCAAAACCCCACACTTGACTCACCCCCTCATGACAGACAAACCCACCAACCCCAGATAACCTCTAAGCAAACCGTCACTGCCACCGACACACCCCACCACTCTGATCCTCCCACGCGTGCCGTTAATCCCCCCCTCACGCGTGACCCCCACCAAATTGATTTCCCCCCCCTCATGCGTACCGAACACCTGCTCACCAGTCGGTCCCCCACCATCATGAGCCCAGCTAAACTTTCAACCTCCCCCTCTTCACCGTTACCCCACCCGCTCCAAATTCCACCCCCGAAGATCCCGCTCGACAAAATACCACTCCCATCCCAATCCAACCACAAAACTTTTTCCACCTTGGCTAAACCCCAAAATACTCTCTCTCTCTCGCCCCAAACAACATAATTAATCAACCTCTCAACTTCAACCACTCCTCGAAATGCCATCCATGTCTCTCCCGAAAATAAAATCAGTCCAAATTCAACCCCTCTCAAACCACAACCCTGCCTGCCCAGACCCCCCCCACCATCTCCCTATCAAATCCCCACACCCCAAATCTCCAAACCACCCGATCATAGTAAACTCTCAACCTTCAGCCTTACTCACCCTTCCCCAAACCCCACTCACGACCATAACTCTCTACACAATTCAACCCCTCCCCAGCACCAACCTCTTCCGCAACAACAACCCCGACTCGACCTGCCCATTTCATCTTTAAAACCCCCCTATCACTAACCCCCGACCGAAACCACTTAGACCCCCCCCTCCAAAACTGGCCCCGGGCCAGCTCGCCCCCAGACCCACATTCCTAACGACAAGAACTAACGGTATATCCACCCCCTATTACCAGACCGTCACCCAGACTAACGGCAACCCTAAATACACCCCCCCCCCCCCCCTGATGATGATGAGGATATTATTGTACTAAATTGTTTTGATTGTTTTCAATTCCTAAGCGATTGGGCATGATTCTATAAATGTACATGTTTTCCATATACTGTATATATTATTTTTTTCCCTTAGTCATACTACTTTTCTTGTTAACCTACACTTTTCTGACTATCTTTTAAATTTGCTTTATACATTGTTAAACACTTTACCTCTTCTTAATTTCCTGTGTTCTTAATTATCTGTTCTTTCTTAAATTTACATGTTTTCCATATACTATATATTATATTTTTTTTCCCTTAGTCATACTACTTTTCTTGTTAACCTACACTTTTCTGACTATGCTTCTTTTTACTTCACCCTTGAGGCTCGAGGACGAGCCTATAATGAAGGAGAGGGAAGTAAAATGCCCCAGAACAAGAAGCCCACCACAGAAGCCACGAGCGAACACCACACAGAAACACCCAAAGGAAAGGTCCACAGAACGAAAGGACCAGCTGACCGAGCCAGCCATTTCAGACAGGCCCAAGCCCGCAGGGCTAAGCAGCTCCAGGCTGCACCCTTTACCTTTTCTAAACTGACCATTTTCCACACTTCACGTACACTAACCCTCTCGCGTCCTACACTCCTAACTACAAAGATGATGAACAGGAATATACATTCATATTAAAAACACCCATGCCCTGTCCCGACGTTGAGCCAATGCCAACACATCAGACAGCCATAATTATATCTATGTATGTTCTTACATCCGAGAAGTAGATGTTATATATCTTAGAAGTTAAAACACCCACGCTTGTCCCTAGACCTCGTATATCATTTTCCATGACGAGTATAGATATATGTAACCCGTGCTCAGTCGCCCCTTGCATTGTTCCTCTAGTAACTAAGTATTAATATTAACATTCCCTAACATCTTGTCTTGCCAGACTAAGCTTCTGAAGACCCATCGCCCCATAAATCTATGTATTCAATCCTTAGGTTAAGTATTTTTATCCGCCATTGTGTTCACCTTTTTCCATTTACTTTCCCACAATTGTCATACGTCTTCCCCTTGCCTCCTTCGTATCCACAGTCCACACTACGCCAATTTACTTCGTGTCTTACACCTCTTACCCCAACCAGAGATTGTATAAGATAACCTGGTTACCAGTATCTGTCATAAGTACCCCGAAACAATAACTAAGTACCCCTACGAACTGCCGCTGTTGTTGGTATATTTATATTTAATAGAAAACGCAGTTCCCAGGGCCAACTAATAATATCCATAACCCTCGGACTGATCACACAACTCTATCTTTTCCAGACTCATATACCACCCCCTAGTTGCATTCCCCGGTAGCATTTGGCTAACGTATTCTACTGCCTTTTCAAACTTCCATATCAATTATAGCCTAATGCCACCCCCACGCCCAGGGACCTTAGGGGCAAAATTTCCCTGTAGCCCTTGAACTCTCCCCCCCCCCCTCTCATTAAGACACCCGTGCTTCTCGACTCTTGTCCGACCTAGCCTCTCTCTCATACCTCTTGAAGATCCTTGAATTGTCCGTTGCTAACGCTCTCCAACCTTTTATATATATACTCCTATCCAGCCTACCTTCACTTAGTAGGCCAGAACAACATTAGAACTTTACTAGCCCCTTGCATGCCATCTATTCTCTTACAACACATTCACAACCCTGCACCCAATGGTCGTCGGTGCGAGGCTAGCCGCCCCGCCAGTAACTAACTTCTATTGCCATACTTCCAGATAAATGTGGCAGAGTTAGCAACCCAGTCTCCACCACATCCAGCAAACCCTACAATTAACAACCAGCCGAGTAAAACCAGCTAGCTAAGGCACCTTCGGTTTTGGTATTAAAGACACCCACATCTGTCTCATACACAGAGGGTTATTACAAACACTGGTGATATGGCAAGCCCCTAGCCACAGCCGCCGGACGACTATCACAGAGAGAGGGCGCCCAGCTCCCCCTTTTTGCCCACCCGAGGAGGGAGACCCCCACCCCCGCAGAAGTATACCTGGCCCCTGTTTTGATTTTCGAGTCATTGCCAGGTAGCACAGGAATTCTTCCTATCAATGAACTAACCATGAATGACTAACACCTTTACTAACCTCTATTAACTCACAATAAACCATTTACCTTTCTTGCATGCTCTGATCACTAAATTAGCACCTCAGCTATACCATAGAATGAAGATTGAACAATCTAGAGAAACGCTCCTATCACAGCTGTCCCCATCCTCCTCGCAAAGTAGATCCAGTCTCTCTCCCTTAAATACGTCCAGTATAGCCAAAATAGTACCTCTTACTAAGGCTCAGTTATATGAAAATATAAAGGCTTCCTATCGCCCTGTGCCACAACAGTAAATACCATCTTACCTAGTCCCCATATCTATTGAGAGCTCAATTAAGTCCATAAGACTCGAGATCCCTACTGTCTACAGGGTCCAGAACCGAGCCTATAAATCTAACTCCCCCCCAGTCAAATCAGTTGAAAGCTAGACACCAACCAGGGGTCACTACCCTGCAGTTAACTTCTAGCTCTGCCCTTGTGTTGTTCCGGAGTGAGATCCCAGAGCCGGCAGACTCCGTGGCAGATTTGGATAGAAGGACCTGCCCACGTATTGAAGAACTTCACACATATGGCCCCCCTGGACGGCCGCGGAACCAGTCGTTAGCCCCCAACATCATGGACGCAAGATAACCAGGACCAGACCCATCAGATACTACCCAAGATTCCCTTTAGCAGTACTACATATTACTGTGCTGTTTAGAGATTCACTAATTAATATTTCTACGAAGTGGCTAAGACCTTGCCCAGTGTAATTCATACTTAACCATTCCATTTGGGACGTACTAAGCGATCAGTGCTCTTTAATTAACAGGCGACCTTGACTCTCGTAATTACCTTATTCAGATATTAAAACTCTAGTGATATCTAACGTTCGCCCACTGATTTGCGTTCTATGTATTTCTGAAACAAGGATATAAAACTTAGATCAGTACCCCCTGAGGTTACTAGAATTCTCGTGCTCTAAAATACGCGTGTCTAATCTAGTCTGTGAACTACTACTTGTGCACCAGAGCTACCAGTAATAAATCTAATAGTGAATATGAATCTATAAGTAACATTGATGGTCTTCGGTATATAAACCTGTGGAATCGAAGCCAGTGATCAGAAGATTAATACCTGAACGTTGGAAGTGGGAGACTAGGCTCCATCCAGATCCACTTATGCTAGTGTTGTTCAATTCTATTGTATTGTCTTACACAAGTATTCTGCAGTGGTATATCAATAAACGTGATCATGTAACTTGCTACCATGTGTTCTTTGTGTTCTCTATTCCTCATATCTTGTATTGTGCATGCAGCCTTATATACCCAGTCAATTTAGAACTCACATTACCCAAGTTAAACCTGTAGAAAAACAGGGCATAACAATATTACCGGGCGATTCTCTAACATGAATCGCTCCGGTGTAGTCTACCCCGGTTACCTGAAATGGTTGTCCTTTGTACCCTGAACTCAGGCAAGGGAGGTAGATCAACTGGGGAGTAAGGCTTACCCTGTAATTTTTTACAGATAGTACAGCTATTGTTGATCCCTTTAATTGCTTGTCGCATCTTAGGGATCCACCAACGTTGTCGCATATACGCCAGAACATAATTTACGCCAAAATGTAGGCAGGTCCGATGGCATTGGCGAATCAACAGTTTGGTAATCAAATGAGAGGAGCTAAGGAGGACAGGATATTTCGCAGAATCAATAATGTCCGCCTTTTGTATCCTGCCTCTACACTTAATTATGCCTCCTTCCATATATAATCCTAGCTGCCTCATTAAGTTTGAGGGTTTGGCCTTTGACTCCTTGCTCAGGATTTGATGTTCAGTAGGATAAGATTCCCTTTGTACTAAACATATTAGTTTTGCTTCTGCTGATCTAAATTACTGGAGTCTGATATGCTTCGAATCTTCACTAAGGAAAGACCTGTGAGCCCGACTTCTCATGTTGTTAATGAAACGGTATATCCATGCAAATACCCGTATTACTTGATCATAGCTGCCGTAACGTTCCCACTCTACCAACTTGTTATCCTGATGTGTAGTACTCACATTCGAACTACTTAACACATCATCTTGGGGCCGACTTGAAGGATCAGATATGTATTCCCTGAAATCCTGAGGCCATTCAGTTGGAGATGTAAGCCATGGAGGTCCATGCCACCAAATAGAGGAAGACATAAACTGCTGTGCCGAGATCCCCCGGGAAATTATGTCACTGGGGTTATCCCTGGTGCTCACATAGCGAAATGTAGCTGTAGGAACTAAGTTATGTATCTCATCAGTGCGATTAGAAACATAAACAGGTAACACTCTCTGGCTGTGTACCCATGAAAGCGCTATTTGACTGTCGCTCCAGACATAGACGTTATTAATCTGTAGTATGTCTGTATAAGCATCCAGTGTAAACTTTATTAGACGAGCAGACAGAAGCAATGCAGTAAGTTCTAATTTAGGAACTGTAATCTTCTTTATAGGGGCTACTTTGGCCTTCGCTATAGCCAGCGTCGCTTCACTACCATTACATATGTATATGGCAGTACCGTACGCACTATTACTAGCATCAGAAAAGGCATGTAGATCCACTTGTTGACCACTAATAACCTGACGATGAAGTTGGACCTTGCAACATGTGGAAAGGTCCGACCGAATCAACCGCCAAGTATCTTGTAACTCAGTCGGGAGGGGCGTGTCCCAATCTAGTTTTAGCCGCCACAGTTGCTGTAAAAACATACGAGCACGGATTGTTACAGGCAGCAAAAAACCTAGGGGATCAAACAACCTCGCTGACAAGCTTAAGCAGTTTCGCTTGGTCATAAGCTCACCGCCGCATGGGGTGTGACAGAAGGATATACAATCTGTGGTAGTGTCCCATTTGTGGCCTAAAAACTTCACCTCACTATTCTCAGTAGCTACACCGTCAGAAGCAAATTGACCTTTCAAAAGATCACTATTAGTGGCCCATTCTCTTAAGTATAAATGAGCCTTGGCAAATATATCACGGATCTCCCAGCATCTCTTGAGCAATAAATCTTCATTGTCTCCGGTGCCTTGAAGATTGTCCACATAGATCCCCTGCTTGATCTCAGTCTTGAAGTCAGGATCTAGTCCAGCCTCCTCAAGATGACGCAAGATAGTAGCGTTGAGAAGGAACTGGGAACAGGTCGCCCCGAATAAGACGACTCTGAACCTGTAGACCAGATACTCTGAATCTAGATCCATTGGGTCCCGTGGCCATAAAAATCTTGTCGAGTCCCTGTCTTCACGATGGAGTTGAAGCATCAGGAAGGCCTTCTCAATATCGGCGACCCATGCAAACTTATGACATCTGAAGCGCAACATAATTTGCGCTAGATCAGAGACCAGGGACGGACCCGTGTACAGACAATCATTCAGGCTATAGGAGCGATCACTGGATTTAGCAGAGCAGTCATACACAATACGAACAGGAGTGGTGGAACTGTCCTTTTTAATCCCATGGTGAGCAAGGTAATGGATGTTATCCCCATACTCACTGAGATCTACTCTCTCCACAAATCCACGTTGTACCTGCTCGGCTAAAACTGCCGCATAAGTCTCGCAATAACTTGGATCCTTGACAAACTGCTTCTGAAGGCCACGTAACCTACCAAGTGCTAGATGGAAATTAGTAGGTAATTTACTCTTGTTATCATTCCAAGGGAGCCTTACCACATACTGACCTCTGCCAGAGTCATACGTTACAGTCTCTTCATACGAGCTTAACGCTAGCTTGGACTCATGATCAAGTTCATGTGGGTCAATTCCAATATTGTCCAAGTCCCATAGCTTATCTATATCAGTACATGTATTATCAGGCACATTTGGCCTAATATATTTATCTATGGGGCTTACTGCTACCTTGAGGACCGTAACCACCTCCACCTGTGTGTCTTGAGAGGAAGTGGCATAGGATCCAGAAATGGCATAACCTTGGATCGTGGGGAGCATTATTAGCTTATCTACCCGCCGATATCCAGGGTGACCCAGGTCGTAGTAATAATCAGCTCCGACCAGTAGCATAATACCATTGTTAGCAGAGAGTTGATCATCAGCCAGTTTATACCCCTTGCTTCTGAGATATTTCAAATGTGGTTGAATCTCTGATGCTATATAGAAACTGGGTAGTGTGTCTACCACAACAGCCTTGATGGGACATACTTTTTTTCTATAAACATATGAAATCTCCACAATATCATAGTCACTGGAATCTATTTCACCAGTGAAACCATGGAGACGCAAATTCTCTTGACCCTTGCTGGTACACTTGAGCTGGGGTAATGATGACCGCAGAACGAATGACCTCTGTGAGCACTGGTCAAGTAAGGTGCGCGTCATTATAGTATTATTATTACTCCCCACTACTGGCAGCATCATAGTAGGAAGCAATTGACATTCTCGAGAAGCAATGGACATGGCAGATACTTTATCACCCTCGCTCTTACTTTTCTCATGTGACTCTTTGGGGGTTCTCCCCTTTTCTTTGCCGTCGTGCCGATCAGACTGGGTGCAAAGGGAAAACCAATGTTTCCCCTTGCAATACTTACAAGGTTTGATGTAGGAATTGGTGCAGGTACTGTTGAAGTGGTCTCTTGCCAGACAGCTGGTACATAACTTAAGCGATTTAGCCTTGCCAATCTTCTGTGTAGCCTTAGGATACTTAGGACACTGATACCACAGATGACCATGGACACTGCACAACTTACAACCTAATGATATTGGCCTTTTCTGTTTAGGAGAAGTCTGTACCGGGAAAGCTGCAGTAGATGGCGACACCTCCACTTGTCGGTAGTGTCCAGTACTCTCCATATTGAAGACTTCAGTCTGGTACACCTGCACCAACGCTTCCAAGTTTAGTGGAGAGTCGCTTAGTTGTCGTCTTAAGATTTCCCTTAGGGGAGAGGGTATTTTATTCAAGATATTCACACTAAATATCTCCTCCTTGGTGACGGCCATTGTCTCCATAGATCGGAGGAGGCTCTCAAAGGAGGCATAGTACTCCTTTAGGGCCGTCACATCATAGGATGGAGGATCTAGCGTGAAGAACTTAGTAATTAACGCGGTCTTGATGACTTCCACTCTCCCGTAAGTTCTCTTCAGCAACTCCACTGCAGACTCGTAGCTGGTAGCTTCTAGCTTGTACCCATCGACTAACTTCAATGCCTCCCCTTTCAATTGACCACGGAGATATGTGAACCTTTGGATGGATGTGAGTGTTTTATTATGATGGACGGAACACTCAAAAATATCCCAAAATCCAGTCCAGGTAGCCGAATCCCCGGAAAAGGTAGGCAAAGTAAGCTTCGGCAGGTTAAAACCAGTCGCCTTTGGTGTACCGGTATCCTTAACAGAGGTTGATTCTTGGGTGGAAGATAGTCTGGCTAAGGCTGTATTAACATCCTCAAAGTACTCAAGATCTGCTGACATTTCTTCTTCCACATCGTCAGTAACTGTCAATAAACCATATACCTGCTGAGCATAACTATCATAAGTAGCTAGCGATTTAGTAACAGTAGCGAATTTACCTTTAATTTGATCAGCCGTAGCACTTATTAAAAATTCATCAAGATCTCTTAAACATCTATTTAAACTTCCCTTCATCTCTCCCTTAAGAATCTTAAGTTTCTTTAAATCTGTCATCGTTAAGGTCTAATTTTAAGCAACTTAAACTACAATGAGGTCAGACTACAAACCGTTAATCGCTTAGGAATCAACAGCGGCAAACCCCTATTACTTAAGAAATTTACTCAAAAAGAATTACATAATACTTACATCCCCCTTAATATAAACTATCGAAAGGAAATTATCTAACTAGACAAAAGAATTAAATACTAAATCCATTAAAAGAAAGGGTAAGGTGAAGCACTAATTATTGTAAGCCCTTTATAGGTAAGCCTAGTTGGTTAAGCTACAATCATGAGGTCTGACTATTAACCGTCAATCGCTTAGGAATTAACAAAGACCGACACTCATGACCGCCATTTTAAGCAACTAGGCCTAGGCTATTATGAAATTTAAATATAAAAGGTCACATGAGAACCCTCCCCACCAGCATAATTAATAATGAGTCCCACAATGACAAAACACAAGCAACACCACAGGCACACCACCAAAGCGAAATGAAAAGCCACCACAGACACCTGCAGGCCAAGACTGCCTAGCCCAGCCTAGCCTATGAGCGCGAAAAGGCGCCCGACGAAATTACCCCTACCCCAATCTCCAGCCCAGCTAACCCACCAAAAAACGCCAAGGATCACACGCCCAAAAAAAAATGGAAACTAGCCCCCCAAAAAGATAGGGACGGTGCCTAAATGGTAAAAAACACGAGGGAAGAAGCTGGGTCTAAACTAGGGAAACGGCAGTCGGCCAACAACGCGCGAGGCGGCAGCCATTTGTAAGCCCACAAGCGTCAAGGAAGCAAACAAAACGGTACTACGGTAAGGAAACTGAGATGCGGTCTCAGGATGATAAGACCGCATCTCTAGCTGCCACTAAAACCTGCAGCCAACCCTACTCGTGCCAGCCAGAGTCCAGGCGCACCACCCCCAGAGCCACAAGGACATAACCACCACGCGCCAAATGCCCTTGATCCTCTCAAGCCGGGCGCCTTAAGTAGGGGCAAGAAGATTGCCTTATACTCACCCAGCCTGGACATCATTAACCCGGCAAGCGCGATAGGCCTCACGGAAGGCTTCCTATAGGGAACGCGATAGGCCTCACGGAAGCAAGACCATAAAAAAAGCCTTCCAAAAAAAAAAAGGGCCTATCAAAACATAGGATTTTGTCTCTAGGTGAGATAATTCCCCTCTAGTACTCATCCATGTGTTTCTCACCCCTCCCCCTCCCCTCCTTCCCCACCTTATTCCCCCCTCCCCCCCCCTCCTCAATTATCACCTATTTTTCCTCTTATTATCATCATTTATCGGTTATTTTTCTCTCCCGCGATAATGTAGCACAAGTGGGTTGCATAAAAGATCGTTATGCAACACCCAGACACCGGCACACACCGCCCCGCTCGTCTCAGTTGACTCCCAGACAGCGAGAGGGGAGGGCTGCCTGTGGCTCTCTCTCGCCTGAGATTATGACCGGGTGGCCAATATCTTCGTTTTTCACCACCCAAATGCTTTTCCCACTTATTTTAGCACTCTTGAAGGTTCATATATACATCATATATGTAAAATAAAAGCATACCGAAAATAAATAATGCTTTATATTGTAAATATAACGAATTCTGTCAGAATCCAGGACTAGAAATGCACAAATAACTACCCTAGCACCTAGGTCTATATCGCGCTTGTCAGGTTAACTAAGCTTGCCATTTGGTATTCTTTAGTTCAGGGTAAGAACAGCCAGAGATAGCTGGTGTTCAACTTGTCAGTTGTGTGCTGTGATTGAAGATCTACCAGGTCGGGTTCCCCCCATCAGGAAGAGGACTAGCTTGGGCAACCCACTTTGGGCTCCCCCTTTCTGGCCTTCGATGCGGTGCACAAACCAAGTACCAAAGGATTCCTACCTTGTTTTGTTCAAGGGATTATGAGGATAGTGTAATAACTAGAGATCTACCAGATCGGGTTCCCCCCATCAGGAAGAGGACTAATTTTGGGCAACCCACTTTGGGCTCCCCTTTCTGGATTCTCTTTTTGCTACATGGTTCTGATAGTTCCACGAACTAGCAAGGAAGGAAGACACTTACCTTGACCCCCCTTAGACTACCTATAATGTCACTATCTAGACTGCTTGCCACTCTAGGTAGATCATTATGCTAGTCACCCTAACCCCCCAAACCTTGTAGCAGAACTCCAGCATATCCTTTGGGGATCACTGCACTGTGGGAGTGCAAGAGGAACCCGGTTGTCCCGTGGTAGGCGCCAAGGTCTAAGGAATCATCTTGTGACTCACCCTGGACCAGTAGCTGGAGTCATCACGCCCAGCCGCCCCCCCTGGACCAACTTCCGGAGTCATCACGCCCAGCCGCCCTCCGGACTACTGGATCCTCCCTCGATCTATGGGCCCTCCTCTTCACTACAGCTCTCCTTTAAGTGCTTTTGTACCGTTTCTGGGTATAGAGTTGACTCAGGGTTGTGGTAGAAGTTATCTTCAGGGGTTCTCATTAACATTACGTCTTGCGAGAGGTCTTTCTTCTCCCTACTTAAATTGACGTTAATTAGCCCACTTGCCGGGACCCATTATACATACCTATCAGGGGATCCTTATATATGCACCTTCCCGGGTTATTGGTCTCCCATAGCCCGACAGAGGGGGCGTGCTTATATAAGACCCATAGCATCAAACACAAACACATATTTACACGTAATCTAGTCCCTTTGTATAACTTCTAGCCTAATTCATTTAACATTCTGTCAGGTTCATAACTCAAATAGATTTCACTCTATCTCAGCTCCCGACGATTGTTGCCTCAGCCTTCAGCACCTTGCTAGTACACAATTAGAGTTAAGGATTAATCTTTGCCAGGCGAGATCTAGCACACCTATAGTATTAATATCATTTGTGAGCCTTTCTGAGCCCACTTCATTGTTGATGACCACTTGGCCATTATTGCTTTAGAGTCAGTTAACGTCACTATATGCCGGGGACATCATTGCATGATCCAGACGGCATTTGCCATTACTGCACTCTTGTCTTTTGTTGAGATCCTCTCTGAGATCTATTTGGGTAGGAGGTGTACCTCCACCATTTTGGATACCTTATAATTGTATCCTAGGAGTATTATTATTACCTTGAGTCCGGACCCATTGTCCGACTCCTATTGCTTACTTGATAACCTGATTATTGTATGTCTTAATTATTCTTATTGTTGTTGATGATCTCCAGGTTACAGGTATAAAATATATGTCTTGCTCCTCCATGAACCAGGTGTTAAACTGAATAAAACCCATGTTAACTTGTTACCTGTGTGCTTACTATCCTGCCGTGTTGTCTCTTTATTTAAAGTTTAAGGTATACCTATCCAGTTAGAGAGCTGCTCATTGTACAAAGAATATCTCGCGTTCCAATTTGGACCGGGCATAACAATGTTAATCATACGTTAGTCAATTGTTAAGCTATATGTGTGTGTGTGTGTGTGTGTGTGTGTATAATTTGTGTATGTGTATGTTTGTATTCCTCTGAGTAAGCATTCCAGTGTGTGTGATTGTGTATGTGTGTGCCTGTGTATGAGTCTCCGTAAGTGTGTATATCTATGTGTGTATGTATTTCTGTATGTGTGTGTTGCTATGTGTGTGTGTGCTTGTGTTTGTCTCTGTGTGTGTAGAGGACGGGGGTATGGGGGGTTTCCTATCGTTAAATTAGCGGACACTATATTTAGGCCTACACTAACGTTACACACCCTTAATTATGCAAAAACGTAACCGATTTATATCCTACAAAACCTTCTCAATAAATTACTATCCTTGTATAAGTCACTTGATTTATACAACAGCACAAACACCATATTAATATAACTATAAACAGGAATAGAACAGAGAAAACATGGACGATTATAGGCTATACGTCTATTTAATATCAATAAATATACCGTAACCTACTGCACAGCCTATCTTAGTCTAACTTACTGTAGCCTATTGTATGTATAATAATAGCAATTCAGTTATTGAAAGCAACCTAATGGAATGGCAGGCTGTTGTACGATTAACGTATATATGAACTGGACCCCTTTTAAGTCTCACTCTTTGAGCCCCCCCCCCCCTCTCTCTCTCTCTCTCTCTCTCTCTCTCTCTCTCTCTCTCTCTCTCTCTCTCTCTCTCTCTCTCTCTCTCAACCCGCGCCACAGTTACCACATCGTAATTTAGTCATTGCCCCCATCACAAAATTTCTTAAACCATGCGTCTTTTACTTTGCCAAATTCATTAGTTTCCAGTTTCGCTCATTATATAATATATTGAGTATCGAAATAGGTAGTGTAACAAACTCGTGATTATATATATATATATATATAGGTACTAACATTTAGTATTTGGTAACTTCCCGTGACGTGGAATGAATGACAATATTGGCTAGTTCTTTGGGGGCGATTGCAATTGAAAACGAATTAATATATCCTATTTCTACTTCCTTAATGAAGTTAGTTGAATAAAGATCCCCCATGAATCTAGATCTAGTAATTACCTTCAAAACTTAAGGAATGGTGATATAGTTCCAAAATAAATGCTTACGAAATCACGAGTAGACTAGATTATGAGGAAACAGCAAGTTCGAGTAAATACATCAGAAGTGAATGCCTACGCCATCTGTTAGCAAAAATGTTTGAGTTTTGGTAGAGGGAGGGTGAGTAGCTAGATCTTATATTAATATTATCAAACATATCTCCTTATATGGTTCTTGATAGCATTGCCTGGCTATGTTAGATTAAACCCAGTATAGTTTAGAGTAAGTTAGACTAGGCTAGGATACACAGACTATGTTTCTGTTATATTTGCTTGGTTATCGCTTTGGTTACGAGAATTAGACCTTGGCAACTTTATCGGCATGACGAAAAAATCGAAATATTGGTAGTTCTTTTTCTGCATATGTGATTAAATTGTATTTTGTGGGTTTATTGATATAGACAGGTTTGTTAAGGATGATCTACAATATTCGTCTATGCTTTCAGATATCGAAGAAATCGAGTATTTCTAGTTAACGTTAAATTAATTACCAGGTAAAAATCGTCAGCTGTAGCCAGTCAAAAAGCTGATTACGTACTTCGTTGTACCAACTGGCTCAAAATATCGTCTTTTAATCCAAATTTTAATTGTATATATAGCAAAGAGATGTCCAATACTTCCCTGTATGTGTCTAAATTAATTATTAGATAGCTGGTAGGCATAAATAAAGGCCCAAGATAGTGATTAATATTACCAAGAGTTTTGAACATCCCCGTGGCACATCTGCCCCGCCCCCCTCAGTGACGTCATGCCCAAGAACACACATACATACGTACACACACCCAGGAACTCGTTGAACTTATAGGGTTGCTCTTTCCAAAGAGGGCTGCTCTTGGGTGGCATAACATGCAAGGTTGTGTGGGGGAGTTAGGGGTTGGTGGATAGGATCTAGTTATAGGAATAAAATAATGTACGTTTTATGAACCTAAATACATAAAAATGAATACATAAATCGGAATGTCAACAACGTAAGATGAGATATGGTCATATGGATGGTGCTTGGGGTCCCACAGAGGGCTGCCATTGGGTGGCAGGATGTGCTGGGTTGTATGGTCAAGGGATACGAGTTTACATGTGAGGTGGTAGGTAAGGGGAGGTTAATAGCAGAGAAGGACGCTTTTTATTTGCGTAATTTTAAAAGTAATAACATTTTGAACTTAATAACTTCATACCCTTCTGTACCGGGGACGTCTTTTTAAATTTTATTCTGGCTACTATTAGATGATTCTATTCAACTTAAAAAGGGGCTTCCAGTAATCAACAGGCTTCGAACTATGTCTCACTCAACCCTTTTTACCACCACAGATCCTTCTTAAACGGCACAAAATCGTCTAAATGTAGCTAGAATAAATGGAACAGCCGTCGCCGATACAGAAGGGGTTAAGTTAACAAAAAGTTGTGATAACAGTAGGCCTGCAGGGTCTTTGGAATGGAATGATGTGTGTGTGTGTGTGTGTGTATGTGTGTATGTATGTGTGTGAGATGGTCAATTTGCGCGTGTGTGTGTGTGTGTAGGTAAGTACACTCGTTCTAATAAGGGATGTCTCGGCACCAAGTAAGTGTTGAACAATAATTGGTATCACCTAGAAAGTCATAGCATATATTAAACAACTCCCTAGAGCCCTATTATAGGTGTATAATAGAGCTATTTATATGTTAATTAATGCTTGCTGGGGTGCCCATTCATTGTTTTACCTTACGTATCATATTTTCGCAGACACTTAATCTTGCAAATCAACTTAAGCTTCATTTCTTCATATCGAGTGAAATATACACACATGTTCCTACACTTAGGACTGGCTCAAAAAAAAAAAAAAAAAACTTACCCACCCTATTCAACATCTGACAGACATTTTTACAGCACAGAGCAAGCCAAACGTAATGAGAGCTGGGCCATGACTTATTAGCGCTACCGTACGTATGTCTGTCATTAAAGTTCTCGGGAAATTACCTGTATATACACCCCATACTCAGGCTGACAAACTTAAAACACAATTAATTACTGATTCTAAAATAAATTCCCTTCGTATCAATATTTATAATACCGTTAACATTATGCTCATAGTTTTAATTATGACCTTAGAAGTGAACAAAATTACCTAAACAATGTAATTCCATGAATATTTGCTTGTATTCCTTCCCGGATATCATTTTGCTACAGTTTGTCATCCTGATAACGCCCCGCAACCTCCCTGCGCGCGCACAAAATTCGCGCCAGGCAGTCTAGCACAGTTGGTCGACTTTTGGAAATTCGCTCCTCCCACTTAACCCTTTGATTTGACGCCTTAGCAGTGTTGCTTATCATTAGACGATTTCATGTAACTTAGGTAGGATCTGTGGGAATTTGTTCAACTAACTCGATTATTCTGTAAAAGCTAAGGAAGGCGAAAGAGGGTGAAATAAAGTTCCTGTTAAATTTCCTGTATGAGCCCCCGACGCCCAGGCTGACAAACCATGACTAGTTATTACTAATCCTAAAATACGAGTCCCATCCGATTTATTCATTATAATTAAACATATAAAGGTAAACTTACCCTCCACAGTTCACTTGGAAGCGACAATATACCCAAAACAACGAAATTTCATGTAAACTAACTTGTATTATGTGTATATACCAATATGATTAAGTTTGATATCCTGGTTTACCTCTCCATACCCAGGTTGGCAAACCAAAGACAATTGAATACGAATCCTGAAATACTAGTCCCATCCTATTTATTCATAATTAATGAACATATTAAGACAAATCCATGTTCTTCACTTTGGTTGGAAGTGATATAATGACCAAAACAATGCGATTTAGGATAACATTGTGTGTATTCCTTCTCATATACCAATGTGCTCCAGTTTGGCATCCTGGTAAATGTAGATGCGCGCTCTTATACAGTAGGGCTCAAAATACTTGTCCTGGATTATTTTATTGTCTCACAAAGTCTCGGCCGCGTAATAATGTCTGTCAGATGTTCCATAATTACCTAGAAAGTCATAGAATACATTAAACATCTCCCTAGAGCCCTAATATAGGTTTTTAGCATCACAATACTAGATGCCCATAGTCTCCCCCCCGCAACACTAGCAGACACGGCAGAGCCTCCTCAACACGCAGCAAGAAAGGTGAGGTCGGGGACCCCAACGAGCACACACCCCACATGCAACGGATGCAGCCATAATGCCCCTACATACAGAAGAACAGGTGAGGCTAGTGCTGTAAATTCAAATCCATGGAGACCTAGGCCCAGAGCTGAAAACAAGGGCACTTATATTTGGAGGAAAAGCATGGAAGTATGCAATTTCTACCTAAGAAATGAATGCCGATATGGAGTAGTTGGCATGGGATGCAAACAAGACCACCCAAAAATATGTGCAAAATTCATGAAGCACGGGCGGGATGAAAGGATCGGTTGCAAGCGTGGATGGAAGTGCATCGACTACCACCCATATGTATGCAGAATCTCGCTCAACAAAAGGGCATGTACTATCAGAGACTGCAATCTTCCACACATCAAGGGAACCAAAATACTGACGCCCAGAAACAATGTCAACAAACCAAGGGAACACGCTACAGGACACATCCAAAGGGAATTTTCCTACACACCAACACATGAGGAAAAATTAGAAAGCCAACACAATGCCCTCAGAAGCTGGCCAACCATCCAGCAAACTCACCAGGTCAGACCAGCAGCGGTACACACGGCTATGCCCGACCAAGGTGTTTTTTTAGAGGTAGTAATGGGACGACTTCTGGAAGTGGAAAAACGATCTCAAGTGATAATGGAGAGATTCCTAGCCCAAACCGAGGGGCCAGACATGAACCACAGAGGAAGGTGCAACTAGCACTAACTAGTTTTTTTGTGGGCAACATCAGAGGACTCTACCCACGAAACAATCAATGTAAAGTCCCCATGTTGGAAGAAATTGCAGAGGAAGATAACTCAATTTTTCTAGCCCTCACAGAAACACACTTGAACGAAAACATTTTTGATGCAGAGATCAATATCCATAATTTCACACTATTCAGAGCAGACAGAAGCCACGGAGGAGTAGCACTCTACCTAAGGGAGGATATGGCTGCAAACACCGAAACTTTAGTTGCATTCTCAAACGGCACAACAGAGCTACTAGCAGTACACATAAGACAAACCGACATGCTCATCATAATTTTGTACCGACCTCCAAACACCACAGGGGAAATTTTCAAGGAGGTCACAGAGAAGATACAATCACTCCTACAAAATCTGCCAACTACCGCTACAGATGTCATCATCACAGGAGATTTCAACCTGCCCATCATCAATTGGGCAACCATGAAAATAGACGGAGGATCCAGGGATGAAAAACAGCAAGCCAAGGAGCTAATGACTATCATGGACACTGCATACATGAAGCAATACATCGAGGAACCTACAAGAGGCAACAACACACTGGACTTACTATTTGGCAACAACTTCGACCTGGTACACTCGTACGAAACTGTAAAAACTATAATGTCCGACCACAGCCTCATCAAAGTTAGAACCCCCACACCAGCCACACCACCAAGAAGATGTCAACAGGAATCAAGCCAAATCCCCTGCACCTCTCTGAAAGATCTCAACTTCTACAGCAAAGATATAGACTGGGACATACTGAGAGCAGAACTGGCAGAAACTGATTGGAGGGCACTATTCAAAGATAAAAACGTCGACGAAACTCTCAGTATCCTCCAGAAACAATGCCTGGAGACCTGTAAAAACATCATACCACCCAAATCAAGCAGGAAGCAGATTAAACTAATTCCCAGAGATAGAAAAATACTAATGAAGAAAAGGACGTATTTGAGAGCCAAGCAAAGGAAGTCCAGCCATGCGCACACTATCACCAAACTACAAGAAGAGCTCGATGAAGTTGAACGAAAACTCATACAGTCACACCAAGAGCAAAGAACACGTGAAGAACTCCAAGCAGTTGCAAACATACGAGTAAATAGCAAATTCTTCTATGCATACGCAAAAAGGAGACTCAGGAACACCTCAACAATAGGACCACTTGCAAAACCTACGGGCGAACTTGAGAGTGACCCAACCGAAATGGCCAAGATACTCAAACAGCAGTACGAAAGTGTCTTCAGCCCGCCAAATGAAGACAAGAAAATCGATAATGCAACGACCTTCTTTGACAACGCTCCTGGGACACCACATCAACTCTCCTCGGTAACAGTATCAACAGAGGACATAATAGCAGCCATCGACAAGATTGGACCAAACTCTGCGGCAGGACCAGACGGCTTTCATGCCCAACTGCTAAAAAACTGCAAACATCAGCTAGCCTTGCCTCTAAAACTGCTGTGGAGCAAGTCCCTCCAAACTGGATATGTACCACAATCCCTAAAAGAAGGTACCGTCACACCAATACATAAAGGGGGTAGTAAAGGCATAGCCAAAAATTACAGACCAGTGGTGCTGACGTCACATCTTATTAAAATCATAGAAAGAACAATACGAGCTAAGATGGTCAGCTACCTGGAAGATAACGAGGCATTCAATGAGGGTCAACATGGCTTTAGACAAGGCCGCTCCTGCCTTTCACAACTACTATCACACTACGACAAAATCCTACAGGATATTCAAGACAGAGAAAATGTAGACGTCATATATCTAGATTTCGCCAAAGCTTTTGACAAGGTGGACCATGGGATCCTTCTACATAAACTCAAATCACTGGGAATAGGGGAGACCTTGAAAGATGGCTCCACAGTTTCATCACCAACAGAAAACAAAGAGTCACGGTTCAAGGAAGCCTATCAGAAGCAGGTGGGGTCATCAGCGGAGTATCACAAGGATCAGTACTGGGACCTCTCCTATTCCTCATCATGATAGGAGACATCGACAGGGACCTGGAACACTCAGCAGCCTCATCGTTTGCAGACGACACCAGACTCATGAAGAAAATCACCTCACAACATGATGCACAGCTACTACAACAAGACTTGGACAAAATCCTGAAGTGGGCAGAAGAAAACAACATGGCCCTAAACGGAGACAAGTTCGAGCTTCTAAGGTACGGGAACAAGAGAGCACTACAAAACGACACCAACTACAAAAGTGGACAGCAAGAAATTACCGCCAAGGACACAGTGAAGGACTTGGGAGTAAATATGAGCAGTGACGCCACTTTTTCCCAGCATATTACCAAAGCCACAACAACAGCAAAACAAATAGCAGGCTGGATCCTGAGAACCTTCCACACAAGAAATGAGAGGTGTATGTTAATACTGTGGAAGTCACTGGTCCTACCACGACTGGAGTACTGCTCTCAGCTCTGGTCTCCCCAAAAAGTAGGAGAAATGACAGAAATTGAAGCCACCCAGAGGACATTCACCAGTAAAATCCATGGGTTTCAACACTTTAACTACTGGGAGAGACTCAAGGAGCTGCAGCTGTACTCACTTCAAAGACGTAGGGAGAGATACATCATCATCTACGTCTGGAAGATTTTGGAAAAAAAGGTACCAAATCCAAACATCCAAGAGACTCAACACCAAAGGTGAGGGAGGCTGTGCTATGTGAGGACTACGCCGGGATCAACACAAAAAACCAAATCCCTGATCCATAACAGCTTTGCATACAATGGAACCAGACTGTTCAACTGTATACCAGCCTCTCTCAGGAACATGGAAGGTGTCTCCAGACACCTTCAAGAAACACTTTGACATGTGGCTGGCCAAAATACCAGACCGGCCACCAACACCAGGATACCCCAGCACCAACTCCAACCGACTTCTGGAATGGAGAGTGGAAGAAAGGGAGCTGCCTGGTCGCAGTGGAGCCCCAGCTCAACTGTGTCACTAACGGACGGAATACAACAAAGTGTAACAAAGTGTAAATGTATAATAGATTCTTTATCAAAAGTGGGGGAAAGTATTATTTTTTAATAGCCATAAATATAAGTCCTCATTCAATAAGCCAGGTTGGCAAGACTATGTGGCTGACCTGTATCAGGCCTCCAGAGATGCTAGGTCTCATTGGCTTGAGGTAGGTCAGCCCAGACAGGGGCCTATATTTGAACTTCACAAAAGAGCAAAGGCTAGGACCAAATATGCCATTAGATTTATTAAGCAAAATTAAAACCAATTAAGGAAGGAAGCCCTTGCAAAGAGTCTGGCAGAAAAGGATACTAACTGTTTTTGGAAGGACATAAGATCCATGCAAAATTGTAACACACCATTACCTGTCAGTGTTGAGGGGGTTACGGGTGAAGAGAACATTGCTGACTTATGGAAAACTCATTTTAAGGAACTACTTAACAGTGTAAACCAAAGGTCTACTAATGGTGCAATTCAATATGTGAAAGATAGTAGCCTAACATCCGCTGTTTGCGGATGATACAGTTCTGATGAGTGATAATGAATGGGAGTTGCAGGGTCTGGTAAATGAGTTTGGAACAGTGTGCGAAAAACGGAATTTGAAGGTAAATACGGGGAAGAGCAAGGTTATGGTCTTCGAAAGGGGTGAAGTCACAAAGTGTGAGGTGAAGCTGAACGGTCAGGCTATGGAGATCGTCAACTCTTTTAAGTATCTGGGCAGTGTGTTGAGTAAAGATGGGACTATGGATGAAGAGGTGCGGGAGAGGGTACAACAGGGGAAGAGGGTTGTAGGAACGCTAAAAGCAGTAACAAGAAATAGGGTGGTCAGTATGGAAGTGAAGAAGTCCTTGCATGACAGTGTGGTAATCCCGACACTGACTTACGGAAGCGAAGCATGGACGTTGGTTGAGAGACTCAGACCAAGAGTGAGAGCAGTGGAAATGAATTACTTGAGGAGTGCGTGCGGAGTTACATGGAGGGATAGACAGACTAATGAGGAAGTAAGAAGGAGGTGTGGTGTGGAGGTAGATGTGCTGGAAAGTGTGAAAAGGAACAACTTGAGATGGTTCGGCCATATGGAACGTATGGAAAGCGAGAGAATGACTAAGAGGGTGTACGAGAGCGAGGTGGAGGGACAGAGGGGGAGAGGTAGACCGAATATAAGGTGGAAGGATGGAGTGAGGAAGTACATGAACGAAGGCGGTGCTGGTTGGGGGGAGGGGCGTCGACTGACTGGGGACAGAGGTGCATGGGGGCGGTTCGTTCGTGGCCACCCCTTCGGGGATCACGGCGTCAGGCAATAGATAGATAGATAGATAGTAGCCTAATTATGAAGACATTAAAGTGACTGAAAGTGATTTTGAGAATGCCATAAGAAAACTTAACCTAAACAAAGCTTGTGGGCTGGATGGTATATATGCAGAACATCTTAAAGGTGGGTGTGCATGCTATTATTTTCCTCCACAATCATTACCGGCAGTGTGCACTATAGCTTTTGGTGCAATATTTTCTGCTACAATGGCTTAATTATTTATATAATGGCCAAAATAGGATATGGGTGACACTTTTCTGGATTCGGAGTTTAAGCGCTCTGATGACGTATGCCCAGCAACACAACAAGCTCTTCTGATAGGTGGAAATGGAGGATAGTGACAGTAGTTCCGATTCGTTTGCCAATACTGAGGGTGATAACCGTGATTATGGCGAAGAACCTCAAGTGATGAATATTGGTGGTGTCTAGGCTTATATGTATGAACCTGTAGGACGAGATCCAGCAGCAGGAGAGGAGGGAGAAGCAGCTGTGATTACCGCCCGCCTTGTTTACACTACTTGGAGCCACGGCGGACGCTACCGATCATGTCCCCGTCTATTTTGACTGCATTTGGATATAATAATGAAATCCCGCCCCTCACGCCTCCATGACTTATTGTCATCATCATATACATTGCCAACAGGGTGCACATAACAGAAAAAATCCCCGTAAAAATAGACGGGAACTTAACCGCGGCGATCGACTTATGTAAACATGATGACCGTACGCCTGGTCACTTACATATCCTTCCCAACAATGTTTGCGCCACTCACTGTTTTTTTTTTTTTTTTTTTTTTTTTTTTTTTTTTTAGCCTAGTTGCTAGTAGTTGAATTTCAGCCAATACATTTCTTTAGCCTAGGTTAGGCCTATATCCATCGATGCTGACTGTATAATTTGGGCTAGGCCAATGTTAGCCCATGTTATCCACTCTCCTGACTCCTGAAATTGGCAAGCACGTATGGGTGGGAGGGTGGTTTGGGGGATGGTGGGGGGAAGGTAGAAGGGTGTTACAAATATGGAGCCGATTGGTGAGGTAGTTTCGCCACCACGGATTTTCATGTTTTATGTGATGATCTACGGATAGGCTGGAAGTTGGGATTGTGGTGGGGGGAAGACAGAAGGGTAGGGGACTTGTCACACAAATATGGAACCAATTGGTGCAGTCGTTTCGCCGCCACATATTTTCCTTTTTTTCCTTTGTGATGGCCTGATGCGGCGACCCATGGTCGGCGAGTGGATTGGGGGAGGGGGTTGGGGTGGTGGTAGCAAGAAGCCAGAAGGGTAAGGTATACATACATGTGGTAGAAATATGAAAGCTATAGGTGCAGTCGTTTCCCTGCTACGATTTTCTTTCGGCGAGTCCGTATATATACGGACCTGGCACTGGGCGTGACAAGACCCCAGTCCGTATCAGCGGGTGCATCTAGCCATACCCATACTCCACCGCACTTTATTGTCAAAGCATTCATCACGAAAGTGTCCATTGCATATGAAGCTTGTTTTGGGCTTTGCCTCCCACACTCTGGTTCTTTGTATAAACTTCACCCATTTGTTACAATGGTATGGATCACTTGGAAACTTGTGTAGTGCTATGTTTGGTCCAGAGATGTTGCTACACCCGAAAACAGCACACCTATTCACCATTTTTGCTATACTTGCTGATGTTTACTTCCCAAATGTTTGCCTGGACCTATGTCACATCCTCACGTGAGTACTAGTTGCAAGGGGTCGCAATTCAATATCTATTTTTGATTTGTTCTCTAATATTGAAGATTAGTTTTGACAAAGGAGTAGTCAGGTTGATTACTGGAGATCTAAACATCTATTTAAATACATTATGAATTAATTTTAATTTTGCATGCCCCACCACCTTTAAATATGCAGATAAGTTGTTAATAGATAAACTTAGTTCTTGCATCACCAGTCTATTTACGCATGGTGTCCTGCTGGAGTCTCTGATATCCGTAATACTTGTTCCTGTTATTAAAGATAAATCGGGTAAAATTACAGCTAAAGACAACTACCGCCCAGTAGCACTTGCTAGTGTGGTTAGTAAGGTAGTTGAAATTATATTGCTAGAAAGAATGTCTGCATATATTGTCACCAGCAGCAATCAGTTTGGCTTTAAGAAAAAGCATGGCACAGACCAATGCATGTACGTGCTGAAAGAAGTGATTGATACATACAACAAGCTAAATAGCTCAATTTTCTCTTGTTTTCTTGATGCAAGTAAGGCTTTTGATAGGGTGTGTCACAAAACCTTATTTGAAAAATTAGTTAACAGGGGAGTGCCTAGCTATATTATTAGGATACTTATTTTCTGGTATGCTAACCAAAAAATGTGTGTAAGATGGGGCAACATCCTATCGGGCTCTTTTGCCGTAACCAATGGTGTTAGGCAGGGGAGGATATTGTCTCCTTATCTTTTCAACGTCTACATCAGCGTTTCTTAACCTGGGGGGGGGGGTGCCCCTCTAGAGGGGCGTTTGACAATGCTAGGGGGGGGCGTGGGGTAATCAAAGTTCAAAATAGGGCTAGGCCATTCAAATGCATACAGGGTAATCCTAAAGATATGTATAAATAAGAAACTTTGATAGGAAAAATTCACAACCGTCATTCCGAGTAACCACATGTAATGTTGACATAAAACTATTAATCAGTTTTAATCCTTGTATGCAGATTGGTTATTTTTTTGCCCGTTTTACAGTATCTTGCGTCTTAAGCATCCATAATAGGAATGGATTTCTAGGCATCAGAGGCATGTGTGTGTGTGTGTTGGGGGGGGGGGGATCATGAATACAGTCCTGACCAAAGGGGGGCGCGGTGCTAAAAAGGTTAAGAACCACTGAGTTAGTGTGTGGATAGCAGGCAAGACTTGGCATATACTCCGTCCAATCTTCTTAGCAAGGATGTGTATTGGAATGAATCTGGTGGTGTCACCAACCCCAGCCTTGAACCAGAGTTCTTCAAGTCCATTAATTTAAAACTCCCTCCACTAGAACATCAGCAAAATGAATACATCGGTGTCAGATGAGAGTACAATGATTCTAAGTATACCACATTTTATGGCGTGCATGGCATGTGGTATAATCCTCCAGTCAGCTTGTACATCTAAGTTCAGTTCCGAAAACTCCAATGGTCCTCTTGTCTTTGAACAACAGGGAGCAACAATGCTGTTCGGTCCACATAAGTTACTCACAATGATGTCCATCTTAGGGCAACTCCAGTTTCGCATGAGGATATCTTCGTGAATTCGTTTTGTTGACATTGGATGGCCAAAACCTGTCCATTTCTCGAGGAATAGAGGTATTCTTTAATATTTTGTGTAGTTCTATGGTTAATGTCTTCTCTCGTTGTTGCCGCTCAGAATCCTTCACTGATTTTTCTATGTATGAATCAAATACCAAATCAATTCTTGAGGCATCCTTTGCCGTTGACGAAAAATAATCTAAAAAGGCATTGGAGAAGTCACCAAAATTCTTGCAACTTTTTCTTTGAATCTTTCGAATATTTGCCATTACATCAACTATATAACAAGTTCTTGCTGAATTATTAGTTGTCGGTATTGTGCAGTCCTGATCATTGAGATGAGTTTCAAGTTCGTGGATAATTTGACTTCATTGGCTTAGCCATGTGTCCTTCACTATCAAAGAGAGGGGATTCAGAACACACATCATACTGCAAGAGTTCATCCGTTGTCATCCCTCGCACCTTTGCAGTTTCCAGGGACCGACTCATATTCTTGTTTGTTTAGTTTTACCTTTCCTTTGTGTTGGAGGGATTCTTTACAAATTGAAGCAAAGGTTTGAGTTTGGTTCGATGGATTGTGTCTAATAATCGAGTGGTCTTTTCAATGTATCTTTCTGTATGCAGTTTCTCATGATTGTCCTTATCAATTCTCTCGACATGCAGCAACTGTTCTCTGATATCCTCTGACATGACCTCCTTTGTTAGAATATTGTGCAATCTTTTCTCCGACGGTGGAATGATGAAGGGATTTTCATTCTTCTCAATCACATCTAATATGGCTTGAATGTTGGCCTCCTCTAATTCAGTTGCTACTTTGCTGAATGTCCTGTTCACTTGCAATTCATATGAAGAACCAGCCAGACCAGCTAGTTCTCGGTGGAGGTTTGCTATGGCCATTATTTCATGGCATGTTAGTTGCCACTTCGTGACAAACTTCTTCTTTCGGGAACTTCCAATAATTCCTTATATGCTTTTCTGGGCTCTGTTGATGGTCTGTTACAAAGCCAAGTCTGCTCCTACTGCTTTGAAACATCCTTTAGTATGTTTAACAACAAATCTACCATCCATGAATGCTGAATGTATTTCTGGTGCTGTCTCTTGCAGCTTCATGTCCTCTAAATAGAGAGAGCACCACCTCAAATAATTAGTGGAATCAAAAGCGGCAAACAGGGGCAGCAAAACTTGTATGGACTGTACTTGGAGGCTCCAATTTTCCTCTTAATCACTTTGAACGAGGTTTTCAATTTTAGACACTAGATGTAAAAAGGTGTAGCCTACCAATATTGGAATGTCTCACTGTCCATACTTTTCATTTGATGAACATCAACCTGGAAAGAGAAGGCATTCATAATATTGAAGAAAGTAATAATTTAATAAGGATTTGTTTTAGAATAATCTAAATAATATTTTGAAAAAAAAAAAAAAAATCTAAGATTGATCCATGCAAAGTAAGGATAATAATAATAAAAAAAAAGCAGAGTGAGTCGAAATTGACATTATATGTTTTATCTTGTTTTTCTCATTAAGTGTAGATCCAGATGTATAGGCTATACTGTACTCACATTTTCTCATTTGTATTCAAAAGGATTTTCCATTGGGGGTATTTCATCAGAATTTGGAGGATATTGTGGGTAATATTCTTGAGATGCATGGATATTTCACATAACGTCATATGTTGTGACCTTTTGACCCCCAATTAGGCCTACCTAAATATTATATAAATCTAAATTATGGGTATATCATTTAAAAGGGCTTTTCAGGATCAAGATTATGAGGGGTATATAATTTCTGTAAGATGAATGGATGCAAAGTAATGATTATTTAAGTTACCCTTATAAACAATTTGAGCATAAGAAAACGCTTGAAACAAAAAGTAGAGATTTTGTTCATTTAGTACAGTACTAACTGGCAACTATACCAATAAAGTACATTATATTCACAGCAATGTGTTATTTGTTATACTTCCTAAAGAATTAGACCCTTAAAAAGGTTAAATTGTTGATCTGGAGTGTGCTGTGGGTAATTTTCTTATGATAGGTGATTTTCGTATTTGACCGAATTTTAGTTTACCTTTTGACCTCTGGTGACCTTAATATTAATTTAATTGTTATCATTCATATATCACATGAAAGGACATTCAAATACCAATGTTTTGATGGTTAGCTCGTCTCTATAGGTTGATTAGCTAAATAGTTATGGTAATTTTTGTTACCTTTACCCCTAAAAAATTGCCTAAATTTTTCTATCGGAACCCTAAATCTAGACATCAATATCTCACTTATTGCCGGGTTACAGAAGTGGTACCCATGGTTTTCTGATGAGGTAAGTGGTCTACTTCAAAACTGAAGTGGTAACTTAAGCCGGTATCACACGAGCGCTTTTTCACTCAACATTTATACTCAACACTGGTTGGCAGCTTATGAGGTCAACATTTAGAATATTTCGGTCACCTAAAGTAATCTAGCAACAGTCTAGTTTCCGAAACCAGGGCAAAATACTTCAGAAATGTTGAGAGAAAAATGTTGATCATCGGATGTTGACTATAAAAGCTCTCGTGTGATACCGGCTTTAGGGCACATATTTTGCACACAGGAACCCCCCTAGCTGATAGACTATAGATTCCCGACCAGCAACTGAACTGATTGAAGTATAAATGACTTTTATTGGGTTTGGTATAGTCCATTTTTTCCAGCTGAGGGTAAATTGTCATGTTTCTATCTTTGTTGCTCAGCTATAAGGTAGGTTTTGTAGCAAGATATGTTAAATATGAAAACTTGGCATTACTATGATGCAGAGCCATAGCCTAGTAGTTTCATATATTTCCATTAGGTATCGAGACATCAGCTGCTTAGGGATTGTAATGAAATATAGTTAGCCATTTATGTTTAGGGTCCCTTTTACATAGCGCATCACTGCTACCTTTCCCGCCCACTAGATCACTGACAGCCGAGCATTTCAAAACACAGGTCGGTGTCAAGACTTTCTAAGAGATTATGGTTTACCTATATAAGGAATAAGTATTAATGATTTCAGATGTATTGAAGGTTTAGCATATAATATAGGGATATAAGAAACTCCTAGACTACATATATTTATTAGTTATTTTGTTTAGAACTGTAATACTAAGGATTGTTGTTGTTACAGGATGTGATGTACCGGACCTCAATTGTTTGTACAATAAAACCACAATACTAATCAAGCTGGTTTCACTACAATTTATTGTACAAACAATTGACAAGTGGACATGGAGCGGTTCTTACGACCAGAGAGGTTCGACACAGACCCAAACTCCACCACTGCAGCTAAGGAATGGCACCACTGGCTCAGGACCTTTAACAACTTCTCAAAGGCCATACAACAGAATACTCCCACTGCAGACAGACTTGTACTTCTGACAAATTACATCGCCCCGCAAGTATATGACTATATTGCTGACTGTAAAACCTATGAGGCTGCCGAGGAAACCCTAACTAACTTGTATATCAAACCTAAAAATGAAATATTTGCCAGGCATGTACTAGCAACTCGATGCCAAGAACCTGGTGAGTCACTGGATCAGTTCTTACAGGCACTAAAACTTCTTGCCAAAGACTGTCAGTTCAAGGCTGTGACAGCCTGTGACAACTATGTTAGAGATGCCTTTATTAACGGGATAGTTTCTCGTACGATACGGCAACGTTTATTAGAGAACAAAACCTTGGATCTGCAAACTGCATATGAACAAGCCCACACTTTAGAAATGGCTCAGAAACATTCTGCCTCTTATATGCACCCAGAGTCAATAAATGCTGCAGTATCACTAAGCAAACTAGGCATAGATACAGATGAACAAGAAAGAGTCCAACAACATCTACAACAACAACAACTAGAAAGAGTAGAAAAGAATGCTGATCCAGTGAGTGCAGCTACTTCCAGTGCTTCCCGGTGTTTCTTTTGTGGATACAGCCGGCATCCACGTAGTCAGTGCCCAGCAAGAGAGGCTTTGTGTATGAACTGCAAGAAAAACGGACATTACGCTAAGGTATGCCGAGCTTCTAGTCGTAAACAGACAAATACTGCTTCCACCTCTCACCATTCAGCTGCAATGCTTGCTACTCTAGCTGGAACTTCTCTTTCGTGTCTTAAAAAATCTGTGAGCAGCTCAAAAATTAATGGCATAGCATGCAGTTACTACCCTAATTGATACAGGTAGCTCCGATAATTTTATCCATAATAATATCGTGCAGCAGAACAAGCTAACAATCTATCCTGACAACGGTGAGGTTTCCATGGCAGATGTATCACATTCTTCTAAAATCCTGGGCCACTGCAATGTTAACCTAGAGCTTCAGGGAGAAACTTATTCCAATGTTAAACTCAAAGTCCTTCCCAGTTTATGTAGTGACGTGATTTTAGGCCATGATTTCCTACAACAACATTCTTCATTAGAGATGGCCTTTGGGGGATCAAGACCACCCCTCAAGATATGTGGATTAACAGCTGTAAAAGTACCTGCTCCATCGCTGTTTAGAAACTTGGCACCAGACTGCAGGCCTATCGCTGTGAAATCCAGGAGATACACAGAAACAGACAAGAAATTCATACAAGCTGAAACTGTACGCATGCTGAAAGAAGGAATCATCAGACCTAGTAATTCTCCTTGGAGAGCTCAAGTACTGGTAACCTCAGGGGAAAATCACAAGAAAAGAATGGTTATAGATTACTCGCAGACCATAAACCGGTACACAGAGCTGGATGCCTACCCCTTACCACGTATTGATGAGATGGTGAATGATGTTGCTAGGTTTAGAGTGTACAGTACATTGGATTTGAGAAGTGCATACCATCAAGTGGAGATAAAAGAAGAGGAGAACCTTACACAGCATTTGAAGCAGGAGGAAACTTTATGAATTTAATCGTATCCCTTTCGGAGTGACAAATGGAGTGGCCAGTTTCCAAAGAGTTATTGATGAAATCCTTGAAAAAGAAAGTGTGAAGGGTACATTCGCTTATGTGGATAATGTTACGGTATGTGGTGAATCTGAAGAAGACCATGATGAAAATCTGAAGCACTTTATGGATGTTGCCAAGAAGTATAACCTGACCCTAAATTATGACAAATGTGACTTTCGCCTCCGGTCCATTAATCTGCTTGGTTACTCTATAAAGGAGGGAGAAATCAGACCTGACCAAGAACGTCTAGAGCCACTATTGAAACTCCCACTACCACAGGACATGGCTTCGCTACGCAGGATGATGGGAATGCTTGCTCACTACTCTCGATGGATACCTGGGTTTTCAGAAAAAGTACAGCCCCTCTCTCATGCTGATGGGTTTCCCTTATCTGCTACAGCAGCTCAAGCTTTTGAAAATCTAAAGAAAGACATTGCTGATTCTGTGATACTATCAATAGACCCAAACTCTCCCTTCACAGTAGAAACCGATGCTTCAGATCATGCGATTGCTGCGACCCTTACCCAGAATGACCGTCCAGTGGCTTTCTTCTCCAGAACTCTCTCAAGTAGTGAACAGAAGCACTCATCAGTGGAGAAAGAAGCTTATACCATTGTAGAAGCTTTAAGAAAGTGGCGACATTATCTCATCGGACATCATTTTCGGCTTGTCACAGATCAACGCAGCGTGGCATTCATGTTCAACTCTAAATCAGCTGGCAAAATTAAAAATGACAAAATAGCAAGATGGCGTATAGAACTCTCATGTTACCATTATGACATTGTGTACCGCCCGGGCTCAGAGAACATTCCTGCAGATGCATTTTCACGTGTGTGTGGAGCTACTGGTACAGATAAACTCAAAGAGTTGCATGATAACCTATGTCACCCTGGAGTAACCCGAATGGCTCATTTTGTCCGAGGTCGAAATTTGCCCTATTCCGTTGAAGACGTAAAGAAAATGACAACATCATGCCCCACATGCTCTAAACTGAAACCTCAATTTTTCAAGGCAAAATCTGGATCATTGATTAAGGCAACTCAGCCCTTTGAGAGACTCAACATGGATTTTAAAGGCCCACTTCCATCTCAATAAAAAAATAAGTACATACTTACTATTGTAGATGAATACTCTAGATTCCCCTTTGCATTCCCTTGCTCCAACATGACTACTGCTACTGTAATACAATGTCTGGTGCAGCTGTTCTCTATATTTGGTATGCCAGCTTATATACACACTGATAGAGGAACATCTTTCATGTCTGAAGAGCTAAAAGAATTTTTCTATAAGAAAGGGGTTGCAACCAGCCGTACAACACCATACAATCCTAGAGGAAATGGCCAGGTAGAGAGATATAATGGAATAATATGGAAGACTGTGATGCTAGCTCTCAAAACCAGGAATTTAGATGTCTCTCAGTGGGAAATGGTGCTTCCTGATGCACTCCACTCCATCCGATCATTATTATGCACCTCTATAAACTGCACACCACATGAACGTTTCTTCCAGCATTCTAGGAGGTCAACATCCGGACAGACACTACCTACATGGCTCGCTTGCAAAGGCCCTGCCCTCCTCAAGCGACAAGTGCGATATAGCAAGAGTGATCCCTTAGTTGATGAGGTTGAGGTCGTGGATGTGAACCCTGAATATGCCCATGTCAAGTTCCCAGATGGCAGAATTACTACAGTTTCCTTAAGGCCCCTTGCTCCCATGGCCCCAGAGAGCAGAGAGAATGCAGACACAAACATGTCCATCTCCCAACAACACCAAGACATTCCAGATGCAGAAGTGAACCTGACACCATCACACAAGGAGTTACTTAACCAGGAACAAAACTCAGAAGGATTTGCCCCACAAGAAGGTAGTGAGCGGAATCCCTCTTCAACGCCGGAGATGCCGGAGATGCCGTCATCACTGGACTCACTTCGACGATCTGGAAGGAAACGGCGCGCTCCTATGTACCTCCAGGACTATACATAAATATTAGGGGGGAAGAATGTAATGAAATATAGTTAGCCATTTATGTTTAGGGTCCCTTTTACATAGCGCATCACTGCTACCTTTCCCGCCCACTAGATCACTGACAGCCGAGCATTTCAAAACACAGGTCGGTGTCAAGACTTTCTAAGAGATTATGGTTTACCTATATAAGGAATAAGTATTAATGATTTCAGATGTATTGAAGGTTTAGCATATAATATAGGGATATAAGAAACTCCTAGACTACATATATTTATTAGTTATTTTGTTTAGAACTGTAATACTAAGGATTGTTGTTGTTACAGGATGTGATGTACCGGACCTCAATTGTTTGTACAATAAAACCACAATACTAATCAAGCTGGTTTCACTACAGGGATTCAATTTACTATCAGCTGGAAAAAATAGAGTAGTATGTCCTAGCGTGTTTCACATGCTTGCACCCAGTAGGGGAACACCTCGACGATGTTTTTTTTTTTTTTTTTTTTTTTTTTTCTATATTCCAACTTACTTCCTCTCGGGCATAAGCTGAGAGCCTTAACATTCACCGCTTTACAATGAACAGTGAAGCCCATGAGGTCTTGTTCCAGTCTAGGGAGTGAGACATGTGAAGCACGTAGAGTACAACGAGCACCTGTCATCTTGCCTTCACATGAGGCACGGTGCTCACTCATGGCCCGAAACGACCCCATCTCTGAAGCCACCTCGTTCCCGTGCTTCACTGTCTCACCCACTACACTCGGACTCTCACACTTACACACACACAACGCCACCTGTTGAGCAGATAACTCACCAGGCATTGCACCCCTATAGCATATTTTGAATATGGGAATATTCATACAGTGCTATTCAATCAGGGAACAATGAGGGTATTTTATTGACGTTTCGGTGGGCTTGTGGTAATGCACTGATACCAGGTACAGCACAAATTCCATCCCAATAATATCTTCCCATTGATACATCGGGATTTGAACCCGGGACCTTTGGATTACCAGGCCAGTGGCAAGACCACTCCACCACACCTCCCCTCACCTTAGTATACAGACTAATAACACATACAACAAAGCCACTATAACAGCTTCCTCTCTCTTCAACACCCCTTCTTTCCTCTACACACTTCAGAAAATAGGACAAAGTAGAAAGTAGCTACGAGGCTTATCCCTCAATACCTTCACCTATAATATATGCACGTATAAAATAATAGTGTTCTGCGAGTAGAATTATAAAGGTTTATTTTAGACACCCATATAATACTTGGTTTTCTGTTTAATTCGTTAAGAAAGAAAACGAATATATTAGTCCGCTAACGTCTTTACATTATAAAAACATATATTTATTGTATGTCAATATTATTTAAATAGTATTGCATGTATACTAATTATAAATAGACAGAACTTTTTGTGCTAAATTAATAATAAAAATAACAATAACAATTAAAATACAATTTAAAGATTTGACATTGTGTGTCGATCAGCTGTTGGCAGGCTATAGAAAAAGAAGAGCTCGAGCCGCTCGAGTCGGACTTCATTGTTGACTGAGCGCTGGAAGATGGTAGATGCGTTTTCAACTTCTCCCGGCAACACTTGGTTGCCACCATATCCACTCAGCAATGACTACTACTCGTGTCTACTGCCGAAAGGAGAGGTGTGTTCTTCTTGGGAAGAAGGTTAAGAGCCTGGTCGGCCTGAAGGTCGACAGGTTTGGAGCTTGGGCGAGGAAGAATGTTCACCTGAGGAAGCTACGGTTTGCAGGTAAGGTAGTGGGTAAGTCAGTGTTGGTGGGGGTCAGAGCTGGGCACTTTAGCCAACACTTCCGCAAATAGCCAATTCCGCCATGGCGGAAGTGTCATTTTGTTGGCGAATTAGCGTTGGCGCCAAAATGGCTGCCTATTTGCGGGTTTGAAGCTCTGGAAAGTACCTCCATGTTGCAAACCTCGAGTCCGCAAAATAAAAATTCCAGCCGCCAGCCAGCCCTGGGCCGCTCCTGCAGTTCCAGCCAAAAAAAGTCATGTGACCAAGCCAACTACCTGTGTTCTGGAATCTAGGCCTATACATCGGCTCTTCACGTTTGTTCACTTACTTAGTAGCAAGCGTCGAGCTAACACCTACAACACACAGCAGGTTGGTTTTCGATTGCCGTACGGTGTGGACGTCCGCTCCTCGTCGGTCGCCCTTTGTCCACTTGCGGAATACGACTATGTTCCGTTGCCCGTTTGTGTGTGCGGTGTTGTGAACTGTGTATGGTGGGCAGGAGGTGGTCTAGCCGTCGAGTGCGTCCACGGCCGATCGACAAACAAGACTTTGTTTACCGCCATTTTGGTGGCAGTCCTGACGGACCCGGCGCTGTGATGCCGGCTGGTGCCGAGTCGCTGGTGATGGAGTCCTCTCCGCTCTCCACGAAGCGCGACCGGACGTCCAGTGACCCCAATGATGGCGCTGGGGGCCCTGGTCTCGGCAGGAAACGCCTTCATCCTGGTTCGCCCTCTCTTGGTCCCGGCACTGATGTGGACTCTGACTTGCCGGCTGATGGTGAGGGTGGTGGGATCCATGCCGCCCATGTGGCAGGTGGTCGGGTGGTCCACTACCTCTTCCAGGAGAAGCAACGCCGTCCGGTGTTTAGTCGCCCGGCGGCAGTGACGAAGGCCATCAATGAGGCCCCTTTTGGCGAGTATGCGGTTGAGGGAGAAGTGAGGGTTCCTGGGACGGGCTTGTCGGTGTGTGTGGGGCTACCGTGGAGCTGTCTCTCCTCCCTTCCCATGCCTCCGGAGAAGATGGTGAAGTTGGGCGACTGGGATGTCACCTGTAAGGTTTCTGCTTCGCCGGCTAGTGGCCAGTATGTGTACGGTAAGGTTGGTCCTGTAGAGCCTTCCATCCCGGAAAGTGACCTCTTGCAGTCCTTGAAGGTTCTGGGGTCTACGCCGGCTGAACTGCTGGAGGTGCAACGGATGCGGACTCGGGCTGAAGGGGGTGTCTTGGTTCCATCGCTCAAATGCCGCCTCCGCTTCTTGGGTTCTGAGCTACCGGACAGAGTGGCCATTGGGCATGTCAGTTTCCGGGTGGAGAGGTATACCTTCCCCCTCCTCCGGTGTTACAACTGTCATCACTTCTCCCATGGGGTCGCGTCCTGCAGGAACAAGGTCAGGTGTGCTACTTGTGGTGGGTTTCATCCGGCGAAGGCTAATGGGACGACGTGCCTTAACGAGGAGAGCTGTTTCTTTTGTGGTGGGCGGCACCGGGTGACGTCGGGGGACTGCAGTGTTCTACAGGCGGCCCGGGACCTGCATACTTCCTATCGTGGTGGCAGCCTCGGATTGGAAGAGATGAATGGGAAGCTTAGAGACCTCAACCCTCGGCGTGGGTTCCGGGTGGCCCCCCCCCCTCCGTCTGCCCCGTATCTGGTGGAGGCCCGGCGGTTGCCTACGGAGTTGGAGCATGCAGCTGTTCGTAATCGCTTTGACGTTTTGGAGGATGAATTGGCCTCGGACGGGGTGCTGCCGGCTGAGGGGATTCAAGAACTGGGGGTCACTCTTCGGCCCCTGTCCCCGGCTGCGGTGGTGATTCATAGCGCTCAGTCACCTGGTCCCCGTCTCCTACGCTCTCCCCGCGCTTGTCGTGGTGGCTGCCCTGTCCCCTGCCAGCCTCCCGTCCCGGACCGTCCCCCTGTTGGTGCCGCTCTCCGGTCTCAGCCTCCCGCCAGTGCTGTCCCTGTGGCTGACCCCCCTGAGTCGGCCCACGCCGGACCGCCCTCCTGCCCCTTGTCCTATGCCGCCTGTGCCGCCCCTCGCCCTGCCGTTCCTCCTCGTCCTTCTGCTACTGGTGACTCCTTCCGTCGACTGCTTCTGGACGCCTTGGATTGGCTTGATAAGGGCACCTCCCTTCGTGACATTGCTATGGCCCTCGTTCCTCGGATGCTTGGGCTTTGGTTGGCAGCCTGAGGTCTGCTCGCTCCTGGCATAGTGTTTTTCAGTGTTTTATGTTGTGGTGTTCTAGTGCGTCACTTGTCATTCGCCCGCAGGGCACTTCCATTAACAACCTTGTTTTGTGGCCAGTGTTTTTTTACTTTTAGCCCGCCGGGCCTTAACTCTTTTGTTGTGTGGCCAGTGGAAGCGAGGTAGGGCTGTAGCAGGTGGTCATCCCACCTGAGGTGCCCTTAAAGTGAACAAGAACAAGAACACACAGCAGTCCAAGAGTTCCAACCTGCTAGCACTTCAACTTTGTTTATATTTTCGGCCTATTGAAGTGAACATGTAGTCTACCATCATGCCTACCGCAGCTGCCAACAGCATGGGGAGCAGTTCACCACCATCATCCGACAGTGATGCTGCAGAGCATGCAGAAATCGAGGACCTAAGCCACCCCTGGCCCCACCTAGAAACCTTCTATGGGCCTGTAATTACCAAGAAGATGTCTCTGGAGAAGGGCTTTATAACTTTATAATCTAGCCTAATTTAAGATTATAAAGTTAGGCTATCGTTAATTTGATTGATAGCCTGTTAATTTTTAACCTAAACTAATGTTATTAGGCTACCCTAATCCCATCAAAATGCCTCAAAGCATGTAGGCCTAGGCTAAGTCTAACTTCTATATAGGCTAGGCTATATAGCCTAGGCCTAGGTCTATAATCACTAATTCCATCAAAATGCCTCAAAGCATGTAGGCTAAATATTGCATGTTCTAACTTCTAAATATAGCCTAGGCCTATAGGCTAATTACTAATATAAGTAATTTTATTAGGCTAGGCCTAGGCTACCCTAATCCTATCAAAATGCCTCAAAGCATGTAGGCTAAATAATATTGCATTTTCTAACTTCTATATATATTTGCTAGCCTAGGTCTAGGCTATAATCAGTCAATCACTAATTCCATCAAAATGCCTCAAAGCATGTAGGCTAAATATTGCATGTTCTAACTTCTATATATATAGCCTAGGTCTAGGCTATCACTAATTCCATCAAAATGCCTCAAAGCATGTAGGCTAAATATTGCATGTTCTAACTTTAATATATAGCCTAGGCCTAGGTCTAGGCTATAATCAATCACTAATTCCATCAAAATGCATCAAAGCATGTAGGCTAAATATTGCATGTTCTAACTTCTATATATATATATAGCCTAGGTCTAGGCTATAATCACTAATTCCATCAAAATGCCTCAAAGCATGTAGGCTAAATATTGCATGTTCTAACTTTAATATATAGCCTAGGCCTAGGTCTAGGCTATAATCAGTCACTAATTCCATCAAAATGCCTCAAAGCATGTAGGCCTAGGCTAAATATTGCATGTTCTAACTTCTATGTATAGGCCTAGGCCTATAATCACACTCATTTTATTAGTGTCAAGTAGAAAGTGTTAATTTTGAAAGTATCATATAGGCCTAGACTAAATTTAGCCTATAATAAAATTTTATTAAATTTTGATCTGAAGCTAGGCCTTTATTCTGAGCATTAAAATTAATAGGCCTAGGCTACTTTCTATTAAATTACTTAATCTATCTAAAGTAGACCTATCTAGGCATATATAGCCTATTGCCATTCCCAAAGGGGGACCACGAATAAATTGCCTCCTTGCACCTCTGTGATCCGGCGTACCTCCTGAATGGTGCGGAATTGCGAATACTGATTATTACTGAAGCACTCTCCCCATAAACAAGTTGCCCCAACGTTTTACTGCCCATGTGGACAAACTAAGTGGCCTATGCTATATATTAACCCTTTCACTGCGGGTGACGTTCTGGAATGCTTTGGCAATTTACAGCAATTTCCAAGTTTTAAAAGCCTGTATGTATATCCTTCAGGTCCATGGAAGTTGGGCAACATTATATTTAAGTAAATATATATATTTATTGACATTAGAGATTGAATTTATTGATTTACCCTCGATTCTGTAGTTTAAATTTAAAATTAATAAAAAATGGTTTGCGTTTGCATATTTGCATTTGAGGACTAGAAATTTCACAAGGTTTGCACATTTGTGTTTGCTGAAGTTATGTTCTGGGTTTGCTGATTTGTGTTTGCTGACTTGACTTTTTGTTTGTGGTGCCCAGCTCTGGTGGGGGTTGACAAGGCTCTGGTACCGGTAGTGAAGGGTCTAGGTCATCTGGTGTTGGACCTTGTAAAGTTGTCAGCAGTGTTGTTGGGTAATGGGTTGGGGTTGGTTCTTGTAACGGTGGCAGTGGCCGGGAGTGTCGTGGTGGTTGCTGTACTACCAGTGGTCACATTGGTACGGGTGATTGTCAAGGCTATCCAGCATTAATACTACTACTACTACTAATAATAATAATGCTTTATTTCAGACTCACACAGTACAGAGGGGACCCATCTGGGGTCCATATATACCTTACAGTAACATCAATATATATATAGGCTACTCAGCTACTGTATAACTACTACTAATAATAATAATAATGCTTTATTTCAGACTCACACAGTACAGAGGGGACCATACTGGGATCCATATATACCTTACAGTAACATAAATAGGCCTATATATAGGCTACTGTACAAATAATAATAATAATAATGCTTTATTTCAGACTCACACAGTACAGAGGGGACCATACTGGGGTCCATATATACCTTACAGTAACATAAATATATATAGGCCCTAGGCTACTGTACATAGCCTAGGCTACATAAAATAAAAATAAATTAAATAATACCCAGCTTGCTATCATGTAGTTCACAGCACTGCCTCAACTTAAAACAGTGGTCATCAAACTACTGCGTTACCAATACCAAAACCACTGTCCTAATTGTGTACAATACCATGCCAAATCCGAGTAATTTATTTAGGCTAGGCCTATTGAACTAGCCTATAAAATAATAAACCTTATACTTTAATCTTCACATAGCCTATACAATAATAGGCCTAAAGTTAGTTAGTTGTTAATCTGCTCTACATAACTAACTAACTTTAGGCCTATTATTGTATAGGCTATGTGAAGATTAAAGTAGGGTTTATTATTTTATAGTAAAAATCTAATTATCTACTACTATCATCATCACTACTACTGTCACCATCACACTACTAGTCTCACCTGCATAACTTCTACTGTCACTATCACCACTAATATTGTCACCATCATCACTACTACTAGGCTATAGTCTTTTTTTCCAGCAGATGGTAAATTGAATCCCTTAGCATCTGATTTTTCGGTACCGTACTTTATGAACAAATATGAATCTACTACCGTACTATGGGTTTCAGAGGCCGTGTTACATTGTTTTTTTGGGAATACCTTATGAACAAACAGTTGGATCGGTATGATATTTTGCCACAACTTGTTTCACACCGTGCCCTATTTTTTTTAAATATTGTGCATTACCAAAAGTGGATAATTAAACCACTTGTCCCTGTGTCATGAGGTTAAAGTCACACCTGAATGACTAGGAAACGGACGAAGCTACCATGGCTTACCTGTGAAACAACCAAACCATTATTGCTCCTCCATCAAACACGGTAGTTATCAGCCACCACCCAACCCTATTATTATCTTTATATTCAAGTTATGTCACTATCAAATATAAATATATACAAAAATACATATTTTGCATATATTTATATTTGATAGTGACAGATACTGACAAATCAGGCTGTAGTTTCTATCATTTGGGAAGTCCGCCAGGAAATAGGTGTGGATATTTACAGCCAGTTTGTTCTAGGCCCTTTTGAGTTACAGAGAAGTTAGGGCTCAAGATTATTGTCAAGTTTGTTGGCGCTACCTATGTATGTACGCTACCTATAGTACCATTATCATCACTTCTGTGATGGGCACACACACAGAACACCATCATCATTGCTGCCACAGAAGAATGTGTGTTCCCCTGCCATCATCACCACTACTATTGCCATCATCACTACTACTATTGCCATCATCACTACTACTATTGCTATCATCACTACTACTATTGCCATCATCACTACTACTATTGCCATCATCACTACTACTATTGCCATCATCACTACTACTGTCAACATCGTCACTACTATCATCATCTCACGCACACACAAGCATACAGACACAGTAATTACTACGGGGGCGGGAAAGAGGTTGTGGGTATTGCGGGTAGGGGTCATAAAACCATATTATTGACTTAGAACCATAACTATTGCATTATATGTTTATCTACTGTATAGGCTATACTGTACTCAGGTACATACCCCATTTTTTTTTGTATTATTATTATTATTATTATTTTTTATTTTTTATTTTATTTTTTATTTTTTTTGGCTGGGAAAGGCCAACTTGATACAGAGCTCATACAGGGACAACACAACAAAAAATAACACAAATTCACACACACACATCTAAGTCACCCAGGAGAAGATCTAAAGACCCTGGCTCATTTGGGGTCCCCAGCAGGATTCCCAGGTCCCAGACTTCCCAGAGAGGTTCCGGTCTCGGCAGACAAACATGCAGTGAAGCTACCACCACAAACCCACCTGCCCACCGCGCATCCAGGCGGACCCTTCATTTATACCAGCTCCCCGGGCCAGGTGCCTGACGGACTATTATCTAGTCCAACTGGCGCCTGACACCCTCTCCCAAACGACCGCATTTTCACTCATCTATTCACTAGCATTCATTCATTCTTATTAATTTTCCACTTCTCATGCCTGATCTATAGTAATTCCTCTATTTTTCAATGCTTGTACAGTACTGTTCTACACTTTTCTCCATCTCATTGGAGGTCTTCCTGCCCTTTTACCTGACTCACATATTCTCTTTGTAAGGCTTTCATCTTCCATACGCTCAACATGTCCATACCAGCATAGCACTCTTCTGTTCACTTTGGCCGACAAATATTCCTGCTGCCTCACTCTCCTACGTATCTCTTCATTATTCAATTCAATCTGTCTCTACGAGTCACTCCACACATACTCCTCAAGCAGCTCATCTCCATCACATCCAGCTTTCTTCTCTCCTTTGCCTTCAGAGCCTATGCCTCAGCCCTAACCATCACTGTTTATACAACTATCCCTTGATACATTGCACTTTTAGCTTTCGTTACGAGATTTCTCACCTTCCACATACAGTACTTCCCATTGCCCTGAAAATTTTCCTTCCTTCACATACTCTCAGTTTTACCTCCATTTCCATACCTCTGTTCCTGCTTATCATTCCTCCTAGTCTCCTAGATATTTAAAACACTCCTTGTTCCAGTATTTCCCCATCCATCCGCACATCTAGATTCACCCTACGAGCACCTCTATTACACACCATCACTTTACTTTTATTGACATTCACCTTCAGCCTCCTCCTCCCACAAACCACACCAAACTTTGACTACTTGCTGCAGCTTCTCAGAATCCGTCACCAACGCTGTGTCATCAGCAAACAGCAACTGGTTCAACTCCCAATCTCTACCATTCTTTCCTACTAAACTCAATCCTCTACTCCATAGTTCTCATTTTCACCTCCCTCACCATACCATACATATACAGTACTGTATACATTAAACAGCCGCGGTGACATTACACAACCCTGTCGCAGACCTACATTTTTCTCAAACCACTCACTCGACTCATTATTTCCTACTCTAGCACACATTCTGCTCTCTTCAAAAAACACTTGCTTGCTCTTAACAAATGTCCTCCAATTTCATAAATCCTTAGCACCTTCCACATTGCTTCTCAATCCACACGATCATACGCTTTTTCCAAATAAAAAAAAAAAAAAATCTTCCTTATGCTTCTCTAAATACTTCTCGCATAGCTGTCTTACTGCAAAAATCAGATAAATACCCACTTCCCCTCCTAAATCCGCACCTTCTGTACCCTTTATTATCCTCTTTATCAACACCCTACCATACGGCTTTCCAACAACTGATAATAAACTGATACTGTACCTCTATAATTTGAACACTCCTGCAGGACACTCCCCTTGTACAACGGCACACTATATGCACTCCTCCATTCTAGTGGGACACAACAAAGCACACATGAATAGTCTCATCCAGCTAATCTATTATCACGCCTTTACCCTTCACCACTCTACAGCAATATCATCCATACCTTCTGCTTTTCCCGCTCTCATTTGTCTCACTGCTTCTTTTACCTCATTTTTCCCAATCCTTTCATTCATTCCCTGCCTCCTGGGTAGCCTGGGTAACCTATCTCCATCAATCACTGCCTCCCTTTCATCTCTTACATTTAGCAGATTCAATTACAGTACTGTACTCCGCATATCTTTTCCTCACTTGCACTCCTTCCACTAGTAACTCTCCATTTGCATCTTCCACCGACTTCATTTGCCCTCCTTTCCTTACTCTATTTATCTATAGTATCAGTGCATTGCCACAAAGCCCACCGAAACGCCAATAAAATACCCTCGTTCCCTGATTAAATATCACTGTATGAATATTCCCATATTCGCCATTCTTTCCTACTAAACCCAATCCTCAACCCATGGATCTCATTTTACCTCCCACACCATCCATAATAAACAACCCTGTCGCAGACCTACTGTACATTTACCTAAAACCAATCACTCAATTTAGGGCGACACCTTCAACAGGTTAGATACAATAACACAAAAGTAGAGTCACACCTCCATGTCATGTTCTATAGTTCTAGGAAAGCATTTTGTAAATTAACAGCTCTGTAGTATGTACTCAATTTTGTAAAAGTATTTTTTCTTATAACATAGGACAGTACTTTTGAATTTCATTATACTTTAGGCCTATATGGACAACTGGTCAATGAAAATAATGACCTATCACTGACAATTCTTCAATTCTGTGAACTTGATGCATAGATTTCCTGATAAAGTAAACTACTGCTGTTTAATTTGTTTTTGTTCTTTTTCTTTCAGGAGTGAAATGTCTATCTTCACTGGCTCCTACAATGTTAAGAACATAAGAAAATGGGAGTCTGCAGAAAGCCGATTGGCCTAAGCAAGGCAGATCCCTGTCCCACACAACCCCAATTACAAAGCCCAATTATAGGCTCAACACTCTAATACCCTGAGGATCATCTTACCAAAACGGTTAGAGATTAACGCAGGATTACGGGGGTCTGCAGAGCGCTGATTGGCTCAACCCTGCTGATCCTGTGACTTCCAGCCTCTTCCATATAAAGTAAGATTTTCAATAAACATCGCTCCATATTATTTCATATCTTGCATAAATTAAATGTGTTATTCACAAAATCACATTGCATCTATCGTAATTATTTTTTCATATTTGCCTCAATAATAAGAGAATGGTTGTTCGATTTGGTTAACTCTAACTCTGGATACTACTGATTATGGTATAAAACAAGGACTCCATATTATTCTAAGGAAAACAACATATATCATTTGGAGTAATTTGTTTGTGTTTGCGATGCCATTGACTTGTTTGTAGAGCGCGAGTTCAAAATGATCTTGGTTGTTGTTGTTGTTGTTGTTCCCCAAGCTGCCTGGCCGAACAGCCCCGAGTCCCTGAGAAAGGCCATGGCCACGATCGGGCTTTCCCACAGAGCTCTCATTGAGTGTAGATTGTGTTGTTGGCGTAAGTGGTTGTGTGAAATGCAGTCTTCTATGATGTGTTTAATGGTATGGGGTGCTGTGTTACATCCCGGGCAGGTGTCGACAACGGAGTCATCCAGTCTCTTCTGATAGCTCAGGAGAGCTGGATGGTGTCCGCATCTCAGCCTGGCCAGGTGGACTCTGTCCTCGCGAGGAAGGGAGGATTCGGAAGGATGGATTTCGGGAGGTCGTGCATGCAGCTGCGTGTTGTCTGTGAGTGAGTGGATGGATCGGTGAGAGATATGAGTATGGATGTGCTTCTGGAAGTTGGTTCGGGGTGGGCAGGGAGGGAGAGAGGACAATAATTGTGTGTGATACCGTGTGCTGGGTGTTGTTTTGATATTTCTTGGTGTCTGTGGGTGTGTTGCCATGTAGTTTAGTGGGTGGTCTTGGTTCGTGGAGGCTGCTGATCTTGATCTTGGTTAACCCATTCAGTACCGGTGGTGTCCATTTCATCATATTTTGTTCTAGACACTACGAGAGCGAGGTGGAGGGACAGAGAGGGAGAGGTAGACCGAATGAGAGGTGGAAGGATGGAGTGAGGAAGTACATGAACGAAGGCAGTGCTGGTTGGGGGGAGGGGCGTCGACTGACTGGAGACAGAGGTGCATGGGGGCGGTTCGTTCGTGGCCACCCCTTCGGGGATCACGGCGTCAGGCAATAGATAGATAGATAGACTACAGTATTAGACTATATTATGCAGCTTAGGAAGGATCTGTTGTAGCTCTAAGGATTAAATGAGACAGTCTGTATCCTTTTAATTGTTAAGAGGTCCCTCTTAAGCTGATTAACATCATCTAATAGTTGCCAGAATGTAAAAGGACGTCGCCAGTACCGTACTGGATGGGTTAATATAGGCTATGTATATATACTGTATATATATATATATATATATATATATATATATATATATATATATATATATATATAGTACACTATACAATAAACCCTCGGTATTTCGGACTCATTTTACTCGAAAACCCGTACTTCTCGGAATGGCATCGGCCTCTCGGACAGGTCCCCGTAGATCTCTGCAAATATCCAAGTTTGTGAATGCTACCCTTCCTCTCTGTTTTACCCAAATTTCACAAATACCCCATTGCATCCAACCTTGGATCAACTTTATGCTCTACAGTAGGTTGTCAGAAAGTTGTCTCTACATGCAGGAATCAGACTCGTCCGGTACAGGACCTATCATATGTCGTTGGGTACGTCTTCTACGACATCGTCTAGTAATTTATCTCGATGTTCTACAGATTAATTCATGCGAAACATAACAAAATATAACATTTAAAACAGAAATTCAATTTCAATCAATATTCCCACAAAAACTTCCCACAAATTGCTTGCTTGAAATGTCCTCCCACAAGAACTCCCACAAAAGCTAATTTCTCCCACAAATTTGTGGGAATTTCCCACAAAGTGGGAACACTGGTCTTAGCAGTGCACCCAAGTACTGTACTTTACACAAAAATTGATCACGTAAAGGAGTCTGAGTCGGAGATATTTTTACCGACTCCGACTCCAGCCAAAAGTAGCCGACTCCTTGACTAAGACTCCACACCCCTGACTGTATCTCTCAAAATGGCTACAGGGCTCTCAGATGATCCCAGACCAATGTGACCCTCTGATCTGAATTCTCTATAATCATCCATACTAGGATCCAGACCTCCATTCCTGATAAAGGCAATGGTTTTAGAGTCTTTCAGGTAGGATTCTTTACTGTCTTTTGTATCTTTCTGCCTAAGGTAACAGAAACGAGCTATATGGCCTGACTTATGACAATAGTAACATGTCCTCTGCTCTTTGACTAACTTAGTAGATTTCACTTTGGCATCCTTATTCTCACCACTCTTGTTCTGAACATTTTTGGTACTGTACTCAAAGACCTACAGTATTAGCATTTATAGCATGAGAATAAACTGGTCCACTAGATTCTTTTACAGGCATGTAACTTGACTGAAAGTTGGCATTGCTACTGTGACGAGTTCCAGATCTCGCTGTCTACATAGCCTAGCCCTCTCTTCATGTCTATGGACTTGCTATCAGATGTTTGGTGGTAGCTCGAGTTTGCTCCATGTATTATATTTTATAACTACTTTTGCCATCAGTTGTGATTACCTTGTGTATCTAGGAGATGTAGGCTACATTTTGTATTTAGTTAAATTATTTTTTATATAGGGACGATATTGTTTATTGTGTGAAATAAGATAGGGGAATGTTCAAATTTACTTTATCGTCATATCTGATTTAGTTTGTGTAGATTAACATTTGCGTAGGTGCCATGTTGATCAGAAATGCACTTAGAGTAAAATGTTATCATAGCAGGCACTGTACTAGGAGTGAATGGAGTCGTAAAATTTACTACAGGCCTTCTATCTACAGTATCTATCTATTGCCCGACGCCGTGATCCCCGAAGGGGTGACCACGAACGAACCGCCCCCATGCACCTCTGTCCCCAGTCAGTCGACGTCCCTCCCCCTAACCAGCACCGCCTTCGTTCATATACTTCCTCATTCCATCCTTCCACCTCTCTTTCAGTCTACCTCTCCCTCTCTGTCCCTCCACCTTGCTCTCGTACACCCTCTTAGTCATTCTCTCGCTTTCCATAAGTTCCATATGGCCGAACCATCTCAAGTTGTTCCTTTTCACACTCCAGCACATCCACCTCCACACCACACCTCCTTCTTACTTCCTCATTAGTCTGTCTATCCCTCCATGTAACTCCGCATGCACTTCTTAAGTAATTCATTTCCACTGCTCTCACTCTTGGTCTGAGTCTCTCAACCAACGTCCATGCTTCGCTTCCGTAAGTCAATGGCGGGATTACCACACTGTCATGCAAGGACTTCTTCACTTCCATACTGACCACCCTATTTCTTGTTACTGCTTTCAGCGTTCCTACAACCCTCTTCCCCTGTTGTACCCTCTCCCGCACTTCTTCATACATAGTCCCATCTTTACTCAACACACTGCCCAGATACTTAAAAGAGTTGACGATCTCCATAGCCTGACCGTTCAGCTTCACCTCACACTCTGTGACTTCACCCCTTTCGAAGACCATAACCTTGCTCTTCCCCGCATTTACCTTCAAATTCCGTTTTTCGCACACTGTTCCAAACTCATTTACCAGACCCTGCAACTCCCATTCATTATCACTCATCAGAACTGTATCATCCGCAAACAGCAGTATAGGTAGCTTTCACTCAATTCCCTCCCTTTTCAGCGATACACCAACATCCACTGCTCTTGATAGTATTTCTTTCATGACTCCATCCATTTTTTCTATTTTTTTTTTTTTTATGTGATTGAGGGAGGCAAAAGGCATAACTGCCTATAGCGAGTGCCTCCCCCATAGTTGAAAGAGTGACAGGGCTAAAATGCCTGGACACACGGAGTTTGAAGCAATTTAAGTCATAGGAAGAGGGAAAGACTGATTCTGGGAGAGAGTTTCAGAGCTCAGCTGTTGAGTAGAAGAAAGTTTGAGAGTAATGTTTCACTCTTGGGTTAGAGAGTTGCACAGAGTAGGGGTGGGATTGAGTTGCAAGACGGGTTCCACGTGCCCTACGTAAAGGAGGTGGTATGCACTGGGATAGCTCTGAGGAACACTGATTATTATAGTAGCGATAGAATAGCGAGAGAGATGCAACATTGTGGCGGAGAGAGAGAGTTGGTGAGTGGACGGGAGTTAATGATACGAAAGGCCTTCCTTTCAACTTTGTCTAGGAGAGCGGTGTGAGAGGAACCTCTCCACACATGTGAACAATACTCAATACAAGGGCGCACTATGCCCCTGTACAGAGCAAGAAGCTGTGCAGGGGAAAAGAACCCCCTAAGGCGGTTGAGCACACCCAGCATCTGGGAGGCTGCCTTAGCAAGACTGGTAATATGGTCCTTCCAAATGAGAGCAGAAGAAAAAGAGACACCAAGAATATTGAGAGAAGATGAAGGGTTGATTTTTGTATTGTTGAAGAATAAGGGATAGTCTGCTGGGAGATCCTGACGGGTAGATAAATGGAGAAATTGGGTTTTGGAAGCATTAAAGTTAACAAGGTTTTCTCTGCCCCAATTGGAAATAGTATTTAGATCAGAATTTAAGAGTTCTATGGCTGCATTACATTTGTCGTTGAGGGATTGCTGGCTGGGGCGTTCTGAAAAACTAATGGTGTAGGGTTGAGTCGTCTGCGTATGAATGGATGGGAATTAAGGTACAGTTAAGGAGATCATTTATAAAAATTAGAAAGAGAATAGGAGATAGGACAGAGCCCTGAGGAACACCGGAGTTTATAGGGTGAGGAAGTGAACAATGGCCGTCCACAACCGCGGCTATGGAACGGCCGGAAAGGAAATTAGAGACAAAGGCACAGATGGAGGGATAGAAACCGAAGGAGGGTAGTTTAGAAATTAAAGATTTATGCCAGACTCTATCGAAGGCTTTCGATATGTCTAGTGCAATAGAAAAAGTCTCACCGAAGTCCCGAAAGGAGGATGACCAACAGTTAGTAAGATATGAAAGAAGATCACCAGTAGAGCGACCCTTAAGGAAGCCATACTGGCGATCTGAGAGCAGATTATGAGAAGAGAAATGCTTAAGAAATTTAGAAGCAAGAATAGTTTCAAAAACTTTAGAAAGACAAGAGATGAGAGCAATTGGACGATAGTTGGAGGGTTGAGAGCGGTCACCCTTCTTTGGGACAGGTTGAATGTGAGCAAACTTCCAGCATGAAGGGAAGACGTTAGAGGATAGACAGAGACGAAAGAGTTTGCCTAGGCAGGATCGAGTCAGCACGGAAGCACAGTTTTTGAGAACAACAGGAGGAACACCGTCCGGACCGTACGCCTTATTAGTGTTAAGCCCAGAGAGGGTAGAAAGTACATCTTTAGAAGAGATTAGGATATTAGGCATAAGTAAGAGAGAGGAGGGCGGAGAGGGAGGAATAGCACCGGAATCATCCAAGGTGGAGTTTCTAGCAAAAGTTTAGCTTTGTCAGAGGAAGAAGTGATGGTTGTGCCATCAGAGTGGGAAAGGGGAGGGAAAGATGAGGAAGAGAAATTGTTGGAGAGGTTTTTGACTAGATGCCAGAAAGCTTGGGAAGAGTTAGAGTTGGATAGTTCAGTGCATTTATTATTGATGAAAGAGTGTTTGGCAAGTCGAAGAACAGATTTGGCTTGATTCCGGGCAGAAACATAGGAAGAATGAGAGTCTTGAGTTTTAAGGCGTCGGTACCGTTTGAATGCTTCCTCCTTATTGCGGACAGCAGCAGAACAGGCGTGAGTAAACCAAGATTTTTTAGCATTAGTCTGAGAGAAAGAGAATGGAATGTATGCTTCCATGCCCGATAGGATTACCTTGGTAATGCGTTCAGCACTCTCCGAGGGTCCTCGGCCACGGAAGCAGAAATCATTCCATGGGAAATCAAAGAAGTACTGCCGGAGAGCCTCCCAGTCGGCAGCGCCAAAGTGCCACAAGCGCCGCCGGCTAGGAGGATCGGGGACATCACACACCCCTGTTTCAAACCAACATTCAGGTCAAAGAACTCGCTCTGCTCACTCTCCACATGTACTGCCGCCTTTGCACCCTCATACATGCTCTTCACTGCTTTCAGCAACTTGCCATCTACTCCGTATATTCTAAGTACTTTCCACAAACCTTCTCTATTCACTCTGTCATAGGCCTTCTCCAAGTCCATAAAGGCAACATACACCTTTTGTTGTTTCTCCAGATATTTCTCCACAACACAATTCAGGGTAAAAATCTGATCTACACATCCTCTTCCCTTCCTAAAACCTCCCTGCTCGTCGCCTATCCATTTCTCCGTTCTCATTCTCACTCTCTCAATCACTACCCTACTGTATACCTTCCCTACTACGCTTAGAAGACATATTCCTCGGTGGTTACCACACTCCTCTTTCCCCTTTGCCCTTATATAGGGTGACTATTATGCCAGCCTTCCAGTCATCGGGTGCACTCCCCTTCTCCCATGCTAGTTTGCACATTTTCCATACCCATTCGATCACTATCTCACCACCATACCTCAACATTTCCCCACACACTCCATCTGTTCCTGGTGCTTTCCCCAACTTCACTCTTTTCATGGCTTCCCACACTTCTGACCTCCTGATCCCCACCTCCTCCTCCACTACTTCTCTTCTTCTCCCTCCCATACCATATCCAGCTATGTTTGCTGGCTCTTCATTCCTTACATTTAGCAACTCATTGAAGTACTCCCTCCATCTTTCAACTCTCTCTTGCTTCTCGGCTAGCATTTTCTCATTCTTATCTTTCACACCCTTACTGTTACCCTTGCTACCTTCCCTAACTTTCTTGACTTCTTTCCAGAACAGTTTCTTACTCTCCCTCCATTTTACACTCAGATTCCTTCCAAATTCCTCATCTACTCTTCTCAGGCCTAATGGGAATAAATTAGAGTGGATTTCAGGCTCTCCGAAAATTGTCGGGAAAATCGATCACACCGCCAAAATTCGCATTTTGTGTTTGAGTATTATTTTATGTTTTGTCAAGCTAGGACGCCTTTATATATCACATGCTTATGCATGTGTAATGTACAGCATATAATTAAAGGGTTTACACAAATTCCGCTATACTTTGGTGGTTTATTCCTCAGCCCGCTTTTACAATCTTTGTTTACAGCCATCTCCCGCTATCCTCTCACAGTGTTCCCAACTCACTTAGATGACTAACGCCATGCGCATTGTCACCAACTCATATACACTACATCCCTCCCTTCTTTAGACATAAACCCTTTTTATGAATAGACAGTAACATAAAGGCACACTTGGCATCTGAGAAAATCAAACAAGAATAACATAATAATGGCATCAATTACATTCTCAATACAGTACCTGAAAATGATCAAACACCATATTCCTGTCTGACTAATAATATTCATAAACTGGTAATAAAGATACTGGTATAAAATTATCTACCGGTACTCTACTGTAACCTACCCTAGAGGCAACCCACAACACCACTCTCTGCACTATCCGCCAGACAAATCATAGCCCTCAAATCGTTTTGGCCTTCTGATTTCCCTTGCTGGTCTAACTCTAGTGATTTGATAACCTGGGGATTCCTGTAGGACTTATAGGTATTATTGGTACTGGTATTCTTTCAACCACATGTCTGTGGTAAACTATCAATGGAAGTTAAATATTACTAAGCTATAATGAATCAAATAAAATCAATCTAAATGAAAACTACTCTATATCTAAATTTAATTCAATCTGAAACAAGCTAATTTATATCCAAAGGTCTCACATAATAAATGTATATATAGGGTAAGGTTATAAGGGTTAATATTAGCCAGGAATTAACTCACCAATAGTTCCACGTGGCAATGAGGCAAGGGAGAACGTTTTACCCAATATGGTGGTGGACAATGGGGAACGAGACTTCGGTCCCAAGACTCGAGTCAAGTTAAAGAAAGAATAAATGATTACATGGGAATGGACATGAATAATATGCTTATCTATCAGTCAGTCATGATGTCGATGAGAGCGTCGTGATGGTGTAGCTGTGTGTATTGTGATTAGAGGCACAAAAGCACGATCAACTGAGGGCGGAAAATTAGATGTTAACTGGTTGGTGTTCGTGAAGGCTCTGGCGTACCTCAAAAGCACACCTTGCTGCCTTGGCAAACCGCCAGGAGCCCAAATTATCGTACCGCATTTAGGTTGCTCTATACGATAAATTATATTAATATATATGATAAATTATATATACTACATAAGACCATGGCAATATTGCTCAATAGCATATTAGGCCTTTTATAACTTAACTTATTTACAATCTTATAATATACGATCTACTCGTCCTACGTCGTTCTGTAGGAGAGATCATGACGTCACAGAGACATAAGAGATCACAAAAGAGTCATATTCTATCGTATTTATACGATACACTCCCCCCACAAAAAAGACCTGAACCCCACCTTAAACCTAAAGTTGCCCAGAGGCCATCTTCTGACGCCACAAGTCGACGGCGCCAGCAGCAGCGCGTCTGGGACGCGTCCCGGTCCGAGAATGATCACCATCAGTAAGAGGCGAGTCGTTCCTTTGAGAATTCTCGGACCCAGCAATAACAGGTGGAGCCTCAGATTGCAATGCGGAATCGAGCTCCAAAGCGTACAAACGTGCGATAGGACGAACAGTAGTTCCAGTGGCTGTCTTTAATAGCGCCACCCGCTCTACAGAGTCTGCCCCCTTGTATACCTCCAATACGCGGCCTAATTTCCAGTATAAACGAGGACTATCTTCTTTAATTAAAACAACTTCACCAACTGTAGGTGCCGTTGGTCTACCAGAGGGAGTAACACTCCTTTCCCTCAATGCTAGCAGATATTCACTAATCCACCGTTTCCTAAAATCCTCGATTATCCTGGATATATACTGGTATCTCTTAGACACCGCTACCTCAGAGTACAACGAGGGATCCTCTAACTCTACTATGGACTGAAAATCAGATGGAAACGCAGTCAATGGTTTTCCATATAGCAAGTGAGCTGGCGTTAATGGTAGTGGTTCTTGCAGGTCGGTGTACACATATGTAAGCGGGCGATCATTCACGACTGCCTCTATCTCTGTGAGGACTGTCGTCAACTCACTCTTCTTTAATAGAGCACGTCCTACAACCGCTCTGAGTCCTGACTTTACTATGCCGACACATCGTTCCCACATTCCACCAAACCAAGGTGCCTTAACTGGAATGAACCTCCATTCGCACTTCTTCTCTCCCAAAAAAGTGATGATAGTAGGATCACTACTCATATCCTTTAGATATTTTGATGCTTGGACATAAGTGGGAGCATTGTCGCTAAGAATGAGTTGAGGGAATGAACGACGGGCACAAAACCGTCTAAACGCCAGCATAAATTCATCGCTAGACATATTATCACATAGTTCTAGGTGTACCGCTCGAGATGTTGCACAGGTAAACAATAATATATAAACCTTATCACTCTCCCTCGTCTTCAATGCCCCTGTGTAATCTAATCCTACCGCTTGGAAAGGTTCTACGTGCTTTACACGGCATTCGGGTAGAGGTGGAGCTGGTCCAGTTGCATATGGTTTACCCTTTAGTCTCTGGCATATTACACACTTTCTCACTACGCGTCGAGCTACTTGTCGAACTCTGGGTATCCACCATGTGAGACGTAAATTTGATATAATATGACATACCCCGTAGTGTTTTACTTCCCTATGTGCACGTATGATCAATAGATCAGTAACGTGATGTCTTGTTGGCATAAGTATAGGTCGGTTTGTGCCGTCTGGTACACCCGACCACTTCAGGCGACCCTCACACCTGATGAGGCCATTGTCTAGGTGCAACCTTAGTTGACGCACTATATTAGGCATTAATGTCTTATTCGAGCTTTTCAAGGATTCTAATTCATTGGAAAAGGTTTCTACTTGAACCCATTTGATCAAAGTTACTTCAGCTGCTTTAAATTCACGAGCATCAATGTTGTGACCCCTGTTGCAGAGTTGGCCCGTTACTTTAAGCTTAAGATTGGATACATATCGCAACACCCAAGCTACAACCCTGACTAGTTTATTATAGTCACCGAATCTTGCCCACTTCATGATAGGACCCGGTGGCTCATTTGGTTGGGCTGTAACTGCCACTGTTTCCAGTGGCAGAAGTCCCTCACCAACAGCATGCCATATCGTCCATTCACTTTCATGGAGCAGCCACTTTGGACCATGCCACCACAATTCGGACTTCATTAACTGGCTAGCCGTTATACCCCTAGTTATGAGATCACTAGGGTTTTCTTTTGTATTTACATAATGATAAGCAACGTCTGGCAAAAGGGCTCTAATCTCATCTACCATATTCTGCACATAAACTGGCAGAGACTTCTTGCTATGTATCCAGTTGAGTGCGACCTGACTATCGCACCATACATGAACGATTTCAATATTTAATTCGCTCTCGTATGCTGCGCGTACATGTTGCACCAGACGTGCTAATAGCAGCATGGCAGTCAATTCCATTTTAGGGATAGTTACCTTTTTAACCGGGGCTACCTTGGCCCGGGCTGTAACTAAATGTGCCCCAAATGAAGTAACAACATATATGGCTACCCCGTATGCCGTGGCGCTAGCATCGCAAAACGTGTGTAACGTAACGTCACCGAACGCCGCCACTTTACGAGGTATAGGTTTAGTACATAGGATGGCATATTCATTCAACAACAATGTCCCTTGGTCATTCAGCTCCTCGGGCAAACTGTCATCCCATCCTATTTTACGTCTCCAAACTTCCTGCATTAGAATCCTAGCTCTTATGGTAACGGGTCAAAGGATCAAAAAATTGCGCAACTTTGCTCAACAGACTTCTTTTTGTGTGCGCTCCTGTCTGCTGAGCAAAATACCTTGTTTGAAAAGTTAGTATGTCATGTTTAGGTTGCCAGATCATCCCCAAATTTCTGGACTTTTCCTGGTTAAGAGATGCCGTACCATCCACTTGTATTAAACTCTGAAGATCTTCACTATTAGTAACCCACTCGCGGAGAAATAGATGTGCATCCGCAAACAATCTGCGTGCTTGCCAGTATGCATACAACAAATCATCTTGACTATCGCTAGTACCCTGCAAATTGTCAATGTATAATCCGCGAGATAGTTTACTTGTGTCCTCATGAGTGTCAGCTAGATGTTTTCTGATTGTGGCATTTAACAAAAACTGCGAGCAAGTGGCCCCAAAGAGTACAACCCGAAAACGGTATATTATGATAGGACTTTCAGAGTCGCTAATGTCGCCGAACCAAAGAAAGCGGGTAACATCTCTATCTTCCTCCTTTAGCTTGACCATCAAGAATGCCTTCTCGATGTCACTGGTATAGGCATACTTCCCCAGCCTAAACCGCAATAGATGTTGGGACAGATCCGACACCATGGACGGACCTCTCAACAGGCAGTTATTTAGACGGGGTTGTTGTCCTTGGTGGGCAGAACAGTCATACACCACCCGTATTGGTGTGGTGACGCTGTCTTTCTTTACCCCATGATGGGCCAGATAGTGAACCCTACCCTTCTTACACGGTTCCCTGACATCGACTCTCTCTATAAAGCCCCTATCCTCATAACTCCGAAATACATCGTCATACGCCTGGCGCGTGCTCGGTTCGTTAGACAATTTCTGCTGCAATGCGCGCAAGCGACCTAATGCCAAACCATAGTTGGTAGGCAGGCTTATCTCACTGTTCTTCCAGGGTAAACTAACTTTATATTGCTTGTCTGAGGCACAGTAGCGCACAGACTCGTCAAACCTTTGTAGCGCAACTTCCGAGTCATAATCAGTCTCCATAGGATTAATGCCTATGTGATCCAATCTCCACAGTCGTTCCAGGTCGAACTCGGCAGCCATCTTAGGGTCACTAGGTTGGGAATCCTCCCTTCCCAACTCCTCTGCCGCGGTTACATTGACTCTATATATCGAGACCGTGTCGACCAGGACCTTTGACTGTGTAGTATGCACCTTTCCGCTCATGCAGTATCCAAATTTAGTGGGGATTAAAATTACACCACACATCTTTTTAAATCCAGGGTATACTACTTCATAATAATGATCCACACCAAGTAGTACATGCACCTCACTCTGATTTCCCATGGGATCTGACAAGTTAACCCCTTTGCTACGTAATGCGTGTTCCACCTTCTTCACACCCACAGATACATATTCTGGTAGGGTGTCTACTACGATACAAGTCATAAAGTACCGGTTTTTACGATAGAAATATGAAATCTCCGCTATCTCGTAGTCTTGTTTATCAGTAACCCCTGTGAAGCCCTGTAATCGAAGAGTCTCAGCCCCTACGATTCGGTGCTTCAGTCCCACTAGTACGGACCTCTTTATAAAGGAACGTTGAGACCCTTGATCTAGAAGTACCCGACAAACTTTGTTACTGTCATTACCTTCCATGGGAATCTGTATTGTGGGCAATATAGTGGTGTCTTGCGTGCTACCTAGTGCCACAGTTGTAGTACCCTCATTTTTGACGTCTTTGACTTTATCTGCAGTAGGACACAACTTATCAAAGTGATGTCCTTTGCAGTGCCGACAGGGCCTTAAGTATGTAGCAGTACATTGTCCCTGCTTACCATGTTCCTCACTTAGACAACCTACACATAGCTTCAATCTTTTCGCCTGTGCTAGTTTTGTCTCATTTGTCGGGTATTTTACGCAGAAACTCCATTTATGTTTGTTGTTACATAGCTTACATAGAATCTGAGCAGGTTTCTTATACACACCCTCTTTCTTTACTTTAGTCCCCACTGTCATGCTTATTGTTCCCCTCTTCTCCACATTCTCACTCCCTCCCGACACATACATTCTCCCTTTGTTCAACTGTAGATTATTGATCTCCTTGCTGAACTGAGTTTTGAATTCCCCCAGCTCAAATGATCTTACCTTATCAAGTATTGCCATAGGAAGCTTCCGACGCAAGATAATGACTATCATTTCCTGCGTGGTAAGCCCTAGGGTGTCTAGCGATCGAGTATGGCACTCCATATTTGCCCTGAAGTTTGTCAACTCATCAACCTTATACTGTGGTTCTGCGAGCCCCAACAAGGCAACGACATGGGCCATCTTCAACTGCTCTCTATCCCCGTATGTGGACTCTAATAAGTGTACCGCTTCAAGATAACTACCACCCACTACTGCAAAACCCTCTATTAAATGTAAGGCCTCTCCTTCCATTTGTCCCTTCAGATAGTGAAACTTGCGGACATTATCCAAAGAGGATTCATGAACCGTAGATCGAAATACGTCCCAGAAAGCTAACCACTCGGTTAACTTGCCTCCAAATGTAGGAAGATTGAGCTTTGGGAGGTGTACAGTATGTTTTGGGTCAGCCCTTCTATGGGCCTCATTATCGCCTCCCTTCTTACTTGCGACAGCACGCTGTAATAGGCGCTTCGCTCTAAAGACAGGTTCGTCATAGAGGGCGCGATTATCACACTCTGTAACTATCTCTTCCTCCTCTATCATGTCAGCCACAATCACCTCACTCAGAGCCGTAATACGACCGTGGGTAGCCTGGACGTTATCTAATCTAGCCTCCAATTCCTCTAGATCAGCAGTAGTGATGAAAGTGTTTAAGTCCACAATTAGCCTATTTATTACTCCCCGAAGTCCCGCCCTTTGATTTTTAGGGGCTTTGCTTAGCACCCCACTAGATGGTATCTCTTTATGGTCTTTATCCATTTTGCATGCAAGCCTATAGGCTATGTATCTAAATATTACGTTACAAGGACAACGGCAAATCAATAGTCTAGTTAAGAGACGCCAACCGGCGGACTTCTATGTTATGGAGAAAAAATAGTACACTAAATAGCAATACCTACTAATGGATCATATTGAACAAGAAAAAATGTTAGGTCAGGTCATATGTCACAGGAAGTCCGAAACAGAAAAGAAAATTATTGGGGAAAGATGATGGGTGGGATGCAGGACTTAGGCAGGCACAACGATGTGACCCTGCATTCCGGCTCTAACCATCGCTTGGCTAGCCTTGCCAGTTTATCATAGAGTTGTTCCTGCATCCTGTTATATGTCCCCTTGTTCATTGCCTTAAAATCCCTTACTGGTAGCTAATTCCTGGGTCTGGGCACCAATGTGGTAAACTATCAATGGAAGTTAAATATTACTAAGCTATAATGAATCAAATAAAATCAATCTAAATGAAAACTACTCTTTATCTAAATTGAATTCAATCTGAAACAAGCTAATTTATATCCAAAGGTCTCACATAATAAATGTATATATAGGGTAAGGTTATAAGGGTTAATATTAGCCAGGAATTAACTCACCAATAGTTCCACGTGGCAATGAGGCAAGGGAGAACGTTTTACCCAATATGGTGGTGGACAATGGGGAACGAGACTTCGGTCCCAAGACTCGAGTCAAGTTAAAGAAAGAATAAATGATTACATGGGAATGGACATGAATAATATGCTTATCTATCAGTCAGTCATGATGTCGATGAGAGCGTCGTGATGGTGTAGCTGTGTGTATTGCTGTATGTGTATTGTGATTAGAGGCACAAAAGCACGATCAACTGAGGGCGGAAAATTAGATGTTAACTGGTTGGTGTTCGTGAAGGCTCTGGCGTACCTCAAAAGCACACCTTGCTGCCTTGGCAAACCGCCAGGAGCCCAAATTATCGTACCGCATTTAGGTTGCTCTATACGATAAATTATATTAATATACACTCAACCCTCAGCTATCACGCACTTAGCTATCGCGTTCCACAGCTATCGCCTGCTCCCCAAAAGCTGTCAGACCATGGCTTTCACGCCTATGAGCTGGCTATCACGCACCAAATGTGGCCAAAATTACAACAAAATTGGAAATTTCCCGGGCTTGGGAATTCCCAGGCGGGCGGCAAGCATACGTTTACGCTACTCGCTCCCTGATTGGGCGTGACGTCATGGGAAGCAAGCGCTGTGATTGGCCGCCACCCATCCTCCCGCCGTCCCGCCATAATTACAATTTCTCAGTCTTACTTGTACCCCCATTGTTGTCTGGTGAAAGCTGTGAAAAGTGTTTTTTATACCTGTGAACAATGGCTACTAACCCACCTCAACGGCCACCGAATCCCCCTACCTTCGCTCAGCGTAATGTGACTGCACCAAATCGAGACATTAAGAAGAGAAAGAACCTTACGTATGCTCAGAAACAGGAAATTGTGGACTTAATAGGCAAGGGTGAAACAAAAACGAGTGTGGCAAAGAAGTTTGGAGTGAATGAATCGACAGTGAGGGGGATTTATCAAAAGCGAGAAAACATAAAGAGTCACATGAAACTTGCCCCTCCGGTGAGCCTCGACTGGACCCCTCCGTTGAGCCTCGACCACGGCAACAAATCGATGAACAGCCTTTACTTACGGCACTTAATTGGATACAGTGGATGATGACACTTCAGAATTTGAAGGATTTGATGTTGAAGGGATACTGAACGAGATAGAGCAACGTAGGAGTGGCCAATAATTCGCCACCCCTAGCCTCGGAACCCAACCCACCTAAATCCCTCAACACACCTAAAAAGGTAAATGTGATGGTGTAATATGTTCTTATATTTACTTTTATAATGTTTCTTATCATTATTATTATGTTATGTTAGTGTTCAGTGGAAATTATTAGGTAAAAATCGCAAAATACGAAAAATAGTTGTCAAATTCGGCACCCAGGCACCAATTAGAATTATTCCCATTAGTTCATCAGTATGGCTATCGCGGTTACGGCTACCGCGCGGCTATAGCTGCACCAATTAGGAGTGATAGCTGAGGGTTGAGTGTATACGATAAATTATATATACTACATAAGACCATGGCAATATTGCTCAATAGCATATTAGGCCTTTTATAACTTAACTTATTTACAATCTTATAATATACGATCTACTCGTCCTACGTCGTTCTGTAGGAGAGATCATGACGTCACAGAGACATAAGAGATCACAAAAGAGTCATATTCTATCGTATTTATACGATATGTCCATTCTTTTCATGTGTATTTTGACCAGATGGGGATAACTACCGGTATCACTGGGGAACTAACTGGAATTACTGGCACCGGCACCCGATTAGCAGTGTGCAGAGGTGATGTTGCGTTTCCCTCCAAGCTTACACCCTTATCATTTTCTTCTGATACACTCGGTTCCCAATACTTCTTTACAAACGACAAGTTTCTCCTCAATTGTCCCCCAGACTCACTTCTAACCGTCACTTCCCCTCCCTCTCTAGAAATAACCTCAAATGGTTCAGGACAGAAATTGGGAGACAGTTTGTTTGTTTTAGCTTGCCTGACTAAGACCCGGACTCCAGGCTCAATGACTCACTCAGCTGCATGTCTCTTTTCATCAGCGTACACTTTACCTTATATTTTATTAGACCAGTCTTTATCCCTAAATTCCTCATTGTAAAACTCACTACCGGTACCAGGTATTGTAATTTTGATCTCATCTCCCGCCCAAACATAAAAAAGTAAGGAGTAGTTCCAGTAGTCACCTGAGGTGTTGACCTGTAAGCAATAAGGAATTTCAGAAGCTCCTGACGCCAGTTTTTTCCTTCCACCTGTGCCACCCGCAGAACTTTCATGATTGTACAGTTCTGTCTCTCCACTTCCCCATTTGCTTGTGGCCACAAAGGTGTTGTTTTCCTGTGCTCAATACCATTTTCTGCTAAAAAGGCTTCAAACTCTTCTGAAACAAACTGGGTCCCATTGTCTGTCCTGAGTGAAACAGGCATGCCGAACCTGACAAATATTGGTAGAAGGGCTTCTATTACTTTAGTGCTAGTTACAGACTTCATAATCACCACCTCTAAGAACCTACTGTAGTAGTCTACTATCACTAACAGGGATTCTCCTGTTGGCAAAGGCCCCAACAGTTCTTCGCTACAATCCTGCCACGGTCCACTGGGAGGCAAAACCTGTGACATTGGTTCAGGTGCTGGGTAATCACCCACTGCTTGGCACCCTTGACAAGTCTTGCATCTTTTCTCCACATCTGCATCAATTTTAGGCCACCATACTTTACTTCGCAACCTGTATTTTGATTTTGTTATACTTACAGTTTCTTACAGTAGATCCTCTGGAAAAAGGCAAACTAGGCCTGTGTATCCAGCTCAGTACCAGTACTTGCACTGCTACGGTCGTTGTTGTTGTTCCCCAAGCTGCCTGGCCGAACAGCCCCAAGGCCCCGAGCAATTCCAAGGCCATAACCGAGCGCCCCCACAGAACCCTTCCTGCCGACCACACTAAAGCCTGGGTGACCGAAGCCACTCCATGGCGGGGATCTGAGGAGGGCGCGGAAACGCCCGGGAAACCAAAGCCCCACCCTGTGCCCCTGTTGCTGTGCCCCTCAGCAATTATGAAGGGAAAAAAGTGACGCTTTGGCTTCCAATCTTGGTAGATAGGGAGGTCAATCCACGGAAGAGACGCCGTCACTTGAGATCTAGAAAATATGTAAGTAAAAGGAACAGTCAGATTAAGCTATGGGTATGGCAGAGATTGCTCAGCTCTCACTCTGATAGACCAGCCCATCACCACATGACTAGAACCCAATCCTCTCAGCATCAGCTAGGAAAGGCCCTAGAATGCCGCCTTTGGCGGGGGGGGATAGCTCCCCTATTTCAACCCCTTTCGGGTTTGGGCACCCGCCTACGGTCGTTCACGGTGTTGGCGGCAGCGGTAGCAGATGCAACATTTTTACTATTCTGTATTTTTGTTTTATAATCAAACTTCAAATCTTGTGTTCCCCATGCTTTATCAAGATTACTTTCAAACTCCCTTATTGATTCGGAATCGACTACATACTGGGGCAGTGCGTTCCACTCATTTACCACTCTATCACAAAATGAGTTCTTTGCCTTCTCAAGCCTATTTCTTTCTTTGTAAATTTTCTTAGAGTGTCCTCTCATTCTTGTTCCCTCCCGCATCAAGAAGATACCTTCACACACATCCTCATCATACTATCCTGACACTATCTTAAAAGTCTCTATCATATCCCCTCTCTTTCTCCTATATGCCAGTGTCGGAAGCCCCAGTGTCCTCAACCTCTGCTCATAGCCCGCGTTCTTCAACGTTGGTACCAGCTTGCTAGCTCTCCTCTGCACTTTCTCCACTGCTTCTATATCCTTTACCATATATGGAGCCCACACCTGGTTCGCATATTCCAGGTGCGGCCTAACCAGCGCTGAAGATTCCTGAAGATTTCTTCGTCAAGTGACACAAATGTCCTCCTTATCAGCCCTACAATTATATTGGCTTTGTTTATTTTTTCCGCTAAATGTTCTGAGAAATTTAACTTATTGTCTATCACTACTCCTATATCCTTTTCTGCATTCACTTCCTCCATCTCTTCATACATACTGTATCCTACCTTGTCTATCTTGCTTGTCCCAATCCGCATGTACTTGCATTTTTTTGGATGAAAAGGCATTAACCAATGCTCAGACCATCCCTTCATGCCCTCCACATCTCCTTGAAGCAAACTCACATCTTCCTTACTCCTCACTCTTCTATACAGTTTAGTGTCATCCGCATACAGGTATACCTCACTTCCATTAGTTATAACTTCAGGTAAGTCATTGATAAATATAACGAACAGCAGTGGTCCCAACACAGATACCTGAGGTACCCCACTTGTAATTTCCCTCCACCCCGAGCCTATTCCATTCACCAGTACCCTCTGTCTCCGATCTTTCAGGAAGGCTTCTATCCATTTCACACATTTCTCCCCTATATTATAGCTTCTAACTTTCTATATTAACCTTTTATGTGGGACCTTATCGAAGGCCTTCATAAAATCGCAATATACCACGTCTATTACATCACCATCTTCTAGAATTTGCATCCAATCATCTACCACCTTAATTAGCTGTAGTACCGTCGACCTCCCCGGCAAGAATCCGAACGGTCTCCCACTGAAAAGTTGGTTTGACTTCATATGATCCATTATTCCTTCTCTAATTACCGTTTCCATTAGTTTACACACAACACTTGTCAAACTGACTGGTCTATAATTCCCTGGGTCATTTCTCTTTCCCTTCTTAAATATAGCTGTTATGTTCGCCTCTCTCCAGTCCATCGGGATTTGTCCTGTATTAAATGATACCTCAAATAAAATGTTCAATGGCTCTACTAACATCTCACCTCCTTCCTTTATGATTCTTGGGTGTATCCCATCCGGTCCCGGGGACTTACTTCTGTTCAATTTTTCTATAGCCCTTCTTATTCTAGCATGGGAAAACTATTAGTTCTAGTGCCGGTGCCTGTTTGATGGGAATAGTAGGCACTGCATCATCCAACTCCACTGTTAGTAACCCCCCAAAGTATTTCCCCAGCACCTCTGCTTTCTCCTTATCAGTCTCCGCTCTACTCCCATCATCCAACCTCCCTACCAGCTCTGGGATCCTTACTCTTGTTAACTTTTCCTGAATGTACTTCCAGAATATTTTTGGATTATCCTTCACATTTCTAGCAATCTCTCTCTCCCTCTCCTTCACCCCCCTCCTTACCTTATACCCCTTATACCCTGGTGTCCTTCATGGGCTAGCTCAAGTACCCTATCCCTCAAGCTTTGTGGTATCACAATCCTGTTGCCTCAGCAAGAGTTCACCATAAACACAAAGTTCTTCTTTAATAGGAAAGAATGGTGTAGCTTTATTAAGCCTCCAGTCTCCAGTTTTAATACTGGTTTTTACCCTCTGTAACTGATCATCATTGACGGACTCTTGCTCAGTCTCTCTTGCTGATAAAGCAACAGGAACATTGCTCTCCACTACTGCCCGAACATAGTCATAAGTTTCACCTTTGTCCCTCTGTACTCCAGAATTCAGCCTAGATAACACATCAGCATTATTGCCTACACCCGGTCGGTATACAACATTAAAATCATATGCCTGCAGCCTGAGTACCCACCTCTCTACTCGGGCTGACGGTTTGATCTAGAATTCTAGATGAATAGATGAACTCTAATGGTTTGTGGTCAGTTTCTAATTCAAATTTACGACCAAACACATACAGATTAAACCTCTCGCATGCCCACACTAGTGCCAGTGCTTCTCTTTCTGTCTGGCTATACCTGCGCTCAACGGCTGTCAAGCTCCTGGAGGCATAGGATATTACCCTCCATAGACCACCTATCAGCTGAAGTAAAACTGCCCCTAGACCAGTTGGCGAGGCATCTGCTACAATCCTCGTTTTACAATTTGGCTTGAAATATGCAAGTACAGTACTCTTGTTGACGTTAGACATTCTTTCAAATGGTCAAAACTTCTCTGTTGCTCCTCACCCCACTCAAACATTACATTTTTGCGAGTAAGCCTCTGAATTGGCTCAGCTACAGTTGACAAATTTGGTATAAATCTAGACACAAACTGCACAAGCCCCATGAATGATCTCACTTCCCCTGTATTACTCGGTGCCACTGCATCTTGTATATCGCCTATTTTCTCTTCACTAGGTTTCACACCATTCTGTGTTATCTTGTGACCAAAAAAATTTAGTTTCCTAAGCCTAGATTCACACTTCCCTGCATTGAGGGTAAGACCAGCCTCCTCCAACATGCTCAGAACTGCTAGTAACCTCTCATCATGTTCTTTCTCATCCCTCCCATAAACAATGAGATCATCAGCAATCTTGGCTACCCCTTTACAACTCCTGATCACCCCCTGGATTATCTGCTGGTATTTCTCAGGTGCTGAACTGACCCCAAACATTAACCGCTTATACCTGTAAAGTCCCCTGTGAGTAGCAAAAGTTGTAATGTACCGACTTGATTCATCCAAAACTATCTGGTGAAAACCCCACTTTAGATCAAGTTTACTGAATACAGTACTTCCATTTAGGTCTTGCAGCAGTTCCTTCACAGTTGGAATAGGTTGGTGTTCCCTGATTATAGCCTCATTAGCCTTTCTCATGTCAACACAAATTCGAACATCATCATTTTGTTTTGGGGCTACAACTAAAGGGGATACCCAGCTAGTGGGACCCTCCGGTACCTCCTCTATTATGTCGTTCTTCAATAACTCATCCAGTTTGTCATCCACTTTATCTCTTAAACCGAATAGAATTCTTTTCACTCTTTGAACCACCGGGAAAACACTCTCGTCAATGTTCAGCTTAAGCTCCTAATCTTTTAGCTTCCCAATACCCACAGAGAGTTTGTCGTATTTGTCCTTTATCTCCCCCGGCAGTTCACTAACATTGTTTACATGAAATGGCCCAATTCTCAAAACATTAAGGGTTTCTGCAGTATCTTTGCACAAGAGGGTCCTCCCTGGCCAGTCGACCACAACAAATTCAGCTACACATCTCTGATCATTGGCTGGGCAGTGAACCTCTGCTGTAAATGTTCCTAATGTTGGCAGGGGTTCACTACTACCATAAGCAAATAACTGCTTTGCACCTTTTCTTGATTTGCATTTTACTTTATAAGATTTTAACATTTCCCAAGTTTCTAACCCCATTACATTACGAGTAGCTTCCGAATCAATTATTACATCCTTCACTCGAACACCCCCAACCTGAAGCTGAATTAACACATTAGGCCTATTCTGATCTTGGTTTTCATTTGATACGGAAAATGCAAATTCCCTGTTGTCCCCAGTAAATTGTTCCTTTTTGTTACTCCCACTCTCAACCAAGTGTGTGTTGGTGGTAGTCTTCCCTCCTTGCCGTGCCTCCCGCTGGTAATCCACGGGTATTGGGGTGCGGCACTTGATCCTGAAATGTCCTACTTTGCCACACTTGTTGCACCTACGGCCTCTCGCTGGACAAAACTCATCCCTGGCAAAATGGCCAAAACCTCCACAGCGGTAACATTCTTTCTTGACCTGGTAGTGGGTGTCGTCGTTCCTCCCTGCACGGCTGCTTGTACATGATCCTGGGTAGGCTGAGTTCCTTCCACGTCGAGTCTCCCCCCTCATAGCGTTCACTTCGGAATCCACCTCGTTGACCTGGCTTGTAGTAGGGCTAGGGCTAGGCTTGTCTACTCCCATTACCTCCATTTGCCTGTCAACTGCTTCTTGAGCCCTTGCCACTTGGAGCAACCTCTGCAGTGTTACAGAGCCATCCAATTCTAAAAATTTCCTTCTCAGTTTTGGAGAATAACATTTATCAATCAGCTGGTCCCTCATGTATTCTTCTACCTTATCTCCAAAATCACAAGTTGCACTACGCTGTCTTAGCCTACACACATACTGATCTACTGTCTCCGTACTTGACTGGCTTATCTGTCTAAACACATGTCTCTCAAAAGGTATATTAGTCTTAGGTGTAAAATACTCGTCTAGAATTTTCACTGTTTTACTGTAGCCCTTCGCATCATCCTCACCCACCAAGGCATAAAAGATTTCTTGCACTGCCGATCCAGCGGTATGAAAAAGTAATGCAGTCTTCTGTTGCTCCTCTTTCACACCCTTCCCAACAACGAATAGATTGAAAGATCTCTTCCACAGCTTCCATCTTTGTGCTAGGGAATGGGGATCACCTTGGACATCAAACTCCCTGAGGCCACCAAAATCCAGTATTACCGAGCTGCTCATCTTGCCTGTCTTCACTATTTTCGGCTTCTGGTCATCTCAGCACATGCTAGCGAACTTCATCCTCATCGCCAAATGTAATGTACAGCATATAATTAAAGGGTTGACACAAATTCCGCTATACTTTGGTGGTTTATTCCTCAGCCCGCTTTTACAGTCTTTGTTTACAGCCGTCTCCCGCTATCCTCTCACAGTGTTCCCAACTCACTTAGATGACTAATGCCATGCACATTGTCACCAACTCATATACACTACAGCATGCAAGATATATACATCATTGAAGATACTTGAGATTTGAGTAAGTACTGTAATGTAGTATTTTTGTTCAGTACTGTAATAAAGCAGTGCATGGATATATACAGTATAGGTATACAGTATACAGTAGGGTAGTGATTGAGAGAGTGAGAGTGAGAACGGAGAAATGGATAGGCGACGAGCAGGGAGGTTTTAGGAAGGGAAGAGGATGTGTAGATCAGATTTTTACCCTGAATTGTGTTGTGGAGAAATATCTGGAGAAGAAACAAAAGGTGTATGTTGCCTTTATGGACTTGGAGAAGGCCTATGACAGAGTGGATAGAGAAGGTTTGTGGAAAGTACTTAGAATATATGGAGTAGATGGCAAGTTGCTGAAAGCAGTGAAGAGCATGTATGAGGGTGCAAAGACGGCAGTACGTGTGGAGAGTGAGCAGAGCGAGTTCTTTGACCTGAATGTTGGTTTGAAACGGGTGTGTGATGTCCCCGTGGTTGTTTACTGTATACAGTAGGCTCACATATCTCGATCAATCTCATCTCGATATTTCGCATCTCGATGCCACCTTCAAGCTCTCCCCAATCACAAATTTCGATGAAAAAACGTTTATCTCGATAGCTAAATATCGATGCTAGATGCTTATATACTAATATAAACAGAGTAATCTTGACCAAATCGATTTGTGAACTTCACAATCATTGTACCTTAGTAGGTTGTGTTCGCCACTCTCCTAGCAGCACCGAGGAGCGCGTCGCCCCTCGTTGTGGGTTGTGTTGTGTTTTGTTTACCTGTATACTAATGTACCGCTAGTATCGAACGTTTTCGAGCGGTAGTCTAACCTGACTCTCATCTCTGCCTCTTTCATTTACGTAGTAATATAAATTACTTTACCATGTTTTAATATACATTAATATTTGTATGAGGAAAATCTAATATATAATAATAGTAAAGACAAAAGAAAACTTGATTAAACTTTATACCATGGAAAATGTATTGAAGTCGGTAGATTTGCGGCCATTTTAGCAACTTGTAGACTCACGATACAACACATGTTGATCACCAGTCGACTTTTGTTTTTGTTCAAGTGAAGATACTTTGTTTAATTGATCAATTACATGGAATATTGTAGATGTAGTTGTAGCTGAAGGGTTAGGGAGCCATAAGATACACATATTGATCCAGATTGAGCAAAAGGGTTGTTGTTGTTGTTGTTGTTCCCCAGGCTGTCTGGCTGAACAGCCCCAAGGTCTCGAGCAAGGCCAAGGCCATAAACGAGCGCCCCCACAAAATCCTCCCTGCTTACCACTAACAAAGCCCGGGTGACCGAAGCCACTCCAAGGCAGGGAGCTAAGGAGGGTGCGGAAACGCCCGGGAAACCAAAGCCCCACCCAAGGCCCTGTGCCCCTCAGCAATTATGAAGGGAAAGTTGAGGGGTAAGGGAAAAAATGTGACGCTTTGGCTCCGAATCTGCCAACTTCTAGGTTGGCAGTAGGGAGGTCAATCCACGGAAAAGACGCCGCCACTTGAGATCTAGAAGATATATAAGTAAAAGGAACAGTTAGAGTAAGCTATGGGTATGGCAGAGATCGCTCAGTTCTCACTCGGATAGACCAGCCCATCATCGCATGACTAGAACCCAATCCTCTCAGCATCAGCTAGGAAAGGCCCTAGAAAGCCGCCTTTGGCGGGGGGATAGCTCCCCTATTTCAACTCCTTTCGGGGTTGGGCACCCGCCCTTTCGGGGTTGGGGTTAATACAGCTGATTGGCGATCGTAAGTACAAGTTATTGGGTCAAAAGTGGTGATTGTCAGATTTTATGTTGGTTACTTGCCGACTCGCTGGTCCCTATTTTATTTTTCCCCATAAGAAGTCAACTTCCCATCTCGATATTTCGAATCTCGATTGCTTTTTTCGGTCCCAATACCCATCGAGATAGGTGATCCCACTGTATATGGATGGAGTCATGAAAGAAATACTATCAAGAGCAGTGGATGTTGGTGTATCGCTAAAAAGGGAGGGAATTGAGTGGAAGCTACCTATACTGCTGTTTGCGGATGATACAGCTCTGATGAGTGATAATGAATGGGAGTTGCAGGGTCTGGTAAATGAGTTTGGAACAGTGTGCGAAAAACGGAATTTGAAGGTAAATGCGGGGAAGAGCAAGGTTATGGTCTTCGAAAGGGGTGAAGTCACAGTGTGAGGTGAAGCTGAACGGTCAGGCTATGGAGATCGTCAACTCTTTTAAGTATCTGGGCAGTGTGTTGAGTAAAGATGGGACTATGGATGAAGAAGTGCGGGAGAGGGTACAACAGGGGAAGAGGGTTGTAGGAATGCTGAAAGCAGTAACAAGAAATAGGGTGGTCAGTATGGAAGTGAAGAAGTTCTTGCATGACAGTGTGGTAATCCCGACACTGACTTACGGAAGCGAAGCATGGACGTTGGTTGAGAGGCTCAGACCAAGAGTGAGGGCAGTGGAAATGAATTACTTAAGAAGTGCGTACAGAGTTACATGGAGGGATAGACAGACTAATGAGGAAGTAAGAAGGAGGTGTGGTGTGGAGGTAGATGTGCTGGAAAGTGTGAAAAGGAACAACTTGAGATGGTTTGGCCATATGGAACGTATGGAAAGCGAGAGAATGACTAAGAGGGTGTACGAGAGCGAGGTGGAGGGACAGAGAGGGAGAGGTAGACCGAATGAGAGGTGGAAGGATGGAGTGAGGAAGTACATGAACGAAGGCGGTGCTGGTTAGGGGGAGGGGCGTCGACTGTCTGGGGACAGAGGTGCATGGGGGCGGTTCGTTCGTGGCCACCCCTTCGGGGATCACGGCGTCAGGCAATAGATAGATAGATAGATGGATATATAATGGCTTCGATTTCGTAGCGCAGCAAGGCCCCCGTCCGCTTTCCAGCATGGCAGCCAGCGCACTGAACCTCTCCTCCATGTCTCGAGAGACCTTTCCAGTGCTGCCAAAGGCAAATGTAGTGCGCCACTGCTCATAATTAGCGAATATTTGCCGATGTCTTTGGTAGCGATGCGGGTTAATCCTGTTCGCCATGAAACTCATTCTGGTGTCACTTTTAAGCAACGTTCTTCTAGCTTTTGGCTGAATATATTTAATTTCATCCAGACACTTGCTTAACCTCTGAAGTGCGCATGGGGGTAATTGGAAACGTCCCCCTGTGCTGACGTATTTGAGGTGTTTCCGTCACTAAAATATTCATTGTGCCATTAATAGCATTAATATTTATCCATATGCGCCTATTATGGGTTGATTATAAAGGTATTAACCTGAAACAACAATAAAACGAGTGAAAGACAGCGTGGTGGTCAAAATCGGAGATATAGCCCGCGAGTTGTATAATGTATGGGTGAGGCAATCTGCTTTCCCGCCAACCACCCAAGGCCTACTGAGACACAGTCGATCGATACTCTCTCTCTCTCTCTTGCACTCGCTTGCTATCAGTGATGAACACCCTCCAATCGGATTTCTAATGTTAGCACGAAAATATACCTCAGAATAAGGGAATAACAGAGAAAATAGGTGATAACTGAAGGAGAGGAGGAAAGTGGGGAAGGAGGGGAGGTAGAGGACTTGTTTTGCATGGCCCAGGGGCCAAAAAAAAATAAAAAAATAAAAAAAAAAAAATATAAAAAAATATTTTTTTTTCGATGTCAAAAGTTGATTTTTATTTTCTCTGACTCTTAAGAGTCTTCCCGCAGTGCGCCGGGGGAACTCTTAAGAGTCTCCCCGCAGCTCCCGGGTTAATCATTCAGGAATGCCTGAACGAGCCCTAATATGGCGGAAATATGCCCGCAGAGAAAGTGTTAAGGGTGTCAAATGTCAAACCAACTCAATCCTGCTTTTACACTGGTTTGAAGAAGTGAAGAACTGGTTTGAGGAAGTGAAAAGTCAATCCGATTCGGGCTTTAAGTAGGCCTACTGTATACAGTATATCTGAAAGCAAGTCATCATATTTCATTGGCAAGTGTAAAAAAAATCTATCGGTCTAAGTGTAGGCCTAGTCTTAAGATAGCCCAAACATAGACCAAAGTACAGTAATTCATGATCATTCAAAATTGAGCTTTTGTGTATTTATACCAAAACAAGTGAGTTTTGATACTAATGAGAGTGTGAAAATTATAAATATGTTCTAATATACTATAGTACTACCCTCTTAACCCGTGCAGTACCAGGGACGTCCTTTTCATCATATTCTGGCAACTATTAGATGATTTTATTCAGCTTAGGAAGGATCTCTAACAATAATATGACTTCAAACTATCTCAACCAACCCTTTCTACTACCACAGATCCTACCGAAGTTGCATAATATCGTCTAAATAGTGCTAGAATAATATAAAACACACATCGCGGGTACAATCGGGGGTATTAAGTGTTATTGGTATCTTTATAGTTACTGGGAAAAGTGCTTATCCCTCAAAGTATTAGTCAGTGTCCGAAACTTTGTGAAATATCTGACCACTTATTAACCTCGTCCGTACTCAAAGGGTTAAGGGATGTAATTTCTCCGCAGACTGAGAGAAGCCGAGTGGAGTTTTGTGCGTGGATGGAGGAAGATGGCCGTTGTGAACCAAAATAAGAAACTAGAACTAGATCTGGTGGAACTGGAGCCGCTCATGGAACAAACAGCATCAGACACACAGGTAATATTTTTATTAACATCGTTCTTAACACCAATAACCCCCTCATGAAATTAATGAAAGTTTTATACCAGGTTTTTACTGGGGTTGTATTGACTTTATAGGTAGGTGCTTACTCGACTGGAGAAGATAAGAACACACAAGAGCACAAGCACGAAGGTAATAGAGGATAATATAACGCAGAGTACAAACATAGGTTATTCTTATTCACACAAAATCATATGGGTAGAGGTGCAATGTTACATAAGACAGCGATAGGTTCTAAATAGCAGCACGATCGAGGATCCTCTAGGCGTCTCAAGGGGAAGATATAGGCAGGTTCCGACGATCTCTGAAGACGTTGCTGCCTGGTATTCCCTACGACATCCTGGTCCGTGAGGGTGGTCCTGTCGTGTGAAAGTGACAGAAGGTAGGGGTAGACTTCCTTGTAGATCTTCTGAAGACTGTAGAGGTGAGGGACTTACATGAAAACGAGCCGTTACACCAGTGTCGCTCTCATATCATGGGATTAAATTAAGGAGCCATTTCACCAGTGTCTTGCGCTCTTTCTTACAATCCAGACCTAGTCTTCTAACGGTGACAGAAGGTAGGGGAAGACTTCCTTGTAGATCTTCTGAAGACTGTAGAGGTGAGGGTCTTACATGAAAACGAGCCGTTACACCAGTGTCTTGCGCTCTCGTATGATGGGATTAAAGTAAGGAGCCATTTCACCAGTGTCTTACGCTCTCTCTTACAATCCAGACCTAGACTTCTATGCGAGTCTCTAGAGGAACTTATATGATGGAATTATTTGGATAGTTACGAAAACGAGCCGTTACACCAGTGTCTTACGCTCTCATATCGTAAGGACTAGCCTAAGTAGGGAGTTGTTGCACCAGTGTCTTACACCCTCCACTACAAGTCCTTACTGAGAAGGAAGCCGTTTCACCAGTGTCTTACGCTCTTCCAACCAGCCTTACTATGTTTGTAGCAATTGTAGGTTTACTAGAACTAGAACATTTGTCAGTACTGCATAATTATACTAAATCCTGTACCAAGGCAATGTAAAGATGTTGGGTGGTCACCGGTGTAGTCCAACAAGAGTACGAGCAAATCCAAGGTACCTTCGAGAAATGCGTCAAGTAGCTCCACCAGTGTCTTACTCCCTCAAGGTAATTTCTCGGTTATTATCCCAAGTCTTCCAGATACCGGTACCTAGTCTGCCGGTGCGATCTAGAGTATCTTTTCAACTGTACTGCTTATGGATTTGGCTGGAGAGGTCTTACCAGTTCCATCGTTCTTCCTGGCTGCGCATCTCGGGTCTAGAAGGGCGGTTGTGCTTAGAGAAAGGTCTATGTTGATGGTGGTAGCCCTTCTCAGAATTTGCGCCATGGCAGTGGTGCGTCTCCGAGCAAGATGGGCGCGTGGTGATTTGAGTTTTATGGAAGATTTTTCTTCCCTGACATTGGTAGTGGACTTCTCTGGTTTCCCTGGTGGTGTTGGTTGTTAATCTCACGGTTATGTCCTTTCCTGAGGTCGGGAAAAGTGGCGAGGTGATGGTGGCGACCTGAGCCTGATGTGGTGAGGAGGCTCTTATGTCCATTTTCCTTGGTGGGGTGGTGACAGGAGTTGTTTTGATGCTGGTGCTTTCATCTCCTATTTTGCTTTTATCCCCCATCGCAGTCTCATCTCCGGGGTAGTAGCCACGACCTCGAGGCTGGATTACGAAGCACCAGACGTCCTCCCCTGGTGGGTAAACGTGGTAAACGTGTGGCGCCCTTCCAGATACGCCCATCAAGCTTGGGAGCGGGCGTCTGCAAGTCGAGAGGTGTTGGCGTATACGGTGAGGTAAGAGGTGATGTTTGAATACTCCAGGCTAGTTTCGAGCTCGTCCCGAAACCTGATGGTGAACAGTGAGTTGGTTTTCTCTCCCCATTTTAGCTTCTTGATATAGGGAAGTCCAGGGTTGTTGCCGGAGTTGGAGACAGGTACAGTAGTTGAGCCAGGTATGATTGTTGGGGAATGGCGAGTTGTGCCAGTTGCACCCGCTATTCTGAGTGCTGGTGCTCGTAGGAGTGCAGCAGATGATTTTAAAGTATGATCAAGTAGAGGAGAAGGTGGAGAGCTTGAAGATGGTGTAGAAGTTGGGGAAAAATGAGTGGGTTTTTTGAAAGACGGCCTGATCTTGTGCGAACAGGTGAGAGGTGGAAAAGAGGAGGCAGGTAGGCACCACCACTGGGCCTGGGGATTTTCGGGAGGGTTAAAATTGAGGCGCTCATTCGCGGAACGTGATAACCGCCACCTCTGGCAAAACCCGTTATATTATCGCATTATATTGCCACATCCTTCTCATATCTGGAGCCGTGGTAGGGAGCTATATTTGAGAATGTCAACATGGTTGAAAATCGCATAAAGTACGACGCACTTTCGTCCGTGTTGACAGGGCGTTTGCCTAGCCCTAGTTTCTGCATCGCATAGGGTGATACGCGCCACCCAGGCAGCGTGTGTTCAGCCAGCCAATGACAGCCCGGCTATGGTACCGCGTGGGCGCCAGCTCAGCCACTCACGGCGCGCGTTGCTCTCTGTTCTCCCATTACAATACAGTCTAGCTCAGCTCTCACGCCGTACGGATCATTTAACTCGCACCTGGTGTTGTTTTTGTGCCGTTTTGACCGTGTTGCAGTGCTTCCCTGAACAATGAGTGATAGTGAGAGTGAGAGTGATAGTGGGAGCCCACCCCCACCTATAAAAAAGAGGTGTAACCCGGACATTTGGTCTGAAATAATCGCCAGGAACAAGAGAAATTCTGGGAAGGAATATGTCAGCCGCCAAACAGGAAATACAGTGAATGCTAGAGTTATTGGACTGCCTTGCAATGATGGATGCTACGATAAAATTGCTGAACCTATTCGCCAAGCAATCCACAATAACTTTTGGCAAACTGGAGATTGGATAGTCCAGAATACCTTCATTCAGAAACACGTTCTGTCAGTGCCAATGAAACGACGAAGAAAGCCTGCCGACATCAACAACCCTGGTCCCCATCGGTCATGCACCCGCAAATTTACTCTCTCCTACCAGTCTACAACTTATAATGTTTGCAAGACAGCCTTCATCAACATTTTAGCCATAGGTAGGACAAGATTAGAGAATGCCCTGACCCACGTGAGTGACACTGGTACACCGAAGAGAGACGGCCGCGGGCAACACAAGAACCGTGTCACCATTGCAGGTCCTGATGCAAAGCGTGTGCACAAACACATTGCATCATTCCCCAGCGTTACCAGCCATTATAGCAGAGCCAAATCGCCCAATTTGCGGTACCTAGAGACATCGTTGAGTTTAAGCCGGATGTACCACCTGTATTCTACCTGGATGGCTGAGAATTATCCTAACAACAGCGTAGTCAAGGAAAGTTATTACTGGAAACTTTTCAAAAGTAAAGAACTCTCCTTCTCACCACCAAATACTGATACTTGCTCGACCTGTGACCTAGCTAAGACCACTTTGAAACATGCCAGTAATGACGCAGAGAATGCAATCTTGCAGGGTGAACTTGATGAACACCTGGCGGTGGCACGGCAGGCACAAACACTTATGAAGACTCTGGGGCAGGCCAGGGACGATGATACTCGTGTCATAGCCTTGGACCTCCAACAGACACAGCCAATACCTCGTCTCACCACTAATGCTGCCTACTATAAGAAGAAAGTCTGGCTGTACAATTTATGCATTTCCAACCTCAAGACCGGTGAAAACCAGTTCTTCGTGTGGGATGAGGTGACAGGTGGGCGTGGCTCGGTCGAGGTGGGTTCGTGCATCAAAAAGTGGATCGAGAATGAAGTACTGCTTCATGGTGATTTTGGCAAGCTTATACTATTCAGTGACAATTGTGGTGGACAGAATAAGAACATTAATATCATGCTCTGCCATCTTTACGAACTGCACAGTCGCCGTCTTCAGGAAGTGGTCCATTATTTCCTCATCCCAGGACATAGTTACATGGCGTGTGACAGGGCTTTTGGGAACATAGAAAAGCGCTTCATGGTTGAGGGGAACATCTATGATTTTGAACACTATATCAAGGTGATTGAGCGTGCGGTCCACGCAGGTAACAAGGTCATTCCCATGGTGAGAGAGGACTTTCTAAACTTAGACCTGTTGCAAAGTGTCATAACTCACCGTACACCCGCCAAGCCACTCCTATTCTCTGAATGTTGCCGATTCTGCTTTACTCTGCAATATAGGGATGGGTATCAGCTGTCTCGAGGCTACGAGGGGCCTCTGCATTGTCTCAGGCTTATGCCAGGTAAAGCCAAGTATGCTCCATCGGCCTTTAATCTGTCACGAGTGCCACTCACCCCCAAGTACCCAGCTGCCATCAAACTTCAAGCTGACAAACTCCAAGCCGTCCACGACCTGCTATCCTACATTCCGCCAATCCACTCGGAGTATTACCAGGAACTTTTTCGTATGCAGAGGGACCTCAGTAGAGCAGCTAGACCAGCCTTGGACAACAACTCTGACTCCTCTGATATTGATGACAACCTGCAAGAGTATGCAGATGATAGTGGCAGTGATAGCGACACTGCCTGACTACTCGGTGAGAATGAATATAAAAATGTAACAATAGAATAGAGTAATAATGCATTTTAGTAAGGTAAAATTGTTAAACAATAGCAATCTTTACACAAGAACATTATAGTAACTAGCCATCAAATTCCTTCCTTAGATTAAAATGTTGTAAAATCATGTCCTTCCCAAGCTGAATAAAACATCCCAAATTAATTAATTAACAGTAATACTAGCTTACTTTCTATAATAATAAATCAATAACATTAAAGTAGCAAAATTATTACTCTATTCTTGTGTTTTACTTATTCATTATTATTCACCATGTCTTCCTCCATTTTCTAATCTTTATTATCGCTTATTAATTTTATAAAATTATGTTTCTATTATCTTACCCTACTCTTCCATGTCTTATTATTATTCACTGATAATATTATTTATGTTTTATTGTTATACATTTGCTTTTTCTCAACGTTTCTACAGTATTGAATTGATATGGGGTTATAAAATCATGGGATTATTTCAATCACACTCACGTTACTATTAATTACAAGCAATTTATTTTTTTATTTTTTTGTGGTACATGGCTAGATACTATTTTCCGAACATTTTGATAACACTGTCACCTCTCTCCTTAATCGGGTCTGATAGTTACAGCTTTTTATAAGTCGGCAAACTTCAGACGCGATTTACTCCGTTTTTTTTTTGGGCGGTCAACACGTTCCGCGAATGAGCGCCTCATATGTATTCATTGTCGATAGTATCAATTGCTTGCTTTTGCGATTTCCTTAGTTTATTTGTGCGATAAATGTAGGTTATTTGTAGGGTAGTTATTGATTGGGGTCACTTGAGGCATGCTATGCTTACAGGTACCTACCCGATAGCACTATCGTTAGTGAGTGCTGTACTGTATTTTATATATTATTTTGTAATAGTATAGTTATTGTTACGTCCTGGGATATATAAACACTGGGCTCTTTCTATTGGACTAGGTATGCGGCAACAAGCAACAACGGAAAACGCTAGATCCAACCCTTATCTATAAACCCAGGCAACAAACCACCCTAAACCGTCAAGAGTCCTGCCTGGACAACAAGGTATCCTATGACTCGGTTACAGGGTGCACGCACTATAGACTGCTGATAGTCAAGCAGGCTATATAAAAGATCACACAATTAAGTTGACTTAAAGCTTCAAGGAAAAGATAGATAACGGAATTAAATTGCAGAAACAATTTAATAACAAACTAGAAGAAAGTACATTTAACGTTACGTTAATTAATACAACTAATCACCCCTGCGTGAAAGAAGGTGAAAGCAAACAGTCCTCAAAACATCGTACAGGTAGACAAGATGCAGGTTTCTAAACTGCATGCGGCTACTGTAGGATCTGATGCTTAGCAAAGAAAGTACGTTACGGATTTAGAGAACTCTTAACTCATAAGCAGGAATAAATACTAGTGATAGGCCATACAGTGTATAATGGCATAGGTATAATTAAATAAAGGCAGCAACTCGCAACATAACCACATACAGGTGTGCTTCTCACTCTTAGTCAGGCAAGCCTGCTCGGACAGAGTCTCTAAGCCACACCCTGACTCACAATGCTCACAAAGACGGTAAACTGTGGCACAATAACAAGCATGCAGAAATAATAAACCCCTAGCTGTTAATCTGCCAGGTGGCAGAGGTCTAGCCGGAAGGATATAGGCTTCGGATACCCGGGCTGAGCCACCTGCTCTAGCCTAGGGACGTTCCCAAGTCTGTGCGCCAAATTACTCTAATTGAAAGGGTGCTCTCTTGAGAGACTCAGATCGCAAGTATCTGACTCTCTCCTGGCGACCCTAAAACAAAAGCAAGACGTGCTAGCGCAGTGCTGAGTGGACTAGGCAAGGGCCCTCACACAACACAACACTAGACACACAGGGACACAGACAAGAAAATGCCCCCAGGCTCCCACGGGTATCCTAGTAAAGTCGTGCGGGTCCACAGGACTCGCACCAGCAGACTTTACTTAAAGGATCGCAAAAAGCCTCCCCTCCGGTCTAGCCCCTGCTAGCCTGCCACAAGAACACACTAGCAAGCATGAAACCACCAAATATGAGACAACAAAAAAGCTTCCTAGGTCTCATTAACAATTAAATCTCTGCATAAGGCCCAAAATCCTATCTAATTATCTGAGAGCTCGTCGTTAATACAATAATAGATATAAGGTCTATCAAGGGGATGGGATAATTAACTAGATTGGTGAAGTAGTGGAAGGAAGGTATACAAAGTAAGAGAGAAAGTTTCTAAGTTGGGTTGAGAGGGATAGATATCAAGGGGGTCCGAAGGGTACGACAGTGAGGTGAGCTCTGGGTCTTGAATCTGTCTGGACCCCACCCTAGGCATGCGAAATACATCCCATGCTTGGCAACACTCAACACCATTGCCGGGTCAAAATCCTCTACCCCTTGCGTGAGTCGAAACTAAGCCTAACGTTGCGATCAACTTGGCAACATCAGGCTCGTCCCAAGCTAGACTCTCCGCGCGAAGCAACGTCCCCCAGCCGGTCTCTCTCTCTCTCCCGCTCGTCTCCTCCCACTCTCACTAGACTTACATCTTATATATTATAATGAAACAATCAACTATCGAGAATAAAATATACTAAGATGCGTTGGTTAAGAATAAGGGCAGCTTCAAGCTGTGAAACAACATAAGAATATCCCAGACATTAGTTACATTGTCGTAGGATATATACTAAGGAAAAGCCAGCCGGCCGGCTTCCGCCAGCCGGTTTCTAAACGGCTGGGCAGCCGACACGCGCGCATGCCCGCATGTGGCTACTATGCAGGAGCGTCACACCTCCCCCAAGATATAAGACCCTTGACTAAGTTCTTCATATCTAACAGAAAGCTTCCCATAGTACCACACACTGTTGCGACACAAGTCACTATATATAAAAAAAATAAAGACTGTTGCGCTCCACCGAGCAAGTTTAACTAACTTAGCGACAATAAGCGAAAACATTCAACTTAGATACTGCTACAACATCTTATACAAAATTCTACACGTTATAAAAATAAAGAGTTTTTATAAGGTTTTTGCTTTTTTAATTTGTTTATGGCGGCTGCACTTACAGGGGCAAGCCTATTTTACTCCACTCTCAACACACACTGACTGAACGGCGAGGGTTCTCCTGCAAACAAACCCTCCCGTGACAAACAATCAGCCAAAACATTATCAGTGCCCTTAGCATGCCACACATCCAACTTGTGTCCCGGCAGCCAAACAACACTTGGCACTGATAAACTGCCCAGTTCATCACAAGACTGGCATTTCTCTTCGCTCTTTCCGGCAACGGGGCCTGCCAATAACCTTTCACTAGTTCTACCTTCGTGATAGGCGATGCAGCCCCGAGGCGGTCTATGGTGTCGTCAACTCTCGATAAGGTATAGGCGTCTGTCAGGGATAATGCACACACACTTTCGCAATAAACACACTCACTGATCTTGCCACTTAACACCGGTTGCAAAGTTACACGCAACGACCACTCACGACATTCCTTATCCCTCAGACCCTTCATCAACACGTAATCCAGCTCTGCTTGCACGACAGGCTGTCGAGCAGGATTTATACGGTAGGGAATTAAACTGAGCCTTGCACTATCTCCAGCCTGCATGTCGGATTCTACCCCGTACATCAGGCCTGGAGAAGCAACAAACATGCGGATGCACTGCCACAGCCTAGTAAACAACTTATCTCGCAGAATAACAATCCTAGTGCCCTTCCACAACCCAGCCGAGACCGCAGCTTCTAACCTGTAGTCTCCCTCCTTCTCCACCTTCGTCCCTAGAACAGCCAGGTCATGAGAGGGACAATCAGTACCATCTGTGCAGTCACTCCCATAGTTCACAATTGCTAAGGCTTCCCCACCGATACCGTACATGCGCACCCCCGCATTCCTTTCGACTACATCTGCCTGCGCAGCATCACCGCTTTTAGTGACATGGCAAGATACAGTCGGTCTATGGTAGGGCTGTTGCAATTGACTAGAGCAGCATTGGGAGGCTATGCGACGACTGGGGACTTCTATGCCACAGCCAACCTCACCAATCTGCTCAAAGTCCTCCTTTTGACCACCACCCTTGGCAGCCATGGGTCGACCCTGACCTGGCAACCATGCCAAAGCCTCGTCGCCCACCTTGAACCACCGAAACAACGAGGCTAACGGTCTTTCAACATTCACGTGACCTGCCCGCGGAACATCTTGCACCGCCCGAGTTGTGAGGCTCGGGCTCGGCACGACCAGTGGGGTATGAACCGAGCTGGTGCTGGAGCGCTGCACACTGCTGCTCAGGCAGGTGCTCTAGCGCTTCCACAGCCACCAGACTCGTGTCCCCTGCCACTGCTCCGCCGAGACATGATAATCCCTACTCTCCTCCACCTGTGCCCTACTGCCCCCCTCTCCTTCTCCACCTTGGCCGCTGCAGACCAACGCAGGGACAGTAGGCTGCTCAGGTGGTTGCCTCACAAACTCCTCCAACAGGTTCACATGACATGTTTCCCCGTCCTCGTGTTTGATCTCGACAGCACCATTACCACACTTCTGAACTTCCGGATCCTCCAACTGCAGTTTACAAATATCTGAGGGAACCAACCTGTCTAGATGCTTCCGAAGCAACCCAAGTCCTCCCCCAATATCAAACTGAGCAACCCTTTTTTCTCTCCGTGTGTAACGTTGCTGCCTCGGAGTCTCTTCCTGCCCTACCTCCTCACTAGCTGTGACAGGTCCTGGGGCCTCTCCAGACTCTAACATAGGTGCCAATAATGAGTCACCAAGAAACACTGCCGGCTCAAAACTCTCCAATTGACCAACACTTCCCGTTTTCTGGTGACCTTTCCTCCGCGGTTTGATAGACTGAGGTGGTGGCTGCAAGGCTCCGGATGTCTGAGAACGCGTCACAACACACGCCATGGTTTGTACGCTACACTTCTCAACCCACTCCTGTGGGCGGGTGCCCAACCCCGAAAAGGGTTGAAATAGGGGAGCTATCCCCCCGCCAAAGGCGGCTTTCTAGGGCCTTTCCTAGCTGATGCTGAGAGGATTGGGTTCTAGTCATGTGGTGATGGGCTGGTCTATTAGAGTGAGAACTGAGCAATCTCTGCCATACCCATAGCTTACTCTGACTGTTCCTTTTACTTATATATTTTCTAGATCTCAAGTGACGGCGTCTCTAACGTGGATTGACCTCCCAATCTCCCAAGATTGGAAGCCAAAGCGTCACATTTTTCCCTTGCCCCTCAACTTTCTCTTCATAATTGCTGAGGGACACAGGGCCCTGGGTGGGGCTTTGGTTTCCCGGGCATTTCCGCACCCTCCTCAGCTCCCCGCCATGGAGTGGCTTCGGTCACCCAGGCTTTATTGTGGTCGGCGGGGAGGGTTCTGTGGGGGCGCTCGGTTATGGCCTTGGCCTTGCTCAGGGCCTTGGGGCTGTTCGGCCAGGCAGCTTGGGGAACAACAACAACAACAACAACCCTCTCCTGTTCCTCCCTACTAACGTCGGCCGCCTTCTCGGCAACAACCAAGGGTGAAACCTTAGAAGCAGGCACTGCAAAGTCGTTGCCGAGGAGGAGGTCGACGCCCCCAACAGGCAAGTTCTCTACAATTCCGACATCCAGCTCCTTCGCCACACCACCCACCTCCAGCTCCATCCGCACCAGCGGGTAGGACTTCGTAGCATTGATCCCCTGAACTACCACCACCCGAGCAGCGTTAATCGGCCTACCAGTAAAGTCTTTAACAAGGTCTGAGAAGCCCCCGTATCACGCAATAGCTTAACTCCTCGCCTTTCGCCAGCCCACCTCACAAAACCATGCCCTCTATGACCCCCAAAGACGTCGCGGACAGGGTTCGAGCCTTCCGGACTCTTGAACACAGGCTGTGTCCCAACCTCTGATGAACTACCCTTGGCAAACTCAGAAGATATAGGCGACACCCCTATGCTGCGGGCCAATGACACAACCTTGTTTGGTGGCTTGTTCGGACAAGCATTTGCAAAGTGACCCTCCTTGTGACATGCAAAGCACTCTTTACTCTTTGGTTTCCCTTGGGAGTGGGAGGTACCATTAGACTTCTTATACGGGACGGTATTTGGTTTATGTTCAGTTTTATTGTCAGTGCTACATGGTTTTGTGTATTTATGTGTATCAAAATTCTTGGGAGGGGGAGGGGTACGATCCTTTGCACCCGACTCACTCCTAGCTGCTGCTTCGCACCCTCGAATTAATGACAGTCGGAGGTCAGCCATTCTGCTGCCTCCTGGAGAGTTCTAGGATTTTTTTCCTTTATATTTAATGTTAAGTCCCCGCCTGTGCACTTAAAGAACTGCTCCAAGACAACCAGCTCACTCAACTCCTCAAAAGTAGCTGCCCTCTCAGAACGCAGCCAATGTCGTAGTGCATCAGACAAGTCCCGGGCGTGTTCTAGGAAGGTACTATCCTTGCCCTTAGTAACACCCCGAAACTTTAAGCGGTAAGTTTCTGGTTGTAACTCATAGGCCCGTAGCACAGCCTTCTTTAGCTCATCATAAACTACACACGACTCTAAAGGTAGTGCATCATACGCTTTTAGCCCCTTTCCTAGGAGTCTTGATGAAACTAAGGCTGCCCACTTTTCCTGAGGCCACTGGTGTTCCTGACACTTCTTCTCAAATCGCATAAAAAACTCAGTCACACATGATTCATCGAACACAGGAACTAGTTTAAGCAGGTGCGACAATGATTGGTCCTGATGTCTGTTACCTCCCCCAATATTTCGCCCTGTTACCTCCACTCGAGATCTCTCCAGCTCCCTGTCAGCCCGATACCTAGTAGACTCTGCCTGCAGTTCAGCCTCTCGTATAGCTGTTCTCTCTGCGGCCTCAGCCTGAGCTCTAGCAACCTCAGCCTGCACACTAGCCTGTCTCTCGGCAGCCTCAACCTTGGCCATCTCAAGCCGAAACAACAAATCTGGAGTTAACCCTTGAGGAGGGGAAGGTGCATTTAATGGAGACGGTCCCTGTGATTGAATTCCACGCTGCCATTGACCATCAACTTGGGGGTATGTACTAAATTCAGGCACCCTGACGTTTGATACGGGGGTAGAGTGGAGGGGGGGCTGGGGACCGGGGCCCCCAGTCGCCTCTCCACCCAGGTCTCTCCCTTCTAAACCCAATATCAAAGTCCTCAGCTGATCTTTCCTCATGCCACTTAAACCCTGGTGACCCTGAAGACCTGCCACACACTTTAAGCCATACTTATTCAGCTTCAACACCCTGGCAGCGGTAAGGGGCACCTCTAAAAATCTTCTAGCACCCTCCTCGCTATCGACTAGCCACTCCACAGGTCTTTCTCCCTCCGAGCCTGTATCGTGACCTGACCCACCACTGTGTTCTGATGTATTAGACATGTTTGTGTACTGCAGTAATTATCACGGTTATAGAATGTGCCTTATCTCCTATGCAAGTATGTATATACTAATGTTATTTAAAGTCTTTAATGTGTTATATTGGTTGCTCCCAAAAAAAAACTCTATGTCCACTGTATTCCTCTAATCATAAGGAATCTCAAAACAAATGACCACTATATTCCTCTGTTCAGTAAATCCTATGCAAGGTCGCCATTTGTTACGTCCTGGGATATATAAACACTGGGCTCTTTCTATTGGACTAGGTATGCGGCAACAAGCAACAACGGAAAACGCTAGATCCAACCCTTATCTATAAACCCAGGCAACAAACCACCCTAAACCGTAAGAGTCCTACCTGGACAACAAGGTATCCTATGACAGGGTGCACGCACTATAGACTGCTGATAGTCAAGCAGGCTATATAAAAGATCACACAATTAAGTTGACTTAAAGCTTCAAGGAAAAGATAGATAATGGAATTAAATTGCAGAAACAATTTAATAACAAACTAGAAGAAAGTACATTTAACGTTACGTTAATTAATACAACTAATCACCCCTGCGTGAAAGAAGGTGAAAGCAAACAGTCCTCAAAACATCGTACAGGTAGACAAGATGCAGGTTTCTAAACTGCATGCGGCTACTGTAGGATCTGATGCTTAGCAAAGAAAGTACGTTACGGATTTAGAGAACTCTTAACTCATAAGCAGGAATAAATACTAGTGATAGGCCATACAGTGTATAATGGCATAGGTATAATTAAATAAAGGCAGCAACTCGCAACATAACCACATACAGGTGTGCTTCTCACTCTTAGTCAGGCAAGCCTGCTCGGACAGAGTCTCTAAGCCACACCCTGACTCACAATGCTCACAAAGACGGTAAACTGTGGCACAATAACAAGCATGCAGAAATAATAAACCCCTAGCTGTTAATCTGCCAGGTGGCAGAGGTCTAGCCGGAAGGATATAGGCTTCGGATACCCGGGCTGAGCCACCTGCTCTAGCCTAGGGACGTTCCCAAGTCTGTGCGCCAAATTACTCTAATTGAAAGGGTGCTCTCTTGAGAGACTCAGATCGCAAGTATCTGACTCTCTCCTAGCAACCCTAAAACAAAAGCAAGACGTGCTAGCGCAGTGCTGAGTGGACTAGGCAAGGGCCCTCACACAACACAACACTAGACACACAGGGACACAGACAAGAAAATGCCCCCAGGCTCCCACGGGTATCCTAGTAAAGTCGTGCGGGTCCACAGGACTCGCACCAGCAGACTTTACTTAAAGGATCGCAAAAAGCCTCCCCTCCGGTCTAGCCCCTGCTAACCTGCCACAAGAACACACTAGCAAGCATGAAACCACCAAATATGAGACAACATAAAAGCTTCCTAGGTCTCATTAACAATTAAATCTTCGCATAAGGCCCAAAATCCTATCTAATTATCTGAGAGCTCGTCGTTAATACAATAATAGATATAAGGTCTATCAAGGGGATGGGATAATTAAATAGATTGGTGAAGTAGTGGAAGGAAGGTATACAAAGTAAGAGAGAAAGTTTCTAAGTGGGGTTGAGAGGGATAGATATCAAGGGGGTCCGAAGGGTACGACAGTGAGGTGAGCTCTGAGTCTTGAATCTGTCTGGACCCCACCCTAGGCATGCAAAATACATCCCATGCTTGGCAACACTCAACACCGTTGCCGGGTCAAAATCCTCTACCCCTTGCGTGAGTCGAAACTAAGCCTAATGTTGCGATCAACTTGGCAACATCAGGCTCGTCCCAAGCTAGACTCTCCGCGCGAAGCAACGTCCCCCAGCCAGTCTCTCTCTCTCTCTCCCGCTCGTCTCCTCCCACTCTCACTAGACTTACATCTTATATATTTTAATGAAACAATCAACTATCGAGAATAAAATATACTAAGATGCGTTGGTTAAGAATAAGGGCAACTTCAAGCTGTGAAACAACATAAGAATATCCCAGACATTAGTTACATTGTCGTAGGATATATACTAAGGAAAAACCGGCCGGCCGGCTGCCACCAGCCGGTTTCTAAACGGCTGGGCAGCCGACACGCGTGCATGCCCGCACGTGGCTACTATGCAGGAGCGTCACATTATCTTATCAATATTTGTAATTTGTACTATTGTTAATGTCTTGCCATGTTGCAAATTTGATTTTAAATAATATTTTGACATTTAACATGTAGTTTCTTTATTCATGCAGAGTTTAGTAAAATTTACCAGAACGTCCCGGACTTCCCAAACTTGACTAATTCCTTTAACGTGACGATAGTGCGTTGTTATATGTGCGATTAGTTTGCTTGGGAAACAGATTAACTTTCTCATGTAGTAATGTACACCCTATGTGGTGGATTGTGTTCTTTTATTTAATAATTTTCATTTTAGTAAGCGTTGTTTCCACATAGCGATTTTGATAATTTAATTTGACTTTATATTGTCCTTGTCCCAATTTTGGTTTGTTTAGTTTGCAAGTTTTACATTTTAATTAAGCGTTGTTTCCACATAGCGATTTTGATTAGTTATTTTGCCTTTATATTGTCTTTGTCCAATTTTTTTTAGTTTTTTTAGTTTGCAAGTTTTACATTTTAATGTGCATATACCGAGATCTGACTATTCATAGCTTTGAATATCACCAGGCGGAGGAGTATGTACCACTGCCGAAGGGTGACGTACACAAAAGAAGGAGGTGATACAAGATGTGACCCTACACGACCTGGATGTTGCCAATGCTCAGCCTCAAGAGGGCCAGGATATTCTCTCCACAGCTCATACCCAGGAAAACTGAGATTACAGGTTTGACTTTTTTTCTTTTTTTTCACTGAACCTTTATCTTTACTTCTTCAATACAATAGCCGAATATAAGTATTTTTTCAGTAAACCAGCACAGTTACTCAGTATGATAGCTTAATTGTTATTTTATTGTGACTAACCTTTAGAAGATTTTGATAGTTCAGAAGAGAACTCTGTATAATCCTGTGTAGCGGGGAGACCTGTACTTATATCTCAATAATTTGGTAATGTTACAATATATTTTTACATTTTACATTCATAAATAGTCCACCAATATACTAGACTAGGTTAGGTTAGGTTTTGGTTTGGTAATGTTAAAGATATTGTTCAATGTTTGTTAGTAAATAGCCATCTGAAAAACAGTTCTCCCCGCTACACAGGATCTTACTGAGAACTCTTTGAAACCTTAGAAGATTTTGATAGTTCAAAAGAGAACTCTTTTTAAAGTATGTACAGTATGTATATACTCAGGCGCATACCCATAGCTGTTGGTGGCCGACTTGAAACAGAGCCCGAATAGAAACAACAAACAAAATAAATACTGTATATACTCAGGTGCATACCCCATAGCTGGTGGTGGCCGACGTGAAACAGAGCCCGAATAGAAACAACAAACAAAATAAATACTGTATATACTCAGGTGCATACCCCATAGCTGGTGGTGGCCGACGTGAAACAGAGCCCGAATAGAAACAACAAACAAAATAAATACTGTATATACTCAGGCGCATACCCCATAGCTGGTGGTGGCCGACGTGAAACAGAGCCCGAATAGAAACAACAAACAAAATAAATACTGTATATACTCAGGCGCATACCCCATAGCTGGTGGTGGCCGACGTGAAACAGAGCCCGAATAGAAACAACAAACAAAATAAATACTGTATATACTCAGGCGCATACCCCATAGCTGGTGGTGGCCGACGTGAAACAGAGCCCGAATAGAAACAACAAACAAAATAAATACTGTATATACTCAGGCACATACCCCATAGCTGGTGGTGGCCGACGTGAAACAGAGCCCGAATAGAAACAACAAACAAAATAAATACCGGTACTGTATATGTAAAATTCACACACAACAATGTCACCCAGAAGACCCAGAGACCAAGGACCATGAGGGGTCCCCAGCAAAAGATTCCCAGGACCCAGATATCCTGGATAGGATCCGGTCACAGCAGGCAGACACGCAGCGGAACTAAACCATAATGCCCGCCCACCTACTTCCAGGCAAAACCCTTTATATATAAACCAGCTCCCCGTGCCGGGCGCCTGCCGGACTATTATCAATCCAACTGGCCCCCGACCCCCGCTCCCTACGACCGCTTTATCACTCATCTATTCACAAGTATTCTCCACTCGTTCCTATTCATCACCTCTTTGCTTGCCTGTTCTTCAGTCATCTCTCTAACTTCCAACGCTTTTTTCACACCATCTCTCCATCTCCTCCGAGGTATTAATATATTCTCTTTGTAAGCCTTTCAACATGTCCATACCAGCATAGCACTCTTCTTTCCACTCTGGCCAATAAGGGCTCCTGTTGTCCCACTGTCCTGCGTACCTCTTCATTCCTTAATCTGCCTCTATGTGTCACTCCACACATTGTTCTCAAGCAGCTCATCTCCATCACATCCAACCTTCTTTTCTCTTGCACATTCAAACCCCATGTCTCAGGCCCATACATCACTGTTGGTACAACTATCTCTTGATACATTGCACTTTTAACTTTCATTCCAAGATTTCTCATCTTCCACATACTTCCCATTGCTCTGAAAACATTCCCTCCCTCACTCACTCTCTGTCTTATCTCGATTCCCACACTTGCATCCCTGCTTATCACTCCTCCTAGATATTTAAAACACTCCACTTGTTCCAGCATTTCCCCATTCAGTCGTACATATAGATTCATCCTACGAGCATCTCTATTACACACCATCATTTTACTTTTATTTACATTCACCCTCTGCTTCCTCCTCTCACATACCACATGAAACTCGTTTACTACTCGCTGCAGCTTCTCAGAATCCGCCACCAGTGCTGTGTCATCGGCAAACAGCAGCTGATTCAACTCCCAATCACCACCATTATTGTCCTACTAAACCCAGTCCTCTACTCATAGATCTTTTTGTTACCTCCCTCACCACGCCATCCATATATATATTAAACAACCGCGGTGACAATACACATCCCTGTCGCAGACCTACATTTACCTCAAACCATTCACTCAACTCATTCCTTGCTCTAACACTCACTTTACTCTCTACATATAAACTCTTGACTGCTCCTAAGAAATTTCCTCCAATTTTTTAAATCCTTAGCACCTACCACATTGCTTCTGTATCCACACAATCATATGCTTTTTCCAAATCCATAAAAGCTAAAAAAAACATACTTTTCTCTAAATACTTCTCGCACAGCTGTCTTACTGCAAAAATCTGGTCCACACACCCTCTTCCCCTCCTAAAACTGCACTGCTCTTCTCCTATTGCACCTTCTGTACCCTTCATTACCGTCTCTATCAACACCCTACCGTACAGCATTCCAATAACTGATAATAAACTAATACAGTACTTCTATAACTTGAACACTCCTGCCAGTCTCCCTTCCCCTTGTACAAAGGCATAATACATGCACTCCTGTATTATGCCTTTCGATAGAAAAATTTCTCCGGCAAAGCCGGATTTTCCATCGACACCTGGATGGGGATAAACGTCTTAAAACAGTTGGCTGAATGGATACAAGCCAGGTAGAGAGAGAAAAGGAGAGAAAGATAGATAAAAAAAAATGGTGACCCTCCTTAATAAAATCAGTCAGAATAATTAAGGTACCATTCATTGTACCATACTGAAGAAGTTGTTTGGTAGTTTAACTCTTCCGATCTGGGCCTTTATATCATGCGCCAGTCTCCCCACCCGAAAATGTGCCCTTATTAACCCCTTCTGTGCTGGTGACGTCTTTTTATTATATTCTAAAGTCTATTCAATCGGGATATATCTATAAGCCTCGCCCACTTCCCGAACCGTTATCATACGGCTGGTGCGCCTCAAGGAGATGTGGAGGGCATGAAGGGATGGTCTGAGCATTGGTTAATGCCTTTTCATCCAAAAAAATGCAAGTACATGCGGATTGGGACCAGCAAGATAGACAAGGTAGGATACAGTATGTATGAAGCGATGGAGGAAGTGATTGCAGAAAAGGATATAGGAGTAGTGATAGACAATAAGTTAAATTTCTCAGAACATTTAGCGGAAAAGATAAACAAAGCCAATAGAATTGTAGGGCTGATAAGGAGGACATTTGTGTCACTTGACGAAGAAATCTTGAGGAATCTCTATACAGCGCTGGTTAGGCCGCACCTGGAATATGCGAACCAGGTGTGGGCTCCATATATGGTAAAGGATATAGAAGCAGTGGAGAAAGTGCAGAGGAGAGCTAGCAAGCTGGTACCAACGTTGAAGAACGCGGGCTATGAGCAGAGGTTGAGGACACTGGGGCTTCCGACACTGGCATATAGGAGAAAGAGGGGATATGATAGAGACTTTTAAGATAGTGTCAGGAAAGTACGATGAGGATGTGTGTGAAGGTATCTTCTTGATGCGGGAGGGAACAAGAACGAGAGGACACTCTAAGAAAATTTACAAAGAAAGAAATAGGCTTGAGAAGGCAAAGAACTCATTTTGTGATAGAGTGGTAAATGAGTGGAACGCACTGCCCCAGTATGTAGTCGATTCCGAATCAATAAGGGAGTTTGAAAGTAATTTTGATAAAGCATGGGGAAGACAAGATTTGAAGTTTGATTATAAAACAAAAATACAGAATAGTAAAAATGTTGCGTCTGCTGCCGCCGCCGCCGCCAACACCGTGAACGACCGCAGCAGTGCAAGTACTGGTATTGAGCTGGATACACAGGCATAGTTTGCCTTTTTCCAGAGGATCTACTGTAAGAAACTAAGTATCATGTAGCGGTGTCTAGCAGGGTTACCAAACCAAAGAAAAAATACTGCTCAATCAGTTTACAAACATTGCTAGAAGGCTACACAATAGTTAATGGATGCCTAAAATTGCTAGAATAATACCTCAATGTTGACCAGAAAAGGCTCGAAGTTTTAGAATACAGGTACAGTACTATGAGAATTATCGTTAGGTATAAACTTTGCCGCTAGATCAAAGTAAACATTTATTTATCATTAATATTTGTTAAGAAAGGCTTTCAAAGTTATCAACCCTTCTAGATTATCAAGTCAGGATGGAAATTCAAGACTGGAGCCTATTTTCAATGCCTCCATGCCCTTGATCAAGTAAATACTTCTAGATTTAGCAGGAAGGTAGCTACATAATTGACAACACTGTTGTCTTCTACATGGGGTGACACTCGCGGCTCGCCGTTCACATCAGTCGTCACCTGTCTTCTGAAGAGGAAGGATGCGTCTCCCCTTGGCAGACCATAGCTATATGTGGCAGACCGAATTGTAGTCTACATATCCAAATACTTTGACACCAAATAAAGTCAACCAATTAGATGTACTGTATTATCTGGTGATGGGCTGGTCTATCAGAGTGAGACCTGAGCGATCTCTGCCATACCCATAGCTTACTCTGACTGTTCCTTTTACTTATATATTTTCTAGATCTCGAGTGACGGCGTCTCTTCCGTGGATTGACCTCCCAATCTACCAAGATTGGAAGCTAAAGCGTCACATTATTTCTTTGCCCCTCAACTTTCTCTTCATAATTGCTGAGGGGCACAGGGCCCTGGGTGGGGCTTTGGTTTCCCGGGCGTTTACGCACCCTCTCAGCCCCCCGCCATGGAGTGGCTTAGGTCACCCAGGCTTTATTGTGGTCGGCAGGGAGGGTTCTGTGGGGTCGCTCGTTTATGGCCTTGGCCTTACTCGGGGCCTTGGGGCTGTTCGGCCAGGCAGCTTGGGGAACAACAACAACAACAACAACTGTATTATCATTATTGACAGCTAAGTGGATCACAACAGTATTGACTGTAGCAAGTTGACCATCTTTACACTGTATCCACTTTACATTAAGAGAGAGAGAGAGATAGGGAGAGGGAGGGAGGGATGGAAGGGGGAAGGGGGAGAGAGGGAAGGAGGATGGAGGTACAGACACGTACAGAGAGCGAGAAAGTAGAGTCCACCAAAATCAAGTCCATGCGCTCGCAAATCTTTGCATATAACATCATCTACCTCAAATCTGCCATACTTTCCATACAATTCGAAATGACCATGGTGTTGACAATAATTTTCCGTCTTAGAATGTTTACTTGCTTCATGAACTGATTCAATAGTTGGTGCAAATATCGAGGATAAATAAACTGGTATGAAATTTTTTCAATCAATCTTCCACTTATTCTTGTTCTAATTTTATTACTGTAGTTTCTCTTTACCTTTTGGGAATCAATTTCCATAACACAAACATTCAACAGTATAGTGAAACAGGGCCATAATCTATCAATCACAATCTACCAAGATTGGAAGCCAAAGCGTCACATTTTTCCTTTGCCCCTCAACTTTCTCTTCATAATTGCTGAGGGGCACAGGGCCCTGGGTGGGGCTTTGGTTTCCCGGTCATTTCTGCACCCTCCTCAGCTCCCCGCCATGGAGTGGCTTCGGTCACCCAGGCTTTATTGTAGTCGGCAGGGAGGGTTCTGTGGGGGCGCTCGGTTATGGCCTTGGCCTTGCTCGGGGCCTTGGGGCTGTTCGACCAGGCAGCTTGGGGAACAACAACAACAGTATAGTGATGTAGAGGAAAATTGTGCAGTATACAAAATAACTGCAGGATCTGTCCTGCATTGAATGTTATAAGGAGACCTTATCAGCTTCATGGTAACACGTCAAGTGATACAGCCGAGACTGCGGTACGATAACCTTTATGTAATCTACGGCACTGGTGGAATGGGGCGGGGCTTACCGATATTTCTCGATTGAATAGACTTTAGCTATATTTAAACGATTTTGTGCAGTTTAACAAGGATCTGTGGTAGTAAAAAGGGTTAACCGAGATAGTTCGAAGCCTGTTAATTGCTGGAGGCCCTTTTTAAACTTAATAACATCGTCTAATAGTAGCCTGAATAAAATCAAAAGGACGTCGCCGGTACGGAAAGGGTTAAAGCTACTGTATCTATTTAAGTAATGTACCGGTATGTATGTACAGTATATACTCAGGCACATACCCCATAGCTGGGGGTGGCCGAGCTGAGACAGAGCCCGAACAGAAACAACATTTAAAGTTCTAATTCTTAGGGTTCAGGACCACTTTCGCGTTCCCCCTCTCCTTTCTCTGTCACGTCTAGTAGGTGAATTTTACAAGGGGAGGAGGATTCCTAGCCTCCCGCCTCCGAAGTAGGAAAATTTGTACAGTTGGTCAAAGTTTCAGCTGACCCACCATCGCTCTGGGGCTTGCAGAATTATCTGGCAATACTGGTGTAGGAAGGAGGTGTGTCTTACAAAGATTGGGATTGGTAGATATGATTTTGGCTATATCATTGTTAGAACATATACTAAACAAGGGAAAGTAAGCCTATCTCAAATAAAAATGCATACATCGATATGTATGATCCCGAACATTCACCCAAAGTTTGTATATTTGCTTAAATATTCAAGTTATCCACTGATTGGCAACTACACCAGTATTGCCAGCTAATTCTGCGAGCCCCAGAGCGAGGGTGGGTCAGCTGGAACTTTGACCAACTGTACCTGTACACGAAAAGAGACAGACATTTACAAATAGACATTTTATGTTTGTAATTCTGACCAAGTAGAATCATTATATAGAATTAGTGAGAAATGTCTATGAATTCTCAAAATTGGTTGTGAAAATGTCATTTGGAACTGAACTGCACTCTCTGAGTTTTCAGTAATTTGAATTAAAATCCTTCCTATATTTCAGATTGTTTCAAAGCCTCCTGACTATCATCGTAATGTGTTCAACTACTTGATGATCTTCCTTAAAGAGCTGCTGAAACATGCCGAGGATAATGTTCTGGATGCTAAGACATTAGGTTAGTACAATATACTGTACTGTAATTATATCTGTTTTTCATACTGCTCTCCCTCACTATCCGATGCCCCAATTTGCAATATTTTTTTATGTTTTTAGATGTTTGGGTTTGGGTTTTGGCTGGTCCGAGAACACATCCCCATTTAATCCATTACTTTAGGGTTCGCTATACTGTACAATTTATATATTCAAGATCGGGTTTTCAGGAACAGCCCAATCCTTATCTTGAGGGAGACCTGTACTTAACCAACCCTCTCACTACCGGTGCCATCCTTTTAACTTTATTCTGGCTACTATTCATATTATCAGCAACCCACCAATTAACTTACAAATAAACCTAATTAATGAAATTAATGAAACTATGAATACATTTGGTACTCCAAGGATTCCAACCTAGGATACTCACATCAAAATTCTGCGCACTTAACCATTACTTGGCCATTAGTCTATTTTATTCAGTTTAAAATGGCCATCCAGCAACTAACAGCCTTCGAACTATCTAACTACCACAGATCCTTCTTAAATTGCACAAAATCGTTTAAATAATGTATACTGTAGCTAAAAAACGAAATATATAGACGTCGCCGGTACAGAAAGGGTTAATCATATTTATATAGACTTATCCATACTACCATTTGTTGTTTTTCACCTTACAACTCCAGCCTTATGAGGGCTTCTGCCCAGTAGGCTGTTGACAAATAGGATTTCCCAAATTTACTAATTCTTTGCACGTGACGATAGTGCGTTGTATGTGTGCGATTAGTTTGCTTGGGAAACAAATTAACTTGTTCATGTAGTAATGTTCACCCTATATGTGGGAGAACTATGGGAAGAGGATTGGGTTTAGTAGGAAAGAATGGTAGAGATTGGGAGTTGAATCAGTTGCTGTTCGCTGATGACACAGCATTGGTGGCGGATTCTGATGAGAAACTGCAGTGGGTAGTCAAAGAATTTGGTGTGGTTTGTGGAAGGAGGAAACTGAAGGTGAACGTCAATAAAAGTAAAGTAATGGTGTGTAATAGGGGAGAGCATAGGGTGAATCTAGATGTGAGGCTGGATGGGGAAATATTGGAACAAGTAGAGCGTTTTAAATATCTAGGAGGAACGATAAGCAGGAGTGGAGGTATGGAAGTGGAGGTAAAACAGAGAGTGTGTGAAGGAAGGAAGGTTTTCGGAGCAATGGGAAGTACTGTATGTGGAAGACGAGAAATCTCGGAGTGAAAGTAAAAAGTGCACTGTATCAAGGAATTGTTGTGCCAACAGTGATGTATGGGGCTGAGACATAGGCTCTGAAGAAAAAGGAGAAAAGAGGGCTGGATGTGATGGAGATGAGCTGCTTGAGGAGTATGTGTGGAGTTACTCGTAGAGACAGATTGAGGAATGAAGAGATACGTAGGAGAGTGGGGCAGCAGGAACATTTGTCAGCCAGAGTAGACAGAAGGGTGCTGAGCTGTTATGGTCATGTTGAACGAATGGGAGATGAAAGGCTTACAAAGAGAATATGTGAGTCAGGTACAAGGGGAGATAGAAGGGCAGGAAGACCCCCATTGAGATGGAGAGACTGTGTAAGAAAGGCTTTGGATGATAGAGGAATGACTATAGATCAGGCAGGGGAAGTGGTGGTGGACAGGAGTGAATGGAGAATGCTTGTGAATAGTTGAGTGAACATGTGGTCATTTGGAGTAAGGGGTCGGGCGCAAGTTGGACTAGATAATAGTCCATCAGGCGCCTGGCCCGGGGAGACGATTAATATGAAGGGTGTGCCTGGAAGTGTGGTGGGAGGGCTTGTGGCTTTGGCTCCGCTGCATGTCTGCCTGCCGAGATCGGAACCTCTCCGGGTGGTCAGGGGCCGGGGGAGTGCTGGAGCGACCTTGGTAACCCTGGTCTCTGGGTCTTCTCCTGGGTGACCTGGATGTGTGAGAGTTTGTGTTTTTTATCTGTGTTTATTTTTTGTTTTATGTTGTTTTTGTGTTTTCCCTGTTCTTGCTCTGTCTTGAGTCGGCTACCCCCAAAATGGGGATTGGGCCTGAGTATATAGATAGATAGATAGATATGGTGGATTGTGTTCTTTTATTTCATAAATTTTATTTTAGTAAGTGTCGTTTCCACATAGCGATTTTGATTAGTTATTTTGCCTTTATATTGTCTTTGTCCCAGTTTTGGTTTGTTTAGTTTACAAGTTTTACATTTGAATTTAATAATAATTCACCTTACAAAAGCTCTCCATATGTCACAATCTTGAGCCATCTCCCTATTGAGTCCCCTGGCCTTGAGATCATTCTGCAATACCTGCCTCCAATTCTTTGTACCTTCCACATTCATGCTATACCCTCTTCCAAATAAGTAGGCCAAAACTCTTCAACATTAACCTCTATAACTCACAAACAACTAGAGTAATCAAGCTAATATTTCTACCAGTTGGGAAGGGTCAGCCAGGGAGTAGGGGACATTTACAGCTCATATGCACTAGCCCTTTTTTAATAATAGAGGTTGGGGTTCACAACTTCTGGCTTACCTACTACGAACAGGGTATTGTAAAATTCCTTACCAAATTAGAATTGATGTAAAAGTTGCTCATCTGATTGAAAAGGAAAAAAACAGCTTGTACAGTCGAGGTTGATGAGTGTTGTCAGATATTTCACAAAGTTTCGGACACTGACTAATACTCTGAGGGATAAGCACTTTTCCCAGTAACTGTAAAGATACCAATAACACTTTTTGAGCGAAAACCACTGGAATCTATGACAACACTTAATACCCCCGATTGTACTACTGTACTTCCGCTCTGGTTTCAGCCTGTTTTTGTGTACATATTTTGCAATGGGGTATGTGCCTGAGTATATACATACAGAGAGTGAGACTGAGAACGGAGAAATGGATAGGCGACGAGCAGGGAGGTTTTAGGAAGGGAAGAGGATGTGTAGATCAGATTTTTACCCTGAATTGTGTTGTGGAGAAATATTTGGAGAAGAAACGAAAGGTGTATGTTGCCTTTATGGACTTGGAGAAGGCCTATGACAGAGTGGATAGAGAAGGTTTGTGGAAAGTACTTAGAATATACGGAGTAGATGGCAAGTTGCTGAAAGCAGTGAAGAGCATGTATGAGGGTGCAAAGGCGGCAGTACGTGTGGAGAGTGAGCAGAGCGAGTTCTTTGACCTGAATGTTGGTTTGAAACAGGGGTGTGTGATGTCCCTGTGGTTGTTTACTGTATATGGATGGAGTCATGAAAGAAATACTATCAAGAGCAGTGGATGTTGGTGTATCGCTGAAAAGGGAGGGAAATGAGTGGAAGCTACCTATACTGCTGTTTGCGGATGATACAGTTCTGATGAGTGATAATGAATGGGAGTTGCAGGGTCTGGTAAATGAGTTTGGAACAGTGTGCGTAAAACGGAATTTGAAGGTAAATGCGGGGAAGAACAAGGTTATGGTCTTCGAAAAGGGGTGAAGTCACAGAGTGTGAGGTGAAGCTGAACGGTCAGGCTATGGAGATCGTCAGCTCTTTTAAGTATCTGGGCAGTGTGTTTAATAAAGATGGGACTATGGATGAAGAAGTGCGGGAGAGGGTACAACAGGGGAAGAGGGTTGTAGGAACGCTGAAAGCAGTAACAAGAAATAGGGTGGTCAGTATGGAAGTGAAGAAGTCCTTGCATGACAGTGTGGTAATCCCGACACTGACTTACGGAAGTAAAGCATGGACGTTGGTTGAGAGACTCAGACCAAGAGTGAGAGCAGTGGAAATTAATTACTTGAGAAGTGCGTGCGGAGTTACATGGAGGGATAGACAGACTAATGAAGAAATAAGAAGGTGTGGTGTGGAGGTAAATGTGCTGGAAAGTGTGAAAAGGAACATCTTGAGATGGTTCGGCCATATGAAACGTATGGAAAGCGAGAGAATGACTAGGAGGGTGTACGAGAGTGAGGTGGAGGGACAGAGAGGGAGAGGTAGACCGAAGGAGAGGTGGAAGGATGGAGTGAGGAAGTATATGAACGAAGGCGGTGCTGGTTGGGGGGAGGGGCGTCGACTGACTGGGGACAGAGGTGCATGGAGGCGGTTCGTTCGTGGCCACCCCTTCGGGGATCACGGCGTCGGGCAATAGATAGATATACAGTACAGTACATACATAATTCCTTGAACGTGACGATAGTGCGTTGTTATGTGTGCGATTAGTTTGCTTGGGAACCAGATTAACTTGCTCATGTAGTAATGTACACCCTATGTGGTGGATTGTGTTCTTTTATTTATAAATTATTATTTTACTTAAGCATTGTTTCCACATAGCGATTTTGATTAGTTGTTTTGTCGTTTTACTGTGTTCGTATAAGTTTTGGTTTGTTTATTTTGCAAGTTTTACATTATAATACATTATAATAATAGTAGTTTTGTGCTTAACCCGGGAACAGCGGGGAGACTCTTAAGAGTTCCCCCGGCGGACTGCGGGGAGACTCTTATGAGTGAGTGAAAAAAAAATCAACTTTTGACATCGAAAAAAAAAAAATATATATATTTTTATTTTTTTTTGGCCCCTGGGCCATGCAAAATCTCAGTCCTCTACCTCCCCTCCTTCCCCACTTTCCTCCTCTCCTTCAGTTATCACCTATTTTCCCTGTTATTCCCTTATTCTGAGGTATATTTTCGTGCTAACATTAGCGAGTTGCAAGCAGGGTGTTGTCATCACTGATGGCAAGCGAGTGCAAGAGAGAGAGAGAGAGTATCGATCGACTGTGTCTCAGTGGCCTTGGGGGAAATTGGCGGGAAAGCAGCTTGCCTCACCCATACATTATACAACTCGCGGGCTATATCTCCGATTTTGACCATCCAAACGCTGTTTTCACTCGTTTTATTGTTGTTTCAGGTTAATACCTTTATAATCAACCCATAATAGGCGCATATGGATAAGTATTAATGCTATTAATGGCACAATGAATATTTTAGTGACGGAAACACCTCAAATACGTCAGCACAGGGGGACGTTTCCAATTACCCCCATGCGCACTTCAGAGGTTAATCTTCAATGCATTACTTCCACATAGTGATTAGGATAAGTTCTTTTGTCTTTATATTGTCTAAGTTGTTGTTTTTTTTTGTGCAAGTTTTACATAATAATTAATAGATAGCTAGAAAAGTTGCCTCCTTGATAAGAGAGGATTGAATTTGACTATTTTGTACCCTTTCCAGCCCTGGTGTTTGGCAGTTACCTGATCCGAGAACCGAGCACCACCCCCAACACCGACCGTCGCCACCAACACCACCAAGCCACCGAGAGGAAGAAACAGACCTTCGTGCACCACTTCCTCGTCAACTATTACGATTTGTCTGTTTGTGGGTTCGTCATCATCTGCAGGTACAGGTTTCCCTCGATTTACGATTGGGTTATGTTCCTGAAAAGCCGATCTTAAATTAAAATGTAAAACTTGCAAAATAAACAAACCAAAACTTATATGAACACAGTAAAAAGACAAAACAACTAATCAAAATCGCTATGTGGAAACAACGCTTAACCCTCTGTTCCCGGAAGGGCTCTTGAACGCCCATAAAAAAGCATACACGAGCTGCCCGGAAGGGCTCTTAAACACCCATGAGCTCAAAGCCTGTGAGCTTGGTGTGCGAGGCGTCGGTCCGACGCATGTAAACAACAGCCGGCTGGACCGACGCCCCGCATCTCCGGCCACAAGAAGGAGAGCGTCGCTTGTTCATGTGTGCCTGTATGTTGTTGTTAAGTATCGAAAAGTAGTGTAAAGTGGCTGTTTTGGCCATAAAGTTATCTCCAATGAAATCATCATCACAACTCAACCAGTTGACTTAGAGAGCTCTACTTAACGCCATTCTACAGGTAAATAACACAGCTACGCTTGGGGATGCGTGGGAATGCGGGAAGCAGTCAGAATAACAAATATACGGTAGGCTAGCCTAGACGTTTTTCGGCCAAAACACCCGGGTTTCGGGGAATATTTATGTAATGCGTAGCCGGGGCTGGAGGGTTAAGTAAAATAATAATTTATAAATAAAAGAACACAATCCACCACATAGGGTGTACATTACTACATGAGCAAGTTAATCACATAGCAAACCCAAAAATTAATGGGGTAAATGGGGATGTATTCTGGGACCAGCCAAAACCCAAACCTAAAAACCTATAATAATATCGTAAATCGTGGCATCGGATAGTGAGGGAGGCCTGTACCCTTCTTTACCGACGACGTCTTTTCAATTTTATTGTAGCTATGTTGAGACAATTTTGTGCAGTTTAAGAATGATCTGTGGTAGTAAAAAGGGTTAAGAGAGATACTTCGAGCACGTTAATTGCTGGAGGCCCTTTTTAAACTACGCAAAAATTGTCTAATAGTAGCCAGAATAAAGTTAAAAAGATGGGAGCCAGTACAAAAGGGGTCAACTTGTTCAGTACCAGTTCTGTCCTTTTAGCATTCTTCTGGCTACTATTAGATGATTCTATTCAGTTTAAAAGGGGTTTCCAGGCTGCGAACTATCTTATTCAATCTTTCGGAGTGTTTCATCCGATTCACCTACAGTATTGCTCCATAAAATTTGCAAATATTATCAAGATCCATTGATTTTTGTGGCCGCTAATTATCTTCATTATTCTGAAAACTGGCTCGTAATCATTTTTATAATATTTGCGTATTTATATCTTGTACTAATTGGACTCTTGCGTACATTTTGGCTCGTCTACCCCATACGTGTGCTTTCAAAAATCTGCCGATATAAAAGAGAGTGTGAAAGGGAAATATACTGTAGATGCCATGACAAAATTATGAGAGAGAGGTTTAATATTATGATCACTTATATTCTAGTGCAATTATTCAGGTAAATTAGTCTGTTTGTAGGTGGCATTCCAAAATAGTATGCAATGTAAATATACCAATACCAACAAAAAGTGAGTAAATATTATAATGTAAAACTTGCAAAATAAACAAACCAAAACTTATACGAACACAGTAAAAAGACAAAACAACCAATCAAAATCGCTATGGAAACAACGCTTAAGTAAAGTAATAAATTTATAAATAAGAGACAATCCACCACATAGGGTGTACATTACTACATGACCAAGCTAATAAAGTATATGAAGTAGTTTAGACTAGTTGAACTATCGTCCTGTCTCCAACCTGTCCTTCATATCAAAGATATTAGAGCGTGCAATACTTGACCAATTACAACCACTACTTCAGCAGAATGAAACTATCCCAATTTTTCAGTCTGCTTACCGACAGCATCATTCAATTGAAACAGCATTGATTAGAGTACATAATGATCTAGTTGAGAACATTTGCAATGGTGTGGCCTCACTATTGGTCTTGCTTGATCTCTCTGCGGCCTTGGACACAGTGGATAACGAGTTGTTATTGAGTGATCTTTATGATTGTGGTGTGCGTGACTCCGCTCTCTTGCTTCTTGGGTCGTACTTGTCAGGTAGATCCCAGAGTGTGATGGTCAATCAAATGGTCTCGGACTTGACACCCCTGCAGTATGGTGTTCCGCAGGGATCAGTTTTAGGTCCTATTTATAATTTATATCAGCAGTTTGTCTCTTCTGCTTCGTGCACATAATGTCACCTTTCACTTTTATGCAGATGACACCCAGATTTATGTGAGAATCACAAATATAGTTGATATACGGAGTAAGATGGAATTGTTGATGTCTGATATCAAGAAGTGGATGAGAGCGAGAAAACTTAAACTAAATGATGGTAAAACTGATATTCTCATCATCCGAGGAAATAGAAGAGCTGATGATATAGTAGGTGCCCTCTCCATCAATGTGGGTGGATCTCAGCTGCGACCGGCCAACTCTGTTCGAAATCTGGGTGTTGTGACGCTTCTGCATAGTAGCCACATGCGGGCATGCGCGCGCGTCGGCTGCCCAGCCGTTTAGAAACCGGCTGGCAGCAGCCGGCCGGCAGGCTTTTCCTTAGTATATATCCTACGACAACGTAACTAATGTCTGGGATATTCTTATGTTGTTTCACAGCTTGTAGCTGCCCTTATTCTTAACCAACGCATCTTGGTATATTTTATTCTCGATAGTTGATTGTTTCATTATAATATATAAGATGTAAGTCTAGTGAGGGTGGGAGGAGACGAGCGGGAGAGAGAGACCGGCTTGGGACGTTGCTTCGCTTGCCAGCTTGGGATGAGCCTGAAAGCGTTGCCATATGCATTTGATTGCAACGTTAGGCTTAGTTTCGACTCACGCACGGGGTAGACGATTTTGACCCGGCAACTGTGTTGAGTGTTGCCAAGCCTGGGATGTATTCTGCATGCCTAGGGTGGGGTCCAGACAGATTCAAGACTCAGAGCTCACCTCACTGTCGTACCCTTCGGACCCCCTTGATATCTATCCCTCTCAACCCCACTTAGAAACTTTCTCTCTTACTTTGTATACCTTCCTTCCACTACTTCACCAATCTATTTAATTATCCCATCCCCTTGATAGACCTTATATCTATTATTGTATTAACGACGAGCTCTCAGATAACTAGATAGGATTTTGGGCCTTATGCAGAGACGTAATTGTTAATGAGACCTAGGAAGCTTTTTTGTTGTCTCATATTTGGTGGTTTCATGCTTGCTAGTGTGTTCTTGTGTCAGGTTAGCAGGGGCTAGACCGGAGGGGAGGCTTTTTGCAATCCTTTAAGTAAAGTCTGCTGGTGCGAGTCCTGTGGACCTGCACGACTTTACTAGGATACCCGTGGGAGTCTAGGGGCATTTTCTTGTCTGTGTCCCTGTAGTTACCTATTTGTATTTACCTATTTGTAGTTTACAGGAATTGAGCAGCGCTCGTGTTGTCCTGTCTTAGTTACTTTACAATCAATCCATTTTACTTAGACAAGTATCGTAATGGATATTCCCAGTTCCCAGTATTTTGGACTAACATATCCTAACTTATGTTGCCCTATTTCCATATTTACTTTTATCCAACCTAGATTTGAACATATTAATGTTCCTCGCTCTCACCACCTCCTCCTCCAAGTTGTTCCAAGTCTCTATACTCCTATATGGGAAGCTGAATTTCTTTGTGTCCTTACACATCTGCCCTTCCTCAGCTTAAACTCGTGCCCTCTTGTCCTTCCATTATCCCTCACGAATAGATCTTCCCTATCTACTCGTTCCAAACTTTTTACTCCTGAACATCGTTATTAAGTCGCCTCGTTCCCTTCTCTCTTTCAAGGTAGGCAGTTGTAGTGTCTTAAGTCTTTCCTAATATGTCAACTCATTCAATCTTGGGATCATCTTCGTTGCTATCCTTTGGACTTTCTCTAATTTGTTTATATGTTTTTTCAAATGTGGTGACCATATCACTGCTGCATATTCTAATCTTGGTCTTATCATAGTCATTATCAATTTTCTTAACATTTCTTCATCCAAATAGTTAAATGCCGCTCTCATATTGGTTATTATTCCATATGCTCCTCCAATGATCATGTTAATATGCTTCTCCGGGGATAGATTAATCTTGTATTATCACTCCAAGGTCCTTCTCATGCCGTGTTTTGCCGATTATTTCAATTCCTAATTTATACTCCCAGCTTGGCCTTATCTCACTTGTTCCCACTTCCAAAACATGACACTTTTCTGCATTGAAACTCATTTTCCAGGTTTGGCTCCATCTGTGCAACTCATCTAGGTCCTTTTGAAGATCCTGGCAACTTTCTATACAGGTGACATTCTTCATGATCTTAGCGTCATCCGCAAACATATTCATATGACTATTCAAGTTTTCTGGCATGTCGTTTACATAAAGTAGGAACATTATCGGACCCAACACTGATCCCTGTGGTACTCCGCTCGTCACACTCCTCCACTGTGAATATTCGTCTCGTATCGTGGTCCTCATTTCTCTTCCTATTAAAAAGTTTTCCATCCATTTTAACATCCTACCATGTACACCTCCAACAACCTGCAATTTCCACAATAACCTTTTGTGAGGCACCCTGTCAAAGGCCTTTTTCAGGTCCAGGTAAACACAGTCAACCCATCCCTCTCTCTCCTGTGTAACATCTACAACTCTGCTATAAAAGCTTAATAAATTAGATACAAAGACACCTGTGTGTCTAGTGTTGTGTTGTGTGAGGGCCCTTGCCTAGTCCACTCAGCACTGCGCTAGCACGTCTTGCTTTTGTTTTAGGGTCGCCAGGAGAGAGTCAGATACTTGCGATCTGAGTCTCTCAAGACAGCACCCTTTCAATTAGAGTAATTTGGTGCACAGACTTGGGAATGTCCCTAGGCTAGAGCAGGTGGCTCAGCCCGGGTATCCGAAGCCTATATCCTTCCGGCTAGACCTCTGCCACCTGACAGATTAACAGCTAGGGGTTTATCATCTCTGTATGCTTGTTATTGTGCCACAGTTTACCGTTTTTGTGAGCATTGTGAGTCAGGGTGTGGCTTAGAGACTCTGTCCGAGCAGGCTTGCCTGACTAAGAGTGAGAAGCACACCTGTATGTGGTTATGTTGCGAGTTGCTGCCTTTATTTAATTATACCTATGCCATTATACACTGTATGGCCTATCACTAGTATTTATTCCTGCTTATGAGTTAAGAGTTCTCTAAATCCGTAACGTACTTTCTTTGCTAAGCATCAGATCCTACAGTAGCCGCATGCAGTTTAGAAACCTGCATCTTGTCTACCGGTACGATGTTTTGAGGACTGTTTGCTTTCACCTTCTTTCACGCAGGGGTGATTAGTTGTATTAATTAACGTAACGTTAAATGTACTTTCTTCTAGTTTGTTATTAAATTGTTTCTGCAATTTAATTCCGTTATCTATCTTTTCCTTGAAGCTTTAAGTCAACTTAATTGTGTGATCTTTTATATAGCCTGCTTGACTATCAGCAGTCTATAGTGCGTGCACCCTGTAACCGAGTCATAGGATACCTCGTTGTCCAGGCAGGACTCTTGACGGTTTAGGGTGGTTTGTTGCCTGGGTTTATAGATAAGGGTTGGATCTAGCGTTTTCCGTTGTTGCTTGTTGCCGCATACCTAGTCCAATAGAAAGAGCCCAGTGTTTATATATCCCAGGACGTAACAAATGGCGACCTTGCATAGGATTTACTGAACAGAGGAATATAGTGGTCATTTGTTTTGAGATTCCTTATGATTAGAGGAATACAGTGGACATAGAGTTTTTTTTTTGGAGCAACCAATATAACACATTAAAGACTTTAAATAACATTAGTATATACATACTTGCATAGGAGATAAGGCACATTCTATAACCGTGATAATTACTGCAGTACACAAGCATGTCTAATACATCAGAACACAGTGATGGGTCCGGTCACGATACGGGCTCGGAGGGAGAAAGACCTGTGGAGTGGTTAGTTGATAGCGAGGAGGGTGCTAGAAGATTTTTAGAGGTGCCCCTTACCGCTGACAGGGTGTTGAAGCTGAATAAGTATGGCTTAAAGTGTGTGGCAGGTCTTCAGGGTCACCAGGGTTTAAGTGGCATGAGGAAAGGTCAGCTGAGGACTTTGATATTGGGTTTAGAAGGGAGAGACCTGGGTGGAGAGGCAACTGGGGGCCCCGGTCCCCAGCCCCCCCTCCACTCTACCCCCGTATCAAATGTCAGGGTGCCTGAATTTAGTACATACCCCCAAGTTGATGGTCAATGGCAGTGTGGAATTCAATCACAGGGACCCTCTCCATTAAATGCACCTTCCCCTCCTCAAGGGTTGACTCCAGATTTGTTGTTTCGGCTTAAGATGGCCAAGGTTGAGGCCGCTAGAGCTCAGGTTGAGGCCGCCGAAAGACAGGTTAGTGTGCAGGCTGAGGTTGCTATACGAGAGGCTGAACTGCAGGCAGAGTCTACTAGGTATCGGGCTGACAGGGAGCTGGAGAGATCTCGAGTGGAGGTTACAGGGCGAAATATTGGGAGAGGTAACAGACATCGGGACCAATCATTGTCGCACCTGCTTAAATTAGTTCCTGTGTTCGATGAATTAGGTGTGGCTGAGTTTTTTATGCGATTTGAGAAGAAGTGTCAGGAACACCAGTGGCCTCAGGAAAAGTGGGCAGCATTAGTTTCATCAAGACTCCTAGGAAAGGGGCTAAAAGCGTATGATGCACTACCTTTAGAGTCCTGTGTAGTTTATGATCAGATAAAGAAGGCTGTGCTACGGGCCTATGAGTTACAACCAGAAACTTACCGCTTGAAGTTTCGGGGTGTTACTAAGGGCAAGGATAGTACCTTCCTAGAACACGCCCGGGACTTGTCTGATGCACTACGACATTGGCTGCGTTCTGAGAGGGTAGCTACTTTTGAGGAGTTGAGTGAGCTGGTTCTCTTGGAGCAGTTCTTTAAGTGCACAGGCGGGGACTTAACATTAAATATCCTCTTTCTTCTTCTCGTTCGCTGTCAAGCCTCCCTATGCCCCCCGGTTTTCGGTCCTCCCCTCTGCCTCCTTCTCTTCTGTCTCCCCGTTAACCCATCCACCTCTTCATTGTTGTACATAAGTGTGTATTTTTTCCCTTTATCATTATTTGTATTTATCTGTCTCCCTGTTCGCCCATCCGCCTCTTCATTGTTGTGTATAAGTGTGTATTCTTCCCTTTCTTTTTTTTTTGTTGGCTTTTGCCTCCTTTTAATTCTCCACGTTATCCTCATTCACCTTTTCTTAGTTGTACATAAGTGTGTGTGTTTTACCTTTATTGTTATTTGTGTATATTTCTTTCCTTCTCTGTGTGTCCTTCCTCTTTTTCTGTGCGTTCTTATTTTCGGTGGCTTTTGCCTCCTTTTCTGGTTTTCTTTTGTCTGTTTTCGTTGTTTTTTCGTCCTTTAGTCTCCTCTTAGTTTCTTTTTTCTTTTTCTTTTATTATGTCCATTTTGCAGTGGAATCTTCGTAGTCTTAATGCTCAAAGGATTGACTTACGTTTTCTTCTTTCTCTTCACTCCCCTAAGGTCGTTTGTCTTCAGGAGACTCGTCTTTTCTCTCCTCCTGTTCCCTTTCCTCATTACTCTTTTTATAGTTCTCCCCACTCTCTCCATGATACTTGTCTTCTTATTCATCGTTCTGTCCCTTTTGAAGAGCTGTCCTTTTCTACTCATTTCCCTTGCACCTTTGCTAGAGTCTATCTTGACCGCTGGTTAACAGTGGTTTCTGTGTATTTGTCGCCTTCTCTTCCCATCGATTTTCCCGAATTCTCCGAGATTTTATCTAAGTTGCCCACTCCATTCTTAGTCCTTGGTGATTTTAATGGTCGGCACACCTTGTGGGGTGACAATGTTATTTCACCCCGGGGTCATCGGCTTGAACCTTTTCTCTTGGACCGTCATCTTTTTCTCCTTAATTCTGGTGCTCCTACTCATTTTGATGCTCGGACTCGTACGTTTTCCTGTATCGATCTTTCCCTGTGTTCCCCTTCAGTTTCCCTTGATTTTCATTGGTCAGTTCTCGAGAATTCTCACAATTCCGACCATTTTCCCATTCTCCTTTCTCTGACTACCTACTCTCCTACTCCTAACTCCCCTCGTTGGTGCTTCCAGCGGGCGGACTGGTCTTCTTTCGCTTCCCTTACTGTTCCTTCTTTGCTTCCTCCTCCTTTCTCATCGGTCCGTGTCATGCTCTCGTTTTTTCTGGATCTGGTTTTCGGTGCTGCTTTGACGTCCATTCCCCGGACGTCTCGCCCTTTCTCGTCTAAATGCGTCCCTTGGTGGTCTCCTGAGTGTTCCAGGGCCCTCCGGGTTAAACGGGCGGCTTGGAAAGCTTTCGCCGTAAGCGTCTCACCCCTGCTTCTCAGGAGTCGTTTTTTTCTCTTTCGCCGTGCTTCTGCTCTTTTCCGTCGTACTACCAAAGCCGCTAAACGCCGGAGTTGGGAGTCCTATGTTTCTTCTATTACGTCTCGCACTCCTGTCGCTTCGGTTTGGAAACGTATTCGTAAGATCTCTGGTAAACATCTTCCCTTCCGTGCTCCAGTCCTCCGCATTGATGGTGTTTCTGTGGCAGACTCCGAAACAATTGCTAATCGATTGGGCTCGTACTTTAGCTCAGTTAGCAGTGGTTCTCACCTCTCTGCTGAGTTTCACTCGCTTAAAGTCGTTGCGGAAAGTACTCCAATTACTTTTAGTCTTTCCTCTGACGAATCCTATAATGCTCCTTTTTCCTCGACTGAGTTACACACCGCTCTCCGTTCCTGTAAGAACACTTCTGAGGGTCCTGATGGTATCCATTATCTCATGCTCAAACATCTTTCCTTGCAAGCTCTGGTCTTCTTGTTAGCTCTCTATAACACGATTTGGTCTTCTGGTGTTTTCCCTCCCTCTTGGGGTACTGGCCTGACCATACCTTTTCTTAAACCTGGCAAGTCTGGGTTCTCGCCACAGGACTATCGCCCTATTGTCCTTACCAGTTGCCTGTGTAAACTCTTTGAACGTATGATTAACGCTCGTCTCATGTGGATTCTTGAGTCGCGCCATTTGTTGTCTTCTTCCCAGTTCGGGTTCAGACGTGCTCGTAGTACGCTTGACCCCCTCATTCGCTTGGAATCTTATATCAGGACGGCTTTTGCTCGTCGTCAAACTGTCATTGCTGTTTTTTTCGATCTCGAAAAAGCCTATGATTCTACCTGGAAGTACCACATTTTGCGTCAGCTCCGTTCTTGTGGCATTTACGGTAATCTAGGGGTCTTTATTCAGAATTTTCTTTCTTCTCGGTCCTTTCGTGTCAGAGTCGCTTCCCACTTATCTCGTCTTTACCCTCAGTTGGAAGGTGTCCCTCAGGGTTGTGTCCTGAGTACCGTCCTTTTTCTCATTGCTATCAACGGTATCGTGTCTTCTCTTCCTGTCGGGGTTCGGTCTTCCTTGTATGTCGACGACTTTGCGATTTACGCAGCCGACTCAGATATTGCCGCTTTACATCTTCTTATCCAATCCGCTATTCTGGCTGTTTCTTCATGGGCAACCCGCCACGGGTTCCGTTTTTCCACCTCCAAATCCTGCGCGATGTCCTTTACTCGTTGCCATTCTATTCCTCATCCTCCTCTTACTCTTTATGGTACTGCCCTCCCTTATCGTTCCTCTACTACTTTTTTGGGTCTTACTTTTGATTCTCGTCTTAATTGGTCTGCTCATGTTTCTTCTCTCAAGGTTGCTGCCTTACTCCGCCTCCGCCTTCTTCAGTCCTTGTCCCACCTCACTTGGGGTGCTGATCGAGCGCTTCTTCTTCGGCTTCATACGGTTCTTGTCCTCTCTAAGTTGGATTATGGCTGTCAAGTTTACTCTTCAGCCTCTGATTCTGTTCTCCATGCTCTTGATTCTGTTCATCACTCTGGTCTTCGTCTTGCCCTTGGTGCTTTTCGTTCCTCTCCTGTTGAAAGCCTCTATGCTGAGTCTGGTTTCCCTTCTCTTTATCGCCGTCGGGCTCTCCTGTCCCTTCGTTCTTACGCTCGCCTTCAACAATTCCCATCTTCCCATCTTTCCCTTCCCCTTTCGGTCGTTGCTACTTTTTCGTCTCGCCCCCGTCTTGGTTCTCCATTTTCTGTCCGCATGCTCTCGCTGCTCGCATCGTGCTCTTTCCCTGTTTCTAACGTCCTCCCTTTCCGCTTTTGCTCTTTTCCCCCCTGGCTTTTCCCTCGTCCTTCGGTTTGCCCTTCCATCCTCCCTTGTTCCAAGTCCTCTACTTCTCCCCTCGTTCTTCGGTCTCGTTTCTTAGATCACCTCTCTCTTCACGCTACAACCACTCCCGTGTATACTGATGGCTCCAAGACGTCGGTAGGCGTGGGGTTTGCCGTCCTTTTTCCCACTTGCTCGTATCAATATTCTTTGCCTCCCGTTGCCAGTATTTTAACTGCTGAACTTTATGCTATTTTTATTGCCCTCCGTTTTATGTGTTCCTTCCCCTCCTCGTCCTTTACTTTGTTCTCTGATTCTCTCAGTGCTCTACTTCTCTTACAGTCCTCCCCTGCTCTACACCCTTTAGTTCTTTCCATTCAGGAATGGCTTTTCCGCCTTTCCGTCCGCAAAAAGCTTTTACATTTTTGCTGGGTTCCCAGTCACGTTGGCGTTTGCGGTAATGAGCGGGTTGATTGCCTTGCTCGTTCTGCTGCCGTGCGGGGTACCCGCTCCTCACTTGCTGTCCCGGCCTCTGATTTCTTCCCTGCCTTGTCCAGGTTTCTTTGGTCGAGGTGGCAGACTCAGTGGTCCACTATCTCCGTTAATAAACTTCGTTCTGTCAAACCGTCCGTTTCTGGGTGGTCTGATCCCTCCCACCGTAATCACCGTTGGGAGACGGCTTTGGCCCGTCTCCGCATTGGCCACACCAGACTTACCCATTCGTTTTTAATGTCCTGTTCTCCTCCGACTCTTTGCTCGCACTGTACCGTTCAGCTTTCTGTCTCCCATCTTTTCCTCGATTGCCCCTTATTTTCCGTTGCCCGCACGCGTTTCTTCCCTTTTCTAGCTCTCCTCCGCCAGCCGCCATGTCATGCAGATTTTCTTTCTGAATCTCCCTCGTTTTCTATCTCCCGTATTATGTCCTTCCTTCATCATGTTCGGGTTCTCGATGATATTTAGTTAACTTCCTTCCCGTCTTTCCATATTTCGTGCCATATGGCCTTTGTCGCCTGGTGCGTTGACTTCATTAATGTGTAATGTTAACATTAAATATAAAGGAAAAAAATCCTAGAACTCTCCAGGAGGCAGCAGAAATGGCTGACCTCCGACTGTCATTAATTCGAGGGTGCGAAGCAGCAGCTAGGAGTGAGTCGGGTGCAAAGGATCGTACCCCTCCCCCTCCCAAGAATTTTGATACACATAAATACACAAAACCATGTAGCACTGACAATAAAACTGAACATAAACCAAATACCGTCCCGTATAAGAAGTCTAATGGTACCTCCCACTCCCAAGGGAAACCAAAGAGTAAAGAGTGCTTTGCATGTCACAAGGAGGGTCACTTTGCAAATGCTTGTCCGAACAAGCCACCAAACAAGGTTGTGTCATTGGCCCGCAGCATAGGGGTGTCGCCTATATCTTCTGAGTTTGCTAAGGGTAGTTCGTCAGAGGTTGGGACACAGCCTGTGTTCAAGAGTCCGGAAGGCTCGAACCCTGTCCGCGACGTCTTTGGGGGTCATAGAGGGCATGGTTTTGTGAGGTGGGCTGGCGAAAGGCGATGAGTTAAGCTATTGCGTGATACGGGGGCTTCTCAGACCTTGTTAAAGAACTTTACTGGTAGGCCGATTAACGCTGCTCGGGTGGTGGTAGTTCTGGAGATCAATGCTACGAAGTCCTACCCGCTGGTGCGGATGGAGCTGGAGGTGGGTGGTGTGGCGAAGGAGTTGGATGTAGGAATTGTAGAGAACTTGCCTGTTGGGGGCGTCGACCTCCTCCTCGGCAACGACTTTGCGGTGCCTGCTTCTAAGGTTTCACCCTTGGTCGTTGCCGAGAAGGCGGCCGACGTTAGTAGGGAGGAACAGGAGTGGGTTGAGAAGTGTAGCGTACAAACCATGGCGTGTGTTGTGACGCGTTCTCAGACATCCGGAGCCTTGCAGCCACCACCTCAGTCTATCAAACCGCGGAGGAAAGGTCACAAGAAAACGGGAAGTGTTGGTCAATTGGAGAGTTTTGAGCCGGCAGTGTTTCTTGGTGACTCATTATTGGCACCTATGTTAGAGTCTGGAGAGGCCCCGGGGCCTGTCACCGCTAGTGCAGGTGCAGGGCAGGAAGAGACTCTGCGACAGCATCGTTATGCGCAGCGTGAGGAAAGGATGGCTCAGCGGGACATTGGAGGTGGAAATAAATTATTTAAGATGAACCTGGATAATCTCGCACCTGCTGATATATGTTCCTTGCAGCTGGAAGATCCTGAAGTCAGGGCGTGTGGTAATGGTGCTGTCGAACTGGAGAGCGATGGGGATGCGCAGCCTGGTGATTTTTTCTTGTCCGAGGGGATCTTGTATCGGAGACATCAGGATCCCAAGAAAAAGTGGGATGGCGGGTCAGGATTAGTGGACCAGTTAGTAGTACCGAGGGTGTGCCGTGAGAGCTTATTGAGATTAGCTCATGATGTGCCTTTGGCAGGGCACCTGGGGGCACGTAAGACGGAGGCAGCTCTGAGCAAGCTTTTCTGGTGGCCTGGGTTAAAGGCGAGTGTCGTGTCATGGGTGTCACAGTGTCACACTTGTCAAGTTGTTGGGAAACCCAATCAGGTCTTCCCGAGAGCCCCGTTACAACTCATCCCTGTCATTGGGCCGCCCTTCAGCAAAGTAGTTATTGATATGGTTGGCCCATTGCCCCCCACTAGTATAATAAAGATGAATGGAGATATAACACCAGTACTCTTCAATCCTTTATTGGCTAGGGTTGAGTACAGGAGCGCCGAGATGCTGGTTGGTTATGTAAGAGTCCGGTGTGAACTGAAGGACTTGCTGCCTCCACAGGCCTGGGTGCCAGAGGCGCCCGCAAGTCTAAAGTGTCTGTGGTGCCATATGGTGTTGGACAATAGTGGTGTATACATTATTATTATATCTCCCCCCCCCCCCCCTATTGGCGTCCGACGAGGCGATGGTGGAGTCGGGCGGTGTAGGTTGAGTGGAGGGCGGTAGACGAAGCTGTCGTAGGAAGCGGCGGTTGCGGAGTGTGGCTCGCCCCGACCCATCCACCCGGATGGTATACTGGCGGTGTGGATGCACCTCCACTACAGTGCCAGTCTTGTTCCACCGTGTCGGGTTGTTGCCCCCCTGGTTCTGGACGGAGACCCGGTCACCGACGCGGAGTGGTGATAAAGGCCGGGCTGAAGCATTATAGTATGTGGCTAGGGCAGCGTTACGGTGAAAAAGGGCTGCCTCACGAGCTTCGGCCGAGAGAAGCCAGTGGGGGTGGAGGTGGAGAAGTGCAGGATTGCAGGGGACGTGGTCCCGTAGGGTCCTGCCGAAGAGAAGTTGAGCTGGTGACTTGTCAATGGTCGAGAGGGGTGTGTTCCTGTATTGGAGGAGGGCGCGGGGTGCGGCGTTGTTGTCTAGAGAGCCAGTGGGGGATGTACAGTCCGCGATGATGCGGCGGGCTGCTTTAACAGCCAGCTCGGCGCGGCCATTAGACTGAGGGTAGAACGCAGAGCTGACCCGCTGTGACACACCCCAATGTGCCAGGAATTCTTGGAAGTCCCCGGCTGTGAACTGGGGCCCACCATCGCTCGCCAGTACCCGGGGTGCTCCGTAGTGGGTGAAGAGGGTACGGCACGCCGAGATGAGGTGGTGAGCATCACATTTACCTGGTGGCAGGTAGAAGATGTGGACATTGCTGGAGAAGCGATCGACGTAGACCAGGTAGTGTTTGCCCTGGTGCTGAAAAAAATCGGCGGCTACCTGGTCGTATGGCCATTGGGGTGGGTCAGATGACATGAGTGGCTCTTTCGGCTGGGACGGGGCGTGGGCGCGGCAGTAGTGGCAGGTATCTAGGCAGTTGCGTAGGGCCTTGTCAATACCTGGCCAGTAAACACTCGCACGTGCACGGGCCTTCATGCCAGTCATACCCTGATGAGCTGAGTGAAGGGCCTCGAGAACTCTGGACCGAAGATGATGGGGGATGACTGGTCGTTGATCCATGAGGGCTACCCCGTCGACGGAAGTGAGGCGGTCTCTAACACCCCAGAACTGTCGGAGTTGTGGGGCGGTCGCCTCTCTGGGGTCCGGGAAGCCCTCGGCGATGGTCTGAAGAAGGGAGGTATACTCGCTGTCTTGTTGGCCGGCAGATTTAAGGTCAGACCATGATACAACTGGGTCAGGTATGGCGGCGAGCATGGTGAGGGAGGCCAAGGCAACTGAGTGGATATCGAGCTCGCTGGCGGCCGCACTATGCACATCATGGGCGTCCGCGGAGGGCCTGGTCGGGTAGCGGGAGACAGCGTCAGGGCCGCGGTGCCATTTGCCAGGCGTATGTTGAATGATGAACTGGTATCGTAGGGTACGTTCCTTAATCTTGAACAGGCAAGGGTTTGGTATGTTGTCAAGGGACCGGTCGTTAAGGATGTGCAGTAGAGGTCTGTGGTCCACGACGACGACGAGGTCAGGGCAGCCCAGGACAAACATTCTGCATCTGTCAAGGGCGTCAGCCACTGCTAAAGCTTCGCCTTCGACGGGTGCGTAGTGGGACTCCGCAGGTGTGGTAAAACGGGAGCCGGCGAAGATAAGTTTCCAACCGACCTTGCAACAGGTTGGGGCAGGAACAATGTTGTTGGAGTAGGAGGAAGCCAAGGCCGGTTTTGCTCCAGTCTGTGGCGAGGCACGTGGGTCTGCCGATCTCGAAGGAGCAGACCCCTTCCTCAACCAGGTGTGTGATGTGGTCCTTAGATGTGGCAAAGGTACGGTCGAGTGCCTCATCCCAGTGGAAGGGGGTTTTGGACTGCACAAGTTCCCGGAAGGGCGCCATTTCCGGTTTGATGCTGAAGGCCCAGGCGACCTGTTCAACGAGACCAAACCACAACCGGGCTCCCGTGATGTCTGTGGGCGTGGGAAAGTCACGGATGGCCTTAATCATGGACGTGCATGGCTTAATTCCAGTGTCTGTGATGGTGAGTCCGGCGAAGTCAACTGAAGGGGCGGCGAAGGTAAACTTGTCAGGGTTGAAAGTGATACCGTTGGTTGCACAGAGGGCCAGGTAATCAACAGTTTGCCAAAATGCCTCCTCGACTGAAGAGTCCCACAAAAGGGAGTCGTCGACACACTTCACCTTACGAGGGACAGCCTGTATGATTGCGTCGAAGCGTCGGGTATAGGCGTCGCCAGCTGCCAAGTAACCTTGAGGGGCCCTGATATACCTGTAACGGCCAAATTCCGTGATAAAAGTCGTAGCCTCCCTGCTGGATTCGTCGAGTAGAACAGCATGGTATCCATTCCAGGCGTCTAGGACCGTCTTACGAGTGCCTGCAGGGATGGATTGGGCCAAGTTGAATGGGCTCGGGGTGTGATGTGTCTCCCGAAGGCAGGTGTGGTTGAGTGCCTGCAGGTCAACTGTACGGCGGGGTTGTCCAGTTTTCTTGGCGACCACCACCATCCTAGAACACCAGGTAGTAGGGGTACCGATGGGGACAGGCTCAATAATGCCCAGTGCGACGTCCCTGTCGAGATCTGCTTTGACCTGGGCCTTCCAATGATGTGGTATAGGGGCAGGGGTGTGCACGGCACGTGGAGATGCGCCAGGCTTGATGTGGATGTGCATGGGAGGGCCAGACATCGTGGGGAGTGGGCCGCTGGTGGTGTTAAATGCTGAAGATGCAAACTATGACAAGAACCAGTCACGAAGGTCAGACAGGTGCAGGTCGTTAGGTGGGAAGGGGAGGGAAGTGGGCCGGTGTGGTGGAGGGGTCCTGGTCAAGGTGGGTGGTGGTTGGGCTGTGTGGGCGGCCATGCAGGGGGTAGGTGTGGGGAAGTCGGGAGGGATGATATGTAGTGCCCTACAAGCTGAAATGCTAATAAATAACGGTGACTGTGCCTGAATAATAAAAATATCATCATCAGTAGTGTAGGGGGTGCCGGCAACGTCGGTGGCGGTAATGGTAGTCGGCATATAACCCAGGACCTGGAGAGTGTGACCCCCCACGGCCGTGATCCGTTGGTGAGTAGGCTGTAGGTGGTGGCGTTGGAGGCCCAGTGCCCGTAGTAATTGCAAATCAGCCACAGATACTTGGGCGCCCGTGTCAGGGTGGGCCGTGACGCTGGTGGGGTGGGAGTGGGGCGACATGGCAGTAGAAATGGTAATGGGCAAGGAGGGGAGCTGTGCGGGTGGTGGTTTGTTAACAGCCTGTTTGATAGTACCAATGATAACAGCCGCGGATGAAGGTGAGGGCGTGGAGTGACAAACTGTGGAGTAATGGTTGAGTTTGTTGCACGACGGGCAGGTCTTACCCCAAGCAGGGCATTTGGATGGGCGTTCGGCTCGAGAGTGTGTGGATAGGCCGCACCCACTGCACTGGGAAGAGGTGGATTTACAAACCTTGGCAAAGTGGTTAGGTTTATTACACGCCGTGCAGGTCTTGCCCCATGCAGGACACTTCGAAGATCGTTGGGCTTGTGAATGTGAAGATAGGCCACACCCGGAGCAACGTGTGGGAGATGAAGTGGGGCCGATGTGGGGAGGTGGTGGGGCGGGCGACGGGGGCTGAGTGGGTTGGGCGGGGGGCTGGATAGGGGCGGGGCGTGGGTAAGTACTCTTGAGACGCTGGTATGGTGATTTCACAGCATGTACCCCCGGTTGCATTGCCGTCTGATCGAGTGCCGCAGATTCGAACCCCACACAGTAGTTGATAACATCTTGTAAGGTAGGTAAGGTGCGGTCTTTAGTTAAAACATCTTGCTGAAGGGACGAATCACTAATCCCGATAGTCACTTGGTCCCGTATGTGTTCGTCAGAGACATTAGTGTGGCAACAGGGGCAGGTAAAGCCACAGTCCAAAGTGGCCTCCGTAATACGTGTGACGTAGTCCCGGATCTGTTCAGTAGGTTGTTGGAGAAGAGACCGGAAGTGGTGGCGAGCGGCTGCGCGGTTCCGTTGTCGGTGGACGAGTTGTGTGATGAGAGTTGCTAGGTCGATTTCTGGCAATGAGGAGAACGCCTGAGTGTGAGCAAATATGGCACTCTGAAGGGCAGGGTCGCACGTCTGGTAGAGCTCGATGGTAGCCTCGTGAGGTGGTAGAAGGACGAGCCGCTTGTAGACCTCCCAATCAGCCCAGAATTTGCGTAGGGCGTGTCCCGGCATATGTAAAGCGGCCTGGGGCCGCGTAGGGGCAGCCCGGCGGGGCGGGACGGGGCGTGGCTGGGCTGGGTAGGAAGGGACTTGAGGTGGTGGTGGTATGATGACGTCATGCACAGAAGGGGCTGCGCCGTGAGGGTTGGTGCCAGCCGTACGATAGCCAGGGGGGGCATAATGGCCGCCGTAATACCGACACCAGTGTGGGCCTGGCCGTCAGTTGGGGAGGGTGTGGGATGTTCGCTCTTGAGAGGGTGGGTAAGGGGATTAGTCATGTTCATATGTAATAAAGACATGTGGGGAATAACTGGCATATGGTGGGGCACTGAGACATGGGTAACTGGCATATGGTGGGGCACTGAGACATGGGTAGCTGGCATATGGTGGGGCACTGAGACATGGGTAACTGGCATATGGTGGGGCACTGAGACATGGGGAGATGTATGAGGTGTGGGTGTCTGTGTAGAGGGATGAATAAGTGTACCACTGGTGGGGTGTGAGGCAAAGGATGGGTCAGCCTGGTGGGTAACATTACTGGCCTGGGGCTGATGTTGTAGAGGGTGGTGGGGCTGGAGATCCTGGCGGGGCGGTGGTGGAGCTGTCGCGGGGCGATGTTGTAGATCCTGGCGGGGCGGTGGTGGAGCTGTCGCGGGGCGATGTTGTAGTTGTAGATGCTGCTGGTCCTGGTGATGCTGTAGAAAGGTGGCGATACTCGATTGGAGGGCGTCGATCCTTTCATTCAAGTAAATGATGGATGCGCAGTGCAATAGTGCCGGCAATAAATTTTTACTAACTGTAATGGATGTAGCAACACGGTATCCAGATGCTTACCCCATGCGCAACGGGATGGCTAAGACTGTTGTAAAAAACCTACTTGTCTATTTCTCTCGTTATGGCTACCCTCAGGAGATCCAGTCTGATCAGGGATCCAATTTTACTTCTGCTCTGTTTAAGCAGACCATGCAGCAACATGGGATAGTGTCTGTGGTGTCATCTGCCTACCATCCCGAGAGTCAGGGAGTTTTGGAAAGGTGGCACTCGACTCTCAAGAGCATGTTGCGGTGTTATTGCATGGAAAATGGGAAGGACTGGGATCTAGGTCTCCCATACGTTTTATTTGCTGCGAGAGAAGTACCTGGGGAGAGCTTGGGATTTAGCCCGAACGAGTTGGTTTTTGGACACAGGGTCAGGGGGCCCCTCCACATAGTCAAGGAGATCTGGGAGGGAGTCACAAAGCCATGCTCGCTTCTAAAGTATGTAGTTGAAAGCCGTGAGAGAATGCTAAAGAGCTTGGAGGTAGCAGGTCGGAACCTTAAGAGTTCACAAGCTCAGATGAAGGACAGATACGACCAGAAGGTGAAGCCGAGGGAGTTTGAAGTAGATCAGGAGGTACTGATACTACTGCCTCTGGTGGGACACCCCTTGTCTGCCAAGTATTCTGGTCCGTATCGGGTTGTAAGGAAGGTTTCTGATCTCGACTATTTAGTAGCTACTCCTGATCGTAAGAAAAAGAACCAACTTTGCCATGTAAATCTGATGAAAGAGTATGTGAGGCGCCCCTCCGAGCCTCTCACTGTCCCGGTGTTGATCTGCAGCGATCGTGGTGGAGAAGGAGGAAGGGACAGTCAAGCTGCGGGGGAGGATAATTGTGAGTGTCATGTTTCCGCGGATCAGTGGGCGGGGAATTCTAGACAAGTGGCTCACGAGTTGATAATGCACCTGCCTGAGCAACAGCGTGTAGCTGTGCAGCACTTGTTTGATTCAAACCCAGCTGTTTTCGCGGAGCATCCTGGCCTCACTACTCAAGCGGTGCACGATGTCGATGTTGGGGACCACCCGCCCTTTAAATCAGTGCCATACCGTGTTCCCCCTATTAAATTACCAGCACTTAGGGAAGAGCTGGATTATATGCTGAAACGTGGGCTGATTTCTGAGGGTGTAGTAAGGTGGACTTCCCCAGTCACACTGCAGCCCAAACCAGATGGCAAGGTGCGGTTTTGTATAGATTTCCGCAGGTTGAATGGTTTAACCCCCACAAATGCCTACCCTCTCCCTCGCGTGGACAACAGTGTGGATAAGATAGGAAAAGCCAAGTTCCTCACTAAGATAGACCTTGTTAAGGGTTATTGGCAAGTGCCCTTGTCTGAGCGAGCGCGAGAGGTGTGTGGGTTTGTGGTGGACGGTGCCACATATCGTTGCCATGTTATGCCATACGGGCTGAAAAATGCCCCTGCAACGTTTCAGAAATTAATGAACGACATTGTAGCCGACATTCCCAACTGTACGGTGTACCTAGATGATGTCATAATATACGACGATGATTTTAACAGTCACTGTGCTCACATCGGACAGCTTTTTAATAAACTGAATGAAGCAGGTTTGGTGGTAAACCTGGGTAAGTGCGATTTTGTCAAAGCCACAGTTTTGTACCTGGGGTTCGAGGTGGGGATGGGTCAGGTGTGCCCTCCACAGACAAAGATCAAAGCCATCGATCAGTTACCCCAGCCTATGACTAAGAAACAAATCATGCGGTTTCTAGGTATGATAGGCTATTATCGTCGCTTCATCAAAGGCTATTCGACTGTACTTGCACCTTTAACTGACTTATTATCTAAGGACAAGAAGTTCCGGTGGTCTCCTGAGTGTGCAGAGGCGTTTTCCTTGGTGAAACCCACCCCATACTCAGGGCCCCGGACTTCAGCAGACCTTTTCAGCTGGCGACTGATGCCAGTGGCGTAGGGGCTGGGGCTGTCTTGTTACAGACAGATGATGAAGGTATCGAACATCCAGTGAGTTTTTACAGTAAAAAATTCAATAGTGCACAAAGGAATTACTCTGTAATTGAAAAAGAACTCCTGGCGATAGTGCTGGCGCTCAGGCACTTCGATGTATATGTTCCTGCTTTCGGACCAGTCGTAGTGGTTTATACCGATCATCACCCTCTGAAATTCTTGAATCAGTTTCATAACCGGAATATGAGGCTGACCAGGTGGTCACTCATGCTTCAGGAGCTGAGGAGTATAATCTGGACATACGCCATATTGCCGGTTCTGATAACGTGATAGCGGATTGTCTATCAAGGGTGGATGATGTTGGTTAGACTGCCACAGGATTGAGGGTTGAGTGTGGAGGAAAATAGGCTGTCACTGTAGTTCAGCCGAAAAAAACAAATTAAAAAAGCAAAAACCTTATAAAAACTTTATTTTTTATAATGTGTAGAATTTTGTATAAGATTTTGTAGCAGTATCTAAGTTGAATGTTTTTGCTTATTGTCGCTAAGTTAGTTGAACTTGCTCGGTGGAGCGCAACAGTCTTTATTTGTTTTATATATAGTGCCTTGTGTCGCAACAGTGTGTGGTACTATGAGAAGCTTTCTGTTAGATATGAAGAACTTAGTCAAGGGTCTTATATCTTGGGGGAGGTGTGACGCTTCTGCATAGTAGCCACGTGCGGGCATGCGCGCGCGTCGGCAGGCTTTTCCTTAGTATATATCCTACGACAACGTAACTAATGTCTGGGATATTCTTATGTTGTTTCACAGCTTGTAGCTGCCCTTATTCTTAACCAACGCATCTTAGTATATTTTATTCTCGATAGTTGATTATTTCATTATAATATATAAGATGTAAGTCTAGTGAGGGCGGGAGGAGACGAGCGGGAGAGAGACTGGCTTGGGACGTTGCTTCGCTTGCCAGCTTGGGACGAGCCTGAAAGCGTTGCCATATGCATTTGATTGCAACGTTAGGCTTAGTTTCGACTCACGCACAGGGTAGACGATTTTGACCCGGCAACTGTGTTGAGTGTTGCCAAGCCTGGGATGTATTCTGCATGCCTAGGGTGGGGTCCAGACAGATTCAAGACTCAGAGCTCACCTCACTGTCGTACCCTTCGGACCCCCTTGATATCTATCCCTCTCAACCCCACTTAGAAACTTTCTCTCTTACTTTGTATACCTTCCTTCCACTACTTCACCAATCTATTTAATTATCCCATCCCCTTGATAGACCTTATATCTATTATTGTATTAACGACGAGCTCTCAGATAACTAGATAGGATTTTGGGCCTTATGCAGAGACGTAATTGTTAATGAGACCTAAGAAGCTTTTTTTGTTGTCTCATATTTGGTGGTTTCATGCTTGCTAGTGTGTTCTTGTGGCAGGTTAGCAGGGGCTAGACCGGAGGGGAGGCTTTTTGCAATCCTTTAAGTAAAGTCTGCTGGTGCGAGTCCTGTGGACCCGCACGACTTTACTAGGATACCCGTGGGAGTCTAGGGGCATTTTCTTGTCTGTGTCCCTGTGTGTCTAGTGTTGTGTTGTGTGAGGGCCCTTGCCTAGCCCACTCAGCACTGCGCTAGCACGTCTTTCTTTTGTTTTAGGGTCGCCAGGAGAGAGTCAGATACTTGCGATCTGAGTCTCTCAAGAGAGCACCCTTTCAATTAGAGTAATTTGGCGCACAGACTTGGGAACGTCCCTAGGCTAGAGCAGGTGGCTCAGCCCGGGTATCCGAAGCCTATATCCTTCCGGCTAGACCTCTGCCACCTGGCAGATTAACAGCTAGGGGTTTATCATCTCTGTATGCTTGTTATTGTGCCACAGTTTACCGTTGTTGTGAGCATTGTGAGTCAGGGTGTGGCTTAGAGACTCTGTCCGAGCAGGCTTGCCTGACTAAGAGTGAGAAGCACACCTGTATGTGGTTATGTTGCGAGTTGCTGCCTTTATTTAATTATACCTATGCCATTATACACTGTATGGCCTATCACTAGTATTTATTCCTGCTTATGAGTTAAGAGTTCTCTAAATCCGTAACGTACTTTCTTTGCTAAGCATCAGATCCTACAGTAGCCGCATGCAGTTTAGAACCCTACATCTTGTCTACCGGTACGATGTTTTGAGGACTGTTTGCTTTCACCTTCTTTCACGCAGGGGTGATTAGTTGTATTAATTAACGTAACGTTAAATGTACTTTCTTCTAGTTTGTTATTAAATTGTTTCTGCAATTTAATTCCGTTATCTATCTTTTCCTTGAAGCTTTAAGTCAACTTAATTGTGTGATCTTTTATATAGCCTGCTTGACTATCAGCAGTCTATAGTGCGTGCACCCTGTAACCGACTCATAGGATACCTCGTTGTCCAGGCAGGACTCTTGACGGTTTAGGGTGGTTTGTTGCCTGGGTTTATAGATAAGGGTTGGATCTAGCGTTTTCCGTTGTTGCTTGTTGCCGCATACCTAGTCCAATAGAAAGAGCCCAGTATTTATATATCCCAGGACGTAACAGTGTATATGTGAACTCCCGATTAGATTTCAAAGAGCATGTAAACCAGATAGTTAAAAGTTGTTACTTGCACATCAGAAATCTCTATTTGGTGAAGCCGTTTATAACCAGACGTTGCCTCCTGACGTTGGTTCACTCATTGGTCTTCTCTCGTGTTGATTATTGCAATGCCCTGTTGGTGGGTCTTCCAAATTATATTTTAAAGAAAGTTCAGACTGTTCTTAACAGGGCCGCAAGACTCATTTTTGGTGTTCCACCTAGAACTCCTACTACATCTCTTCACATAGAACTGCACTGGTTGCCAGTAAGAGCAAGAATAGAATTTAAGTTGTGTTTGGTGACTTTTAAGGTTCTCAAATTTGGTGAGCCTAGGTACCTTGCGGAGCTGCTCAGGCGCCCACCGGCACACCATGGTGTAGTTGTGCGTCATGACAATGACCCTTTTCGTCTTGATGAACCAAGGGCTTTCCAGCAGTCTTCTTTCTTTGAGAGGTCATTCTCCTACATGGCTCCGAGGTTGTATAACAGGTTGCCGCTGTCCATGAGACAACTGAGTTCTGTTGAATGTTTCAAGAGACAACTTAAGACTTTTCTCTTTGAGAGAAGCTATGATCTTGAGAGAGGTGTCATGACAGATGGCTATAGAGTTTAGGCTATTTTGCCACTGCTAGTGATTGTTAAATGTGTGTTGTATATAAGCCTTCTTTTGATGCATTGATTTTGTTCTTTTTTCTTTCTCTTTCCGAGCGCTAGTGAATTCTTCGGAAAAATTGGGGCTTATGAGAAATAAGTAACATGCTTATTATTATTATTATTATTAGACCATCGAGTCACAAAATGAGACTCTTAACGGACTGGCCTCTAAATCAACTCATTTTGGGTAATAGTATCATGGATTTTGCTTACTACCTGTATTTGGAAAACCGCATATAAATAGTCTAGTCTACCCTACATGGAAATGTGAAGGTATTGACCATGATTTTTCTGTGTAATCTAGTCCATTTTCTTGTTTCTATTGTTGATCTTGTTGCACGTTCCTTATTCGTGTTGAGTGATTGTTGCTAAAGCCGGTATCACACGAGCGCTTTTTCCCTCAACATTTATCCTCAACACTGGTCTGGCAGCTTATGAGGTCAACATTTAAAATATTTCAGTTACCTAAATTTTTTTTTTTTTTTTTTTTTTTCTATATTCCAACTACTCCCTCTCGGGCATAGGCTGAGAGCCTGTATATTCCACCGCTCAACACGGTGAAGCCCGTGAGGTCTTGTTCCAGTCTGGGGAGTGAGACATGCGAAGCATCCACCATGGCTCGAAGCAACTCCATCTATCAGTCTAGTTTCCGATACCAGTGCAAAATACTCCATAAATGATGCCAGAAAAATGTTGATAATCGAATGTTGACTGTAAAAGCTCTCGTGTGATACCGGCTTATCAGTTTCTTCCTAACTTTTAAGATATACAGAGACGCCTCACTTAGAATCGCATCATTTTAAGTTGTTTCATTATTCACTGCTCATTAATGCCGGAACAAAATTAGCTTAAAGTTGTTTAGCTTCCATTATTAAGTTGTAAATCAAACAAAATGTTCCAAATTCACAATGAAAACGACAAAAAATATTTGATTCACATAAAGTTGTTTCATTTAAAGTTGTGATTCACTTAACCCCTTCAGCAAGATGGCGCCTCTTTATCTTTGATTGTCGCTAAAATTAGACGATTTTATGCAGTTTAAGAAGGTCTTATTTATTCAGAGGGTTTATCGATACAGTCTCTATTTTATGTTATTTATTTATTTATATTTTTTAAAAATCGAGACTGTAATTGCCCCTTAGAGTCCTAGAGGTATGTTATAAGTTATAAGAAAATCGTGCGATGGTAACCAGAATAAGATTATGAATATTTCATCATGCTGAACAGGTTAAAGTAGTTTCATATACTGTATAGTTTTGATATTCAGAAACGTAACCACAACTTTAAGCGAGGAATTACTGTTCGGTACTTCTGAGTATTGTATTATTATTAGTGTCCATTTAGTATATAGGTACAGTCTACCGCACTTATAGCGCGTACAAAAAATGCGGAGAAAATAATTGCTGGAAACTTTCCAAAATACACCCGCCCACTACAGTCCCTGCCATCCTAACTCGACAAAAAGGACTCACTGTTTCGTTTTGAATGTGGGAAACGAGAAATCACCTCTCCCACCCCCCTTCCTCTCTCTCTCTCTCTCTCTCGGTTTGCCCTTTTTAGATTTGTTTTCGGGTGGGGTGGGGCTTGGGAAGCGTCTCGCCAGCAAAAATAGGTGCATTTATGCTTATAACCTCTCTTGAGTACTCTTCTGTAATATACAGGAAAGGTAATGTTAATATTACCTCTTACAATCTAAAGAAGAGAACTGTCTCACCATGCTATCAGTTACGTATGCTCTATTACTGATACCGTATCTATCTTCTTGTTCACTCACATTACTTAATACGACAACCCTTATATAAGGATTAGCCGGGAACATGAGCGAACGACTACAGACCGTCAGAATAATGGAGGGAGGATGGACAGGTTACTGAATATAGTCCAATGAAAAATGTGTAGTTTTACAATCCCTTTTGTAATGTGTTTTATATACTGTATTACTCTAAGATACTGTAGTAATTACTTTCTAATGTGTTTTATATACTGTATTACTCTAAGATACTGTAGTAATTACTTTCTAATGTGTTTTATATACTGTATTACTCTAAGATACTGTAGTAATTACTTTCTAATGTGTTTTATATACTGTATTACTCTAAGATACTGTAGTAATTACTTTCTAATGTGTTTTATATACTGTATTACTCTAAGATACTGTAGTAATTACTTTCTAATGTGTTTTATATACTGTATTACTCTAAGATACTGTAGTAATTACTTTCTAATGTGTTTTATATACTGTATTACTCTAAGATACTGTAGTAATTACTTTCTAATGTGTTTTATATACTGTATTACTCTAAGATACTGTAGTAATTACTTTCTAATGTGTTTTATATACTGTATTACTCTAAGATACTGTAGTAATTACTTCCAGCTTTGGTAAAGTCTAGAAATAATATTCACCGAAAATCCCGTGATTTCTTTACATTATCAATAATATGAGCAAAGGGCTCATACTCCTACATGATAAGATGAATCCTATGCATGGTTTATATTAATGGTTTTAATTCCCCTATATGACAGACATTATTTAAAAACCTACTTTACATAGCACATACTAAACCAATTTACTATTATTTATGAGTTCCTCTTGCCTAGGTTTAACAAGAGCTGAAAGATAAATATATTCAACCTGCATATTCCATCTGACATAGTCGATTAATAACTAATAAGTAACTGAATTAATTAAAATAAAAACACTGTGTTAGCTGTATCCTAGGATATGATTGTAGTATCCCTTTGATGATCAGTACGGGTTCCTTTGACTTATGACATGCTCTCCTAAATATTATTTTTATCAATAATAGTATTACTAGTAGAAATAAATAAAATATCATATTTTCATTCTTGCTAAAAACAGCTTCCCAGAAGTTAGGTGTGCTAAACCGTCACTGTGGTTTCTTCAGCCACGCACAGCTTCTTGTTCTGTAAAGCAAGATCCATAGATACTAGATACTAGATACATAGATCTATGGACCTTGCTGTAAAGGGGCACTGTGCGCCCATGTATCGAGTATTGTTCGCATGTGCCCTGGGACAAATGTCCGTGGCAGGATTAGATGTTAGTAGGGGGCAGTTGTTAGTAATATAATAGAGAAAAACATATTAATTTACAAATGCAGTCAGTCGTGGATTTAAGGCAAGGTGTTTGTCTAGGCGAAGTTTAAAAGAATGGAACGGTGCTGCAGTTTATGACATCTTGGGGAAGCCCAATATGCGATATGAGTGGAGGTTCCACTCATATTGCATTTCTCGAAAGAGTAGTTTCAAAAGCATTTCGCCTCATCAACTCGCTTCTTCTTACTTATTCCCTACACGTTCTTTCTACACACCGCAATGTTGCTTCTCTTTCACTCTTCTATAGCTATTACAATCAGTGTTCTTCAGATCTCTCTCAGTGCATACCTTTTCGGCGGGTGTGAGGCATTCGACTTTCAACACAGTACCACTTATGTGCTGTCCAACTGTCCAACCCAAGAATTAGCAAATGTTCTTAGTCTTTCTTCTACTTAACACGAACTCAGAAACTCTCACCGCCAATCAATGTTTCCTTCATCCTCTGACTTAGATTGCTTTAAGCTTAGTGTGTTCAGCATATTGAACCCAACGTCCATTGAATTTGGCTATCTGTCACTATTCTGGCTTTGGGGGCAACACTCGTTACAGGGCAGCATGCCTTTTGTCTCCTTCTTACACATAGAACAAAAAATAGTAATATATGAGCTGGAGTTTGGAGAACAGGTTTAGAATTTATTAGGGTTTCATATGAATAATGTTGAGGTAGAGTTTAATGTATCATTATTACTATTATTATGAATATATTACAGTAGGTCGGGGTGGAAGAATACAAACACAATACGATGCTGGCGGCAACACTGGCAAATCTAGATATCATTAGTGCTTAAGGTGTGTGAGAGACTGATTTGACCGTGGCAACAAATATACTCAGTATAATATATAATACACTTTTTATAACGACAGTCACATACTTTAGTACGATACCTATTATATTGAAACTTTCGTACCATATTGTTCGACAGTGGATCTTATTAAGAGCATCTGTAATAGTTTATGGGGCATATGTTGAGATAGTGCATACCGGTACCTACGGCGCTTATCTCCGACACTTCACCTTTGGAACCTGTGGTAACTAACCCAATGCAGGGGTGTTACATTTTTTGGATTACCACAGTTTGTCACCCCAGATGGAACGTCACAACGACCCACTTATACCAGGTTACTATTATGCTGCTGTCTCAACAGAAGGATTTGGGTGTGAATAGACCCGCGCGGGGTTGATCTCTCGACCTTATGAATTTGGGTCCACTATACCACTGGTAACCATCTATAGATCTCCCTCCTATTCTAATACAACAAGCCCTATGTAATATTGCACTATATAGTTAGTATTTAATGATTATAGAATATTAGATACAACACGTTTAGATAGTTTCATATTCACTATTCCCTTTCTCCTGCTCCATCTCTATACTGTATATGTCCCTCTCTCATACTCTATAATCTTCTCTCTTCTTCTTTGTCATCCTAGAGTAGCGTGGCAAATCAAAATATAATTTGAAAAGCAGCTACAGGACTTAAGCACATCAGAATTTATTGGTAAATATTACGACATTACAACGTTAATTTTAAGAACAAACGAGTAGCAATGGAATGGATTTTGCACTGCGATTCCGAACCTTGTTGGCAATTAAATGATGGTAATGTGACCAAGTAAATTAGTTACTAGTGTGTATTATATTATCATAGTAATAGTAACCCATTACAGTCTTATATAGCCTATAATGTAACAGACCTATCAAATCATTTCACAATATGATTTTTATATGTAAGCTTAATGTTTGCAAATATAACCTATCAGTTGCTTATAGTTGCCCTATATTTTATTCATAGCAAAAAAAGGTTAATCATAATAACACACACACATACTATATTTCTATAGATAGATAGATAGATATATAAATTAATACAGAGAGACAGGGAGAGGGAGAAATCTATAGTTATAGAAATATTATACATTGTGTGTGTGTGTGTGTGTGTGTGTGTGCACGTAAGCACACTAGAGAGAGAGAGAGCGCGTCTCAGTTCATATTCGAACCAGCGATTACTTGGAGGAATGAGTGTGAAAGGGGGAGGGAGTTTTTAGACAGTTGCCAGCCAATATTTTTCTTCTCTGGCTTGTACGCGCTATAAGTGCGGTAAACTGTACAAGAGAGGAATCAGGATATTTTGAATGAAAGACATAGGCATATACTGTAGCTGAAATTACTGAGGACTTGATGCTTTCAGTCTGAGTGAAGTTATATTTAATTTTATTCTGGCTATCATTAAACGGTTTTACTGTGTTTAGGAAGGATTTATGACAGTCAACGAATTAATGGAGAAATAGTACACCTTTTTTATTATTAAACGTCCTTGATAAGCTGCATAAAATCGTCAAATAATAGCCAGAATATAAGGAATAATGGTATCACCCGTCGTGAAGTGGTTAAGGTGGTTTCACTCGAGCTTTTATCATCAACTTTCAACATACTGAACATCTTTATTCGGGGAACATTTTAAGACTATTTTGCGCTATACCCTTTTCCAAAGAGGTTGGCCAGAAATCGTGAACCCTAACCTCTATCACTCAAAAAGGGCTAGAGCAAATGAGGTATAAATTTCCACACCTGTTCCCTGGCTGACCGTTCTCAACAGGGTGTCAACTGTAGCGATTTTGTTTGAAGACTTGAAGGAATACTAGAAAATTAACATGAAATAGCATTGTTTTTGGCCATTTTATCACTTCCAGAGACACAATTTGAGCTATAAACTATAATTTGAGCTATAAACTATAATTTGAGCTATAAACTATAATTTGAGCTATAAACTATAATTTGAGCTATAACTATAATTTGAGCTATAACTATAATTTGAGCTATAAACTATAATTTGAGCTATAACTATATTGAGCTATAAACTATAATTTGAGCTATAAACTATATTTGAGCTATAAACTATAATTTGAGCTATAACTATAATTTGAGCTATAAACTATAATTTGAGCTATAAACTATAATTTTATCTTCTGGTTCTCACACTACTGAAATATGAGTTGGATTACTCTAGTTGTTTGTGAGTTATATAGAGGTTAATATGAGCTGGATTACTCTAGTTGTTTGTGAGTTATATAGAGGTTAATATGAGCTGGATTACTCTAGTTGTTTGTGAGTTATAGAGGTTATCGTTCAAGAGTTGGCCTGCGGTACTTACTTGGTTACTACTTCTGTCATTAATTATATACTATTGGCAACTATAGTCTGTTCATTATAATTATATACTATTGGCAACTATAGTCTGTTCATTATAATTATATACTATTGGCAACTATAGTCTGTTCATTATATTTATACTATGGCAACTATAGTCTTCATTAAATTATATACTATGGCAACTATAGTCTGTTCATTATAATTATATACTTTGGCAACTATAGTCTGTTCATTATAATTATATACTATTGGCAACTATAGTCTGTTCATTATAATTATATACTATTGGCAACTATAGTCTGTTCATTATAATTATATTATTGGCAACATAGTCTGTCTATAGTCTGTTCATTATATATACTATTGGCAACTATAGTCTGTTCATTATAATTATATACTATTGGCAACTATAGTCTGTTCATTATAATTATATACTATTGGCAACTATAGTCTGTTCATTATAATTATATACTTGGCAACTATAGTCTGTTCATTATAATTATATACTATTGGCAACTATAGTCTGTTCATTATAATTATATACTATTGGCAACTATAGTCTGTTCATTATAATTATATACTATTGGCAACTATAGTCTGTTCATTATAATTATATACTATTGGCAACTATAGTCTGTTCATTATAATTATATACTATTGGCAACTATAGTCTGTTCATTATAATTATATACTATTGGCAACTATAGTCTGTTCATTATAATTATATACTATTGGCAACTATAGTCTGTTCATTATAATTATATACTATTGGCAACTATAGTCTGTTCATTATAATTATATACTATTGGCAACTATAGTCTGTTCATTATAATTATATACTATTGGCAACTATAGTCTGTTCATTATAATTATATACTATTGGCAACTATAGTCTGTTCATTATAATTATATACTATTGGCAACTATAGTCTGTTCATTATAATTATATACTATTGGCAACTATAGTCTGTTCATTATAATTATATACTATTGGCAACTATAGTCTGTTCATTATAATTATATACTATTGGCAACTATAGTCTGTTCATTATAATTATATACTATTGGCAACTATAGTCTGTTCATTATAATTATATACTATTGGCAACTATAGTCTGTTCATTATAATTATATACTATTGGCAACTATAGTCTGTTCATTATAATTATATACTATTGGCAACTATAGTCTGTTCATTATAATTATATACTATTGGCAACTATAGTCTGTTCATTATAATTAGGCCAGAATTCTTGACCACTGACCTCTATAGCTAAATTTTTGCTGGAGTTATCGTGCTTATTTATCTACCATTTGGGAAGAGTCAGCCAGGGCTTACGTGTAGAAATTCACAGACCATTTGCTCCTGCCTTTTTTGAGTTATAGAGGATAAAGATCAAGATTTATGATGAAATAGATCATTGTAGGTGACTGAATTATCCTACACCTTTGCAAGATTATGAAAGATTATGACGCATTTTGACAGTATATTCTGGCTATCATAATTATAATGTTAAACTTGCAAAATAAACAAACCAAAACTTAGACGAACACAGTAAAAAGACAAAAGAACTTATCAAAATCGCTATGTGGAAACAACGCTTAAGTAAAATAATAATTTATAAATTAAAGGACACAATCCACCTCGTAGGGTGTACATTACTACATGAGCAAGACAATTTTATACAATTTAGGAAGGATCTGTGGGAATTATAAGGGTAAAGACTATCTCAATTACCCCTCTGACTTCCATATACCCCTCCTAATCTGAACACATCGTCTAATGATAGCCAGAAAACAGAAAAGAAATGTGTCATCGCATCTTCTAATGGGTAAAAAACCCATTAGCACATCAGAGTTTCCGTTAAAAGTTGATATAAAAAGCGCTTGTGATTCCGGCTTTAGATCTGATTCTCTTCTTATAATGTACTTGCAATAACTTTGGACTAAGTCTTTACTTCAAACTGGTATCATAAATGTATTCATTCCCTTCATATTCATTCCATTTTCATTCTAAGAAATGTACAGGCTAGTTTGTTAGTCCCCTTCTAGATGTCTCGCAGAATGTCATAAAGTGTTTTGGCAAGTTATTGATTTTGACTGCACTACATTTTTCAATGCCTTAGTGCAGCTGTATGAGAGAAAAATGTATATAAATAACACAAGTTCATATGTTATCAAGATGTGCAGTATTATTCTTAATTAGAGCTACTTTCTTTTCCATCTCGCTGCTAACAATTTGTGAAATTTGGGTAGATCAGTTAATTCGTAAATGGAGGTTTAATTGATACATGAAACAGGTACAAGCTAGATATAGGTAGCGCCAACGAACATGACAATTATCTCGATCCTTGACCTCTTCGTAACTCAAAAGAACCTTGAGCAAACTGGCTGTAAATTTCCACACCTATTTCCTGGTGGACTTTTCACAAATGATAGCAATGTCAGCCCGATTGCTTTCATACATTTTGAGTTATAAGAAGTTAAGGGGTCCAGATTATTGTCAAGTTCGTTGGCGCTACCTATAATCGAGTGAGTTGTCTCGGTATGTGGAAGCATAGGAAGGCGATTCATTTGAGCCCATCCCCTCTCGGGGATTACTGCTTCTGGCAGTAATGCCTGTAATGCCAGTAATTCTGGGGTGCAATGCCTGGTGAGTTATCTGCTCAACAGGTGGCGTTGTGTGTGTGTAAGTGTGAGAGTCCGAGTGTAGGGGGTGAGACAGTGAAGCACGGGAACGAGGTGGCTTCAGAGATGGGGTCGTTTCGGGCCATGAGTGAGCACAGTGCCTCATGTGAAGGCAAGATGGCAGGTGCTCGTTGTACTCTACGTGCTTCACATGTCTCACTCCCTAGACTGGAACAAGACCTCACGGGCTTCACTGTTCATTGTAAAGCGGTGAATGTTAAGGCTCTCAGCCTATGCCCGAGAGGAAGTAAGTTGGAATATAGAAAAAAAAAAAAAAAGATAGAGAGATAGAACTTCATAAAAATTACTACCCCACCAAAAATAGTAGATTGATTAATAAGTGTAGTATCAAGACTGTTGATAGTTAAGGGGAGGTTTTTGTTTGTTCCCTAGACCTCAATCAAGCTTAAAATTACAACCTCTAAAACCCCTTTCAAGATAAATTTGTAAATTTTTCTGTATTGTGCAGTCTCTTAAATTACACAGGCTGGATATTATATATTAATTGAACCCCCATATACAAATGTACTGGTCTACCCTCGGTGATATTCAGTCCATATGTTGGGTCAAATGGGGGCATTTTATTTGTAAGAGGAATACAAATCACTCGATTATAGGTAGCGCCAACGAACTTGACAATAATCTGGACCCCTTAACTTCTTATAACTCAAAATGTATGAAAGCAATCGGGCTGACATTGCTATCATTTGTGAAAAGTCCACCAGGAAATAGGTGTGGAAATTTACAGCCAGTTTGCTCAAGGTTCTTTTGAGTTACGAAGAGGTCAAGGATCGAGATAATTGTCATGTTCGTTGGCGCTACCTATATCTAGCTTGTACCTGTTTCATGTATCAATTAAACCTCCATTTACGAATTAACTGATCTACCCAAATTTCACAAATTGTTAGCAGCGAGATGGAAAAGAAAGTAGCTCTAATTAAGAATAATACTGCACATCTTGATAACATATGAACTTGTGTTATTTATATACATTTTTCTCTCATACAGCTGCACTAAGGCATTGAAAAATGTAGTGCAGTCAAAATCAATAACTTGCCAAAACACTTTATGACATTCTGCGAGACATCTAGAAGGGGACTAACAAACTAGCCTGTACATTTCTTAGAATGAAAATGGAATGAATATGAAGGGAATGAATACATTTATGATACCAGTTTGAAGTAAAGACTTAGTCCAAAGTTATTGCAAGTACATTATAAGAAGAGAATAGATCTAAAGCCGGAATCACAAGCGCTTTTTATATCAACTTTTAACGGAAACTCTGATGTGCTAATGGGTTTTTTACCCATTAGAAGATGCGATGACACATTTCTTTTCTGTTTTCTGGCTATCATTAGACGATGTGTTCAGATTAGGAGGGGTATATGGAAGTCAGAGGGGTAATTGAGATAGTCTTTACCCTTATAATTCCCACAGATCCTTCCTAAATTGTATAAAATTGTCTTGCTCATGTAGTAATGTACACCCTACGAGGTGGATTGTGTCCTTTAATTTATAAATTATTATTTTACTTAAGCGTTGTTTCCACATAGCGATTTTGATAAGTTCTTTTGTCTTTTTACTGTGTTCGTCTAAGTTTTGGTTTGTTTATTTTGCAAGTTTAACATTATAATTATGATAGCCAGAATATACTGTCAAAATGCGTCATAATCTTTCATAATCTTGCAAAGGTGTAGGATAATTCAGTCACCTACAATGATCTATTTCATCATAAATCTTGATCTTTATCCTCTATAACTCAAAAAAGGCAGGAGCAAATGGTCTGTGAATTTCTACACGTAAGCCCTGGCTGACTCTTCCCAAATGGTAGATAAATAAGCACGATAACTCCAGCAAAAATTTAGCTATAGAGGTCAGTGGTCAAGAATTCTGGCCTAATTATAATGAACAGACTATAGTTGCCAATAGTATATAATTATAATGAACAGACTATAGTTGCCAATAGTATATAATTATAATGAACAGACTATAGTTGCCAATAGTATATAATTATAATGAACAGACTATAGTTGCCAATAGTATATAATTATAATGAACAGACTATAGTTGCCAATAGTATATAATTATAATGAACAGACTATAGTTGCCAATAGTATATAATTATAATGAACAGACTATAGTTGCCAATAGTATATAATTATAATGAACAGACTATAGTTGCCAATAGTATATAATTATAATGAACAGACTATAGTTGCCAATAGTATATAATTATAATGAACAGACTATAGTTGCCAATAGTATATAATTATAATGAACAGACTATAGTTGCCAATAGTATATAATTATAATGAACAGACTATAGTTGCCAATAGTATATAATTATAATGAACAGACTATAGTTGCCAATAGTATATAATTATAATGAACAGACTATAGTTGCCAATAGTATATAATTATAATGAACAGACTATAGTTGCCAATAGTATATAATTATAATGAACAGACTATAGTTGCCAATAGTATATAATTATAATGAACAGACTATAGTTGCCAATAGTATATAATTTTCCAAGTAAGTACCGGCAGGCCAAAACTCTTGAACGATAACCTCTATATAACTCACAAACAACTAGAGTAATCCAGCTCATATTAACCTCTATATAACTCACAAACAACTAGAGTAATCCAGCTCATATTAACCTCTATATAACTCACAAACAACTAGAGTAATCCAACTCATATTTCAGTAGTGTGAGAACCAGAAGATAAAATTATAGTTTATAGCTCAAATTATAGTTTATAGCTCAAATTATAGTTATAGCTCAAATTATAGTTTATAGCTCAAATTATAGTTTATAGCTCAAATTATAGTTTATAGCTCAAATTATAGTTATAGCTCAAATTATAGTTTATAGCTCAAATTATAGTTATAGCTCAAATTATAGTTATAGCTCAAATTATAGTTTATAGCTCAAATTATAGTTTATAGCTCAAATTATAGTTTATAGCTCAAATTATAGTTTATAGCTCAAATTGTGTCTCTGGAAGTGATAAAATGGCCAAAAACAATGCTATTTCATGTTAATTTTCTAGTATTCCTTCAAGTCTTCAAACAAAATCGCTACAGTTGACACCCTGTTGAGAACGGTCAGCCAGGGAACAGGTGTGGAAATTTATACCTCATTTGCTCTAGCCCTTTTTGAGTGATAGAGGTTAGGGTTCACGATTTCTGGCCAACCTCTTTGGAAAAGGGTATAGCGCAAAATAGTCTTAAAATGTTCCCCGAATAAAGATGTTCAGTATGTTGAAAGTTGATGATAAAAGCTCGAGTGAAACCACCTTAACCACTTCACGACGGGTGATACCATTATTCCTTATATTCTGGCTATTATTTGACGATTTTATGCAGCTTATCAAGGACGTTTTAATAAAAAAAGGTGTACTATTTCTCCATTAATTCGTTGACTGTCATAAATCCTTCCTAAACACAGTAAAACCGTTTAATGATAGCCAGAATAAAATTAAATATAACTTCACTCAGACTGAAAGCATCAAGTCCTCAGTAATTTCAGCTACAGTATATGCCTATGTCTTTCATTCAAAATATCCTGATTCCTCTCTTGTACAGTTTACCGCACTTATAGCGCGTACAAGCCAGAGAAGAAAAATATTGGCTGGCAACTGTCTAAAAACTCCCTCCCCCTTTCACACTCATTCCTCCAAGTAATCGCTGGTTCGAATATGAACTGAGACGCGCTCTCTCTCTCTCTAGTGTGCTTACGTGCACACACACACACACACACACAATGTATAATATTTCTATAACTATAGATTTCTCCCTCTCCCTGTCTCTCTGTATTAATTTACATATCTATCTATCTATCTATAGAAATATAGTATGTGTGTGTGTTATTATGATTAACCTTTTTTTGCTATGAATAAAATATAGGGCAACTATAAGCAACTGATAGGTTATATTTGCAAACATTAAGCTTACATATAAAAATCATATTGTGAAATGATTTGATAGGTCTGTTACATTATAGGCTATATAAGACTGTAATGGGTTACTATTACTATGATAATATAATACACACTAGTAACTAATTTACTTGGTCACATTACCATCATTTAATTGCCAACAAGGTTCGGAATCGCAGTGCAAAATCCATTCCATTGCTACTCGTTTGTTCTTAAAATTAACGTTGTAATGTCGTAATATTTACCAATAAATTCTGATGTGCTTAAGTCCTGTAGCTGCTTTTCAAATTATATTTTGATTTGCCACGCTACTCTAGGATGACAAAGAAGAAGAGAGAAGATTATAGAGTATGAGAGAGGGACATATACAGTATAGAGATGGAGCAGGAGAAAGGGAATAGTGAATATGAAACTATCTAAACGTGTTGTATCTAATATTCTATAATCATTAAATACTAACTATACATAGTGCAATATTACATAGGGCTTGTTGTATTAGAATAGGAGGGAGATCTATAGATGGTTACCAGTGGTATAGTGGACCCAAATTCATAAGGTCGAGAGATCAACCCCGCGCGGGTCTATTCACACCCAAATCCTTCTGTTGAGACAGCAGCATAATAGTAACCTGGTATAAGTGGGTCGTTGTGACGTTGTCCTCGAATACTGAAAAAGCTAATTTATTTTATTATTCATTGCAGATGGTGTTTTTGGCGGTAACAAGGATGACGTCGGAGCATTTGGACTACAACACGTCTTTCCTCAGCTGGACAAAATCGCCCTCTGCGCCCCCCCCCCCCCCATCAATATACCCATATAACCCATAGCACAGCATGTTGCCCTAGAACAGCCCTCTGCGCATCCCCCACAATATCAATATACCTATATAACCCATCACACAGCATGTTGCCCTAGAACAGCCCTCTGCGCACCCCCCACAATATCAATATACCCATATAACCCATCACACAGCATGTTGCCCTAGAACAGCCCTCTGCGTAGCCCCCCTCCTATCAATATACCCATATAACCCATCACACAGCATGTTGCCCTAGAACAGCCCTCTGCGTAGCCCCCCTCCTATCAATATACCCATATAACCCATAGCACAGCATGTTGCCCTAGAACAGCCCTCTGCGCACCCCACACAATATCAATATACCTATATAACCCATAGCACAGCATGTTGCCCTAGAACAGCCCTCTGCACACCCCCCACAATATCAATATACCCATATAACCCATAGCACAGCATGTTGCTCTAGAACAGCCCTCTGCACACCTCCCACAATATCAGTATACCCATATAACCCATAGCACAGCATGTTGCCCTAGAACAGCCCTCTGCGCACCTCCCACAATATCAATATACCCATAGCACAGCATGTTGCTCTAGAACAGCCCTCTGCGCACCTCCCACAATATCAATATACCCATATAACCCATAGCACAACATGTTGCTCTAGAACAGCCCTCTGCACACCTCCCACAATATCAATATACCCATATAACCCATCACACAGCATGTTGCCCTAGAACAGCCCTCTACGTAGCCCCCCCTCCTATCAATATATCTATATAACCCATAGCACAGCATGTTGCCCTAGAACAGCCCTCTGCGTAGCCCCCTCCTATCAATATACCCATATAACCCATAGCACAGCATGTTGCTCTAGAACAGCCCTCTGCGTAGCCCCCCCCCCCTCCTATGAATATACCCATATAACCCACCACACAGCATGTTGCCCTAGAACAGCCCTCTGCGTAGCCCCCGCCCCCTATCAATATACCCATATAACCCATAGCACAGCATGTTGCTCTAGAACAGCCCTCTGTGCACCCCCACAATATTAATATACCGGTACTTATAAAACCCATCACACAGCATGTTGCCCGAGCACACCCTTCTGCACAGCCCCCCCCCCCCCCCCCCCAACACACACACACACACACACACTATCAATATACTCATATAACCCATCGAACAGCCCTCTGCGTAGCCCACCCCCACCCCTTAGCCCTCACCCCCAGTGGAATAAACTGTAATTAAAAAAAAAAAAAAAAAAAAAAAAAAAAAATCTACGGGGGAAGCACTACCTTTCTCGCAAAACCAAACGAATATCGCCTCGGGCAGTATTGTGACGTCAGAAAAACTTACAAAGTTTCAGCCAATCAGAAGCCAGCAACTTTTTCCATGGGTCTAGAATTCATACGCTATGGCCTAAGGTAGACAGGTGGGGTTCATCCTACTCGCCCCATAATTTGCTCTGCTCTCTGTGGGTTCGGTCAAGGGCTGGCTAGTCTGTCGAAAATATGAGTTCGTAAAGTCATATAATTGTACGGGAGGAGCACTACCTTTCTTGCACAACCAGACACATTTCGCCTCGGGCAGTACGATGACGTCAGACAAAACTTTCAATGTTCAGCCAATCAGAAGCCAGCAACTTTTTCCAGGGGTCTAAAATTCATACGTTATGGCCTCTCGGGTGGACGTGGAGGGGGGGGGGGGTGTTTATCCTACTCGCGCCATAACTTGCTCAGCTCTCCGGGGGGTCGGTCATGGGATGGGTAGTTTGTCGAGAATATTAGTTCGTAATGTGTTCGTATATTGGTGGTAAACCCATTTTATTCAGGATTTGAAGGTTAATCACTATCAATATACCCATATACCCACTCGTACAGCATGTTGCCTTAGAACAGCCCTCTGCGCAGCCCCTCCTTCCCCCCCCCCCCATCAATATACCCATATAACCCATAGCACAGCATGTTGCCGTAGAACAGCTCTCTGCGCAGCCCCCCCCTTACCCCCCCATCAATATACCCATATAACCCATCGCACAGCATGTTGCCCTAGAACAGCCCTCTGTGCAACCCCCCCCCCCACAATATACCCATATAACCCACCACACAGCATGTTGCCCTAGAACAGCGCTCTGCGCAGCCCCCCCCCCCATCAATATACCCATATAACCCATCACACAGCATGTTGCCCTAGAACAGCACTCTGCGCAGCCCCCACCCCATCACACAGCATGTTGCCCTAGAACAGCCCTCTGCGTGCCCCCCCCCCCCCTTCTATCAATATACCCATATAACCCATAGCACAGCATGTTGCCCTAGAACAGCCCTCTGCGTAGCCCCCCTCCTATCAATATACCCATATAACCCATCACACAGCATGTTGCCCTAGAACAGCCCTCTGCGTAGCCCCCCTCCTATCAATATACCCATATAACCCATAGCACAACATGTTGCCCTAGAACAGCCCTCTGCGCAACCCCCACATTATCAATATACCCATATAACCCATTACACAGAATGTTGCCCTAGAACAGCCCTCTGCATAGCTCCCCCCCCCTCCTATCAATATACCCATATAACCCATCACACAGCATGTTGCCCTAGAACAGCCCTCTGCATAGCCGCCCCTACCCCCTCCTATCAATATACCCATATAACCCATCACACAGCATGTTGCCCTAGAACAGCCCTCTGCATAGCCCCCCCCCCCGTCCTATCAATATACCCATATAACCCATAGCACAGCATGTTGCCCTAGAACAGCCCTCTGCGTAGCCCCCCCCGCCCCTCCTATCAATATACCCATATAACCCATCACACAGCATGTTGCCCTAGAACAGCCCTATGCGTAGCCCCACAATATCAATATACCTATATAACCCATAGCACAACATGTTGCCCTAGAACAGCCCTCTGCGTAGCCCCCCCTTCTATCAATATACCCATATAACCCATAGCACAGCATGTTGCCCTAGAACAGCCCTCTGCATAGCCCCCCCCCCGCCCCTCCTATCAATATACCCATATAACCCATCACACAGCATGTTGCCCTAGAACAGCCCTCTGCGCAACCCCCACAATATCAATATACCTATATAACCCATAGCACAGCATGTTGCTCTAGAACAGCCCTCTGCGCACCCCCCACAATATCAATATACCCATATAACCCATCACACAGCATGTTGCCCTAGAACAGCCCTATGCGTAGCCCCCACAATATCAATATACCTATATAACCCATAGCACAGCATGTTGCCCTAGAACAGCCCTCTGCATAGCCCCCCTCCTATCAATATACCCATATAACCCATCACACAGCATGTTGCCCTAGAACAGCCCTATGCGTAGCCCCCACAATATCAATATACCCATATAACCCATAGCACAGCATGTTGCCCTAGAACAGCCCTCTACGTAGCCCCCCTCCTTTCAATATATCTATATAACCCATAGCACAGCATGTTGCCCTAGAACAGCCCTCTGCGTAGCCCCCCTCCTATCAATATACCCATATAACCCATCACACAGCATGTTGCCCTAGAACAGCCCTCCGCGTAGCCCCCCCCCCATCAATATACCCATATAACCCATAGCACAGCATGTTGCCTTAGAACAGCTCTCTGCGCAGCCCCCCTTCCCCCCCCCATCAATATACCCATATAACCCATCACACAGCATGTTGCTCTAGAACAGCCCTCTGCGTAGCCCTATCAATATACCCATATAACCCATCACACAGCATGTTGCCCTAGAACAGCCCTCTGCATAGCCCCCCACCTCCTATCAATATACTCGTATAACCCATCGCACAGCATGTTGCCCGAGAACAGCCCTCTGCGTAGCCCTCCCCCCCCCCCACCCCTCAGCCCTCACCCCCAGTGGAATAAACTGTAATACTAGACATTTAAAAAAAAAAAAAAAAAAAAAAAAACTACGGGGGAAGCACTACCTTTCTCGCAAAACCAAACGAATATCGCCTCGGGCAGTATTGTGACGTCAGAAAAACTTACAAAGTTTCAGCCAATCAAAAGCCAGCAACTTTTTCCAGGGGTCTAGAATTTATACGCTATGGCCTAAGGTAGACAGGTGGGGTTCATCCTACTCGCGCCATAATTTGCTCTGCTCTCTGTGGGTTCGGTCAAGGGCTGGCTAGTCTGTCGAAAATATGAGTTCGTAAAGTCATATAATTCTACGGGAGGAGCACTACCTTTCTTGCACAACCAAGCACATATCGCCTCGGGCAGTACGATGACGTCAGACAAAACTTTCAATCTTCAGCCAATCAGAAGCCAGCAACTCTTTCCAGGGGTCTAAAATTCATACGCTATGGCCTCTCGGGTGGACGTGGAGGGGGGGGGGGGTGTTCATCCTACTCGTGCCATAACTTGCTCAGCTCTCTGGGGGGTCGGTCACGGGTTGGGTAGTTTGTCGAGAATATTAGTTCGTAATGTGTTCGTATATTAGTGGTAAACCCATTTTATTCAGGATTTGAAGGTTAATCACTATCAATATACCCATATACCCACTCGTACAGCATGTTGCCTTAGAACAGCCCTCTGCGCAGCCCCTCCTTGCCCCCCCCCCCATCAATATACCCATATAACCCATCACACAGCATGTTGCCGTAGAACAGCCCTCTGCGCAGCCCCCCCTTCCCCCCCCCCATCAATATAACCATATAACCCATCACACAGCATGTTGCCCTAGAACAGCCCTCCGCGTAGCCCCCCCCCCATCAATATACCCATATAACCCATAGCACAGCATGTTGCCTTAGAACAGCTCTCTGCGCAGCCCCCCCTTCCCCCCCCCATCAATATACCCATATAACCCATCACACAGCATGTTGCCCTAGAACAGCCCTCTGCGTAGCCCCCCCCCCCTATCAATATACCCATATAACCCATAGCACAGCATGTTGCCCTAGAACAGCCCTCCGCGTAGCCCCCCCCCATCAATATACCCATATAACCTATAGCACAGCATGTTGCCCTAGAACAGCCCTCTGTGTAGCCCCCCCTCCTATCAATATACCCATATAACCCATAGCACAGCATGTTGCCCTAGAACAGCCCTCTGCGTAGCCCCCCTCCTATCAATATACCCATATAACCCATAGCACAGCATGTTGCCCTAGAACAGCCCTCTGCGTAGCCCCCCTCCTATCAATATACCCATATAACCCATAGCACAGCATGTTGCCCTAGAACAGCCCTCTGTGTAGCCCCACCCTCCTATCAATATACCCATATAACCCATACCACAGCATGTTACCCTAGAACAGCCCTCTGCGTAGCCCCCCTTCCTATCAATATACCCATATAACCCATAGCACAGCATGTTGCCCTAGAACAGCCCTCCGCGTAGCCCACCCTCCTATCAATATACCCATATAACCCATCACACAGCATGATGCCCTAGAACAGCCCTCTGCGCATCCCCCACAATATCAATATACCGGTACCTATATAACCCATCACACAGCATGTTGCCCGAGAACAGCCCTCTGCACAGCCCCCCCCCCCCCCCTCCAACACACACACACACACATACACTATCAATATATACAGTACTCATATAACCCATCGCACAGCATGTTGCCCGAGAACAGCCCTCTGCGTAGCCGCCCCTCAGCCCTCACCCCCAGTGGAATAAACTGTAATACTAAAAAAAAAAAAAAAACTACGGGGCAATACCAAACGAATATCGCCTCGGGCAGTATTGTGACGTCAGAAAAACTTACAAAGTTTAAGCCAATCAGACGCCAGCAACTTTTTCCAGGGGTCTAGAATTCATACGCTATGGCCAAAGGTAGACAGGTGGGGTTCATCCTACTCGCGCCATAATTTGCTCTGCTCTCTGTGGGTTTGGTCAAGGGCTGGCTAGTCTGTCGAAAATATGAGTTCGTAAAGTCATATAATTCTACGGGAGGAGCACTACCTTTCTTGCACAAACAGACACATATCGCCTCGGGCAGTACGATGACGTTAGACAAAACTTTCAATCTTCAGCCAATCAGAAGCCAGCAACTTTTTCCAGGGGTCTAAAATTCATACGCTATGGCCTCTAGGGTGGACGTTTGGTTTATCCTACTCGCGCCAGAACTTGCTCTGCTCTCTGTGGGTTCAGTAAAAATAGGAGTTCGTCAAGGGTCACTAAAGTTGCATATAATTCTACGGAAGAAGCACATCCATTCTCGCACAATCAAACGAATATCGCCTTGTATTGGGCAGTATTGTGACGTCAGAAAAACTTGCAAAGTTTCAGCCAATCAGAAGCCACCAACTTTTTTCAGGGGATTAGAATTCATACGCTATGGCCTCTCGGGTGGATGTTTGGGTTCATCCTACTCGCGCCATAACTTGCTCAGCTCTCTGTGGGGTCGGTCAAGGGCTGGCTAGTCTAGGTCGGTGACGGCTTGGGTAGTTTGTCGAGAATATTAGTTCGTAAGGGGTAACTAATGTGTTCGTAATAACATAGCCCTATGGAGGTATATTGTTGGTAATTAACCTTTAATTATACGGATAGAAAGGTAAATCACTGTTAATATAGCCGATGATTCTATACACCTTATAAATTTGGACGCCATCTTGTTTCCAACTCGCCGCCATCTTGTAAACCTTTTCAGTATTTTTGTTTTGTTTTTTGGACGCTTTATTCCTAGGTTGTTCTGGCTAACATTAGACGATTTTACGCAGCTTCGTAAGGGCCTCTAAGAATCAAAAGGTTATGAAAAGGGGCTATTAAGATCTTTGGGTATAATATATTTTGAGTGATTTAACTATCTAACTGGTCTAAGATGGGTTTATTACGGCCAATATATCTTGTTAACCCTCTCAGACATATGACGCGATTTTGAGCCTATTGGGGATACTTTAAAGCCTTTGTTACCATCAGGGGTATTTAGAAACCTTTAGTTTAGTTACTTCAACCTCTGCAGTTGTCTTTGAGTTAGCTGTGGGCAGAACACTAATTTTGGAGAGGTAATTATAAGAGTGAGAGAACTCTATTTCTTATTGCTAATCTGGCAACCTCTGCGTCATAAATGCGTGAAAGGGTTAAAGGTAGGTTGTCATGGGCACTTTATCGACCCTTTACATATCCATATATTTTGTTATTATTATTATTATTAGTAACCCTTTTACTTCCACACATCCTTCTTAAACTGCACAAAATCGTCTAAATGTAGCAACAACAAAAATAAAAAGACGTCCTCGATACGGAAAGGGTTAATTGGGTAGTTAATTATGGACACGTTAAATGCCCTTCCATACCCTTAACCCTTTGAGTACCAGCGACGTGTGTTATCTTTTAGTCTAGCTATAATTAGACGATATTATGCAGCTTAGGAAGGATCTGTGGTAGTTTAAGGGGTTGATTGAGATAATATGAAGCATTATTATTGCTAGAGGTACTTCCTAAGCTGAATAAAATTGCCTGATAGGTGCCAGAATAGGATGAAAAGGACGTCCCTGGTACTGAATGGGTTAGTGATATGAGAGTGTGCTTATTAGTGATCTATATAGTCATTTGTTTTAGGTTGGATGAGACAATATTAAGGGAGTGGGGGGGGTTTTCTGGACCCTCTTCTCCATCTTTAGCCCCATTGGTTTTGAGATTTTCAGACGTTCGCCCCATTAGTTTGGTGATATTAAGACCTTTCGCTCTAATTCTTTGTACATTTTAAGACCTTTCGTGCCGATTTTTAAGGGCGAGGTTTGGAAATATAACAAAAACGCCCAAGAAGTTATGAATTTAATAAATAGAGCTAAATTATCCTTACAGACATTTTAATTAATTAATTACATTTATAATATTAATTCAGTGTGTGTGATTTTGTGTTTTGTTTTGTTTTACTGATGTGTTTTGATGTCCATGTTCGGGCTCTGTCTCGGGTCGCCCACCCCCATTAAAAAAAAAAAAAAAATGGGGTAAATGCCAGAGTACATACATACATACATACACACAATTCAGTATACACAATCAAATTTTGTTTTAGGCTACCCTTCTTAATCTGAAATGCGTAATCGAATCTTGAAAGGGTTATTTGAAAGTAGACCTAAATTGAATGATCTTATTAATCCTAATGTTTACTGTATAATATATTATTGTAGGCCTATGTAAAGCAAAAATATTATGTGATGTAAATATATGTGTGGAAAAAGTGTGTTAGTAATTTCAGTAATATATAACTAATGAATCAACTTGTGTTTCAGATTCGTGTGTTTTGAAGCCGAGCCTGTGTTCATGGATAGGGTCTCTAGATTAACAGAGTACGTAGTCGTAGAAGTTCCGGCCGCCATCTTGATTCCATACTCACTTCCTGCCAAGCACTCTTTTCAGTCAGGATACATTGATGGATAGGAATAGAGAAATAAGTATCAATGTTAATAGAATAAACATCATATGCTCAATAATGAAGCTTATAAATAATGGTGAGGTATATTATACGGCGTGAGTTGGAGTCAAGATGGTGGTCAAATGATCAAGTTGTGAACTATGTTAATATATGTTACCCTAGTCTTGGTGGGCGGGGCAAGACGAAAGGGTAATTATGCAACTGTAGTTTAATTATACAAGGCACAGTGTTTAATAAGGCCATTAACAACATCACTAATATGCTTTTGATATACAATAGTATATTGCTAAGTAGGTCAATTAGGCAATAGTTTGAAATGGGATTGATAATTACTGGTTTTTATTGTATAATAGGCAACTCTTCTACAGTACATAGCAACTATGAAGAACATGGTGAGGGTAGTCTGCCTGTAGTAAATGGAAATAGTCTACGGAAAAGTTACTCCTATTTTCACCTATTACTATTACTACTAAAAGCATAGACCTATGACTAAAAGTTATCATATACTAGATGATTTTATTCGGCTTCGGAAAGACCCGCTTAAGATCTACAGGCCCTTCCTAAGCTGAATAATATTGCCCAATGAAAGCCAAAATGTAATAAAAATAATGGGGTTTCTATTCTTAACCCTTTTTAGTTTAGGCGACGTCTTTTGTTATCATAGTTACATTTAGAGGATTTTATGAAGCTTAGGAAGGACCTGTGAGAGTTAACCCTTGCTGTACCGATGACGTTTTTTTTTTAAATTTGATGTCGGCTACAGTTAGACGATTTTATGAAGCTTAGGAAGGATCTGGGGTGGTTAAAAGGGTTAATTGAGATCATGTGTAGCGTTTTAATTGAGGTCCTTCCTAAGCTGAATAAAATCGTCTAATTAGGTGCTTTGTTTATATATTTAGTTAATTTATTTGATGTAGTTTTGTAGGCCTATATATCCATTATTAATTTTAGCTTAATTAAAAACAATTGTCATATATTTTATTACATTCGTGTATGATGTATTTATGAATATGAATAAAGATGAATTTATTACAACCTATTTCCCTAACCTTAACCATTCAGTAGTGTAGACACAGGCAACTAGTGCTTGGTAATATATTAAAGGGCAAGAAGTTTTTTTTCTTAAATCCCTTCTTCCTCATGTTTAGCCCCATTAATTTTAAGAATACAAAACGATCGCCCCATTAGTTTGGCGATTTTAAGACCTTTCGCCCCATTCATTTGCCAATATTAAGACCTTTCGTGCCATTTAGGTGTCTATTTTTCTTGGCGAGCGATAGCTAGTCTATAATTTATGAGGGTTTCGGATGGTAGCTTACATTTCTCTACCGAAAAACGTAAAGAATAACATACTCTTTCAACTATGGGGGAGGCACTCGCTATAGGTAGTTCTGCCTTTTGTCTCCCTCAATCACATAGAAAAAAAAAATACAATGATATGTAAACAATAAAAGTATAATTTTGTCAATATATTTAATTTATGGTTAGTGTACATTCAAACTGAGAACAGTTTGTTTAATATGGTATACCTATACATAGAAATTAATAAGTTAGTGTCCCCAAAATGGCGACCGGATGAGAAGTTTTCCGATTTCTCCCGTCATCGAAGGGGGGCAGGGGGGGGGGGGGAAGAAGGGGGTAGGGGGGGGGGGGAATGGATGTCTCTCCTTGTAACTCGAGACAAGGGCTGAGTGGAGGCAGGTTCTAGAGCCCAAGGGAGGCAGGTTAGATCGCTGCTCTCCCACTCTCTACGTTTTTTTTTTTTTTTTTACTTGATATCAGCTTCATTTAGACGATGTTATGAGGCTTAGGAAGGCTATGTGGCAGCTTAAAGGATTAAGTGACATATTTCGTAGCCTTTGAATAGATAGACGTCCTTCCTCAGCTGAATAGAATCGTCTAATAGTTTCCAGAATATTATGAAAAGGCCCTCTATAATCGCATACATCACATTAAGCTATAGTAGTATACAGATAGCCCATAAGAAACTCCTATTCACACCTCTATTGAATTATAACGTCTCTACATTATAGGGCGATTCCTTCGTGGCCATCCCCTCGGGGATCTAGGCGTTCATGGGGGGATCGAGGGCTCTAATGCGTGGCAAAAACAAATACGTTTTTTTTTTTTTTAAGACACGAGAGCATTGATAAAGCTTAATTAAGTCCACTTGGCATAGGAACTCTCTCTCTCTCTCTCTCTCTCTCTCTCTGTGAAGTAAATACGACGACAACCATTAAATATTCACAAAATATGTATGTTAGAATTGTCAAACTTATACCAAAAGATAGAGGATACAAATACGCATAATTTATATTAAGTACATTTTATTCAGAAATTTATAGTTAGGGAGATATTGACGATTTTGTGAGTGAAATTCTCGATCATCTGTCACCCAATAGTTGCCATCAACCACCAGCAATACAACCGAGGTTATATAAACTCGCAATTTTCGCCTGAATCGATCATTTTGTTCCCGGTCGTCCAGCTTCAAGGAGGTAAGACTCGTGTGCTCCCATTTTCCCCCATTGTTTCTCCTGAAAATAGAATAAATTAAGGTGTAATAGCTAAATAACGTGACTTATTTACAGCCAGACCCGAATTTGTGGACAAGAGCTTGTCGTTTTCCCATAATACTTCATACGTTTGCATTAAATAAGGCCAGAAATGTGATGGAAAAAGCCGGCAGGTTTGACGAACATTCTGGAAGCCGGCACTTGATTGTTCGCTCAGTTCTACCTCCTTAACCCTTTCAATAAAACCATATGTCTCCATAGTATGGCGATCACTAGTAGATTTTATTCATTTAGGAAGAAATTGAGATCCAGATTATAAATTGATGGCATAAACTTAGGCTATATTCCCATGTGACTTTTCTAAACGGAATTGGGCTAAGTATTTTTTAACCTGAATATAATTTATAATTGATTAATTACCTATTAACCCACGAGTAATAGATGCCTTAATGATAACATGGAGGATTTAGTTAGAATATTTGAATTGGATTTTGAAAACTTAGGCAAACTAGCGAATCGATGCCGGCTGACTGGACGCCTTGTGGTTATTTATCATTAAGGGAAGAGGGTAGTTTTTATGGAACCCCTTCTCCCTCATGTTTAGCCCCATTGCTTTTGAGATACGTTCGCCCCATTAGTTTGGAAATTTGAAGAACTTTCGTTTTTTTGTTTTCAACCTTTCGTGCTATTTAGGTGTCCATTTCTTTCCTGGCGAGCGAGAGCAAGCCTGTAATTTAAGAGGAATCGACCTTCGGCCGTGACATTTTTCTACCGAAAAATTTACAAATTAATCTTGAAAGGGGGTATAGGGGGTGTACTTTTAAGCTTGGAGGTCTAGCGAGGAAAATAAAACCTGAATGAATATAGTAAATTAATAGATTAACAAAATAGCCACTGTCCCCTTAAGCCTTTGAACATTGACCTATTGAGTTTCTTCTGGCTATCGTTAGAAGATTTGATATAGTTTCAAAATGGCCTCTAGCAATTAACAGACTTCTAATTATCTCTTAACCCTTTTTACTACCACATGTCCTTCTTAAACTGCACAAAATCTACATTATATAGAAACATGAAAGTGTTAGGACTCTGCTTGATCCACTTACCCATATGCGATCATTAATAACATTGCATTAATCAGTCAACACGTGCTTTAGTTAACATTATAGATATAGTGTTAATATAGTTCAGTGAAATGCTAGATAATCAACAAACAAGGCAGTAATTGGGGGCTGGTAACATGTCGGCCAACTTCCGCCATTTTGGTAACCAGTAGGGTGGTGATCCTCTCTTTACACTCCAATATATCCATAGATTCCACACCCATAACACACATTCGGTAATACTGGTACAGAATATATAGTTTACTCCATGGATCTGAATTTCTACATTGTTACAAATGAAATAGCGCCCCGTTGTTTGATAATTAGGACAACAAAATGGCGGCCAAAGAAAAAGATGGCCGTTCTCTCACAGGGCCTCCATTAACCACATGGCCGGTTATATTACAAGGATAAGGCCAGTTTAATTTTGCACCTGGCGGAAAACTCAATTCCTGTGCCGCTAACTTACCAATGCTTAGCGCCAAACAATGAACAGTTGTGGATCTGCATAGCCATACTATTAATACAAAGTTCTCATAAACAAAAACATATTTCGCTATAGCATGTTATTAGCGGAGTAGTGAACATGGGAGCATGATAATTTACCGCTGGCTGAAATATAACCGACTATGGATTACTTCTTCATAGTGCATTTAGCTCTTCCAATCAATCCACTTAGTTGAATGTTGCTAATGTTAAACAATTTGTGACTTTAAAGTTTGTTATCGATAATTAATGCCATTTTGAAAGTACTCAATGCTTCTGGATCATAATAATGCTAAGGTTTTTATCATTAACATGCTTAGTTACCAAATCTTCGCTGCATAATCAAGATAGGCACGGTCGCGCTAATAAGTAATGTCTCGGCTGTCATTTACTTTGGCTCGCTCTGTGCTGTATTAATGTCTGCCAGATGTTGAATTGGGTGGGTAAGTGTAGGAACATGATTGTATATCTCACTCGATATGAAGACATTAAGCTTAGATAATGCCGATACCAATTATCAATCAGAATATACCTGGTGCCGAGACATGACTTAATAGGCTGATTGTACATGTCAATTTACGATCACCTAAGAATAACCTTGATAACACCAATATAATGAAAGGGGAAGGTCTAATTTGGTGGTCGATTTTGTCATATATCTTTTTAGTTTCCTCACTAGACCTCCAAACTTTAAAACACGTCCATTAGAGCACCCTTTGAAATTATTTTTTACATTTTTCGATAGAAAAATTTCACGGCTGAAGGCCGGTTCCTGCACAATTACAGGCTCGCTATCGCTCGCCAGGATATAAAATTGACACCTAAATGGCACGAAAGATCTAAATATTGACAAAGACATGGGGCGAAAGGTAAAACAAAAAAATCAAACTAATGGGACAAACTTCTAAGATCTGAGAACTAATAGGGCTAAACATGAGGGAGAAGGGGGTCTAGAAAAACTACCCATCTTCCCTTAAGGCTTTTTAAAGATACTTTTATCCCTTTGATTCCTAGAGGTGTTTTCTAAACTACATAAATTCGTCCAATGATAGCCAAAATTATTGTTGTTAACACCAACCAACTTCACATTTAAACTCAATGATAGCCAGAATTATTGTTGTTAACACCAACCAACTTCACATTTAAACTCAATGATAGCCAGAATTATTGTTGTTAACACCAACCAACTTCACATTTAAACTCAATGATAGCCAGAATTATTGTTGTTAACACCAACCAACTTCACATTTAAACTCAATGATGGCCAGAATTATTGTTGTTAACACCAACCAACTTCACATTTAAACTCAATGATAGCCAGAATTATTGTTGTTAACACCAACCAACTTCACATTTAAACTCAATGATAGCCAGAATTATTGTTGTTAACACCAACCAACTTCACATTTAAACTCAATGAAATCAACAAATACATGTGGCACTCAGAGGACTCGAACCTAGGATACTCGCATCGAAATTCTGCACTGGTCAAAATACATCTTCTAAATATACACAAATATAATAATAATGCTAACACCAAGATGGTACAAATTTAAGAGACTAAGTTATTTTTGTCTTTTTGTTAGGTTAGGTTAAAAGGCTGTCTGGGGTCTCTTCAATTTTTACCCAAATTATATACAGTTATACTTGGCTGATTGAGATAAATGTTAACCATGTATTTTTGTCTTTTACAGATGTCGAACGATGATGGAAACCCCAACCAGACCACTCAACCAGTCTACCACCACCACCACCACCACCACGGCAACAATATCCTTTAATCCTAACCATCCTTTCCCACTGTGTTCTCTGTAAAGGGAAGTTTGATTTTTATTTTGTATATATATTTATTTTTTCGTCTCAAGACCTTCAGTCAAGCTTAAATAAAATGCCTCAAAGACTCCCCTTAGAGATAACTTTGTACATTTTTCGATAGAAAAATGTACCAGCCGAAATAATAATGATAAGGCCAGTTTCTCATTAATTTCAGGCTCGCTAGCGCTCGCCAGGAAAACAAATAGATCGCTATATGGCACAGAAGGTCTTTAGTGCCAAACTAGAAGGTGAACTTCTTAGTCTCAAAATAACCTGGGCTAAACATGAGGGAGAAAGGGGCCGGAGCAAACTTCCCTTTAATCCTAGCCATCCTTCCCCCCCCCCCCCCTCCCTTCCCCCCTCCCCCCTTCCTTCCATTGTCCTTGTCACCACCTAAACCACCTCCCTTCTACTAACATGTGTACAGACATTACGTTAGATAGGCGGCAAATTTAAGGTAAGATTCTATTTAATACATTTCAGTGTAAATTATATACTTATTGTTTGGCAATAATTTATATAGAAATAAATCTGGTATATATATTTGTTTTTACATTTGCTATAACTATAATATTTCGAATAACGTAACATCATTTTTGTATAATGACATATATATATATTGAATATATATTGAAATATAATATAATTAATCCATGCACTAATCTTTTTCTCCTATCGTCGTTGGCTTCGAATTAGACAAGGTTTCTGGTAGGGATGCTGAGGGGGGGGGGGGGGTAGAGGGGGGTAGCTCTAGTTAGTTCAAGGGGTAGGGATAGGTAGGGAGTCTGTTATAGGTTAGTATTGGTTAGGTGTTGCTCTATTCGGTTCGCTGAGGAGGTTGGTTAGAAGCTTAGTTAGTTTGGTTAGTTAGTTAGATATATTTAGTTAGTGTAGGTGTTTGGTTTGTTTTCTTGTTGGTTGAAATCCGGCCGGTGCATTTCTGGTAGTCTGTTCGTTGGTTGTGAAGGTTGCAGGTTTTCAGATGATGTGGCGGCTTGCAGACTTGATGTGGCGGCTTGCAGACTTGATGTGGCAGCTTGCAGACCTGATGTGGCAGTTTGCAGACCCGCTGTGGCCGATTTACAGACCGATGTTGTTGCTGGCAGAACGGCGCTCCTGTAATAATTAAATATTTGATCAACAGGAATGAGCTGGATGGCCCGACGGAAGAGGAACAACGGTGAAATAAGGTATGCCAGAATCCTGTGACTAATGTAATGTTAAATCTTCCCAACAGGTTAGAGATGGGAGGACCGTCGCGATCTTACCCGACCCTGCCCAACCCAATACGACCCGATACTCCAGGCATCACGACCACCTTGACTATGGTTGAGATATAATTTTTTTTTTTTTTTTGCAAACATATTTATGAATTGATAAATTTTGAAAATCTGCATTATATCAGAAATATTGGCCTAATTGACCACTTGTGAGTTTCAGGCTATAAGGAAGTTTGGGCCGTATACAAAGTTATTAAACAGAAATGCAGTGATGTAGGTTTTTGATGGATAGAAAGTACGTGAATTTGGCTTTATGTACTTGTACTTTTGTAGATGTTTAGGTGACAATCACCACGGTCGATTTGGGGATCCGCCGCTAATGAGCTCGTCCTGGAATCTTTAAGACTAAATCTTACGATTCTTTACAGGACTGACCATCCCATTTTTATCGGCACTAGCTCAGAGAAGAGTGTTGAGAAGGGGTGTTGGAGAGAGAGAGGAAGGTGTTGGAGTGGCTTTGTTATGTGTGTTTTAGTCTGTATACGTTTGGATGTCCCCTGACTGGGTACAAGCATGTGAAACATGCTAGGACGTACTACCGCACCCACTAAATGTCCGCCGTGGCAGGGATTCGATCCCGGGTCTTTCAGATTCACACGCAAGCGTGCTCACCACTTGACCACCACAGCTACTGTGTTTATATATGCAATACAACTCATATTTTAGCTCGTAATTCTGCTAAATGTCTATATAAAAAACTCCACTTCCTAATAGCTTGAAACTTGCAAGTGGTCAAATCCTTAAGCTGTAATATTAATAATGGATTTTCTAACAGAGGAGGGGCCCAGTACAGTTGAGGCTCGGCGGAGGAAGACACTGCTGAAGACCAACTTAAGAAACCCAAATGGAGCCTTAACCACATTCACCAACAAACTAGGGTAAGAACACAACGATATTAACCCCTTGAAGCTCTGACATGTTTTAGAAGTTTATTTTGACTATCATTAGACGATTGTGTGCAGCTTAGGAAGGACCTGTGGGTATTAAAAGGGTAAAGACTATCTCAATCAACCCTCTGGTGGGTGCCCAACTCCGAAAGGAGTTGAAGTAGGGGAGCTATCCCCCCGCCAAAGGCCGCTTTCTAGGGCCTTTCCTAGCTGATGCTGAGAGGATTGGGTTCTAGTCCTGTGGTGATGGGCTGGTCTATCAGAGTGAGAGCTGAGCGATCTCTGCCATACCCATAGCTTACTCTGACTGTTCCTTTTACTTATATATCTTCTAGATCTCAAGTGACGGCGTCTTTTCCGTGGATCGACCACCCTACTGCCAACCTAAAAGTTGGCAGATTGGGAGCCAAAGCGTCACATTTTTCCCTTGCCCCTCAACTTTCCCTTCATAATTGCTGAGGGGCACAGGGCCTTGTGTGGGGCTTTGGTTTCCCGGGCGTTTCCGCGCCCTCCTCAGCTCCCTGCCTTAGAGTGGCTTCGGTCACCTGGGTTTTGTTAGTGGTAAGCAGGGAGGGTATTGTGGGGGCGCTCTATGGCCTTGGCCTTGCTCGGGACCTTGGGGCTGTTCGGCCAGGCAGCCTGGGGAACAAAAACAACAACAACCCTCTGACTTCCATATACCCTTCCTAAACTGAATATAATCGTCTAATAGTAGCCAGAAAACAGAACAGAACAGAAACGCGTATTGGAGCTTAAAAGGGTTAATAGGGTTAATGGCTAATGGTTTATTTATTGGTACATAGATTTAATTATTTGTAAATTTGTTTCCTCCCTAGACATCCATCAAGCTTAAAAAACATCCCCAAGATCCCCCTTAGACAAATTTGTAAACTTTTCGGTAGAAAATTGTCCAGGCCGAAGGCCGGTTCCTCCTACATCACTGACTTGGTATCACTCGCCAGGAAAATTAGTCTCCTAAATGGCACGAAAGGTCTTGACAATGACAAATAGGTTGAAAGGTCTTAAAATCGTCAAAGTAATGGGCGGAACGTCTTATAATCGGCAAAGTAATGGGGCTAAACATGAAGGTGGACCAGAAAAATGACCCATCTCTCCTTAACAATATTAAAAGTTTAGGTTACCATGTGTATAGTTGTCTCAAAGTTCCCTTACCCTATCCCATATACAGTACAGTGCTGTATTCATTATATTATCCGCATCTATTTATTAAGTTGTTTATTTAGAGTTTGGACCTCTTTAACAAATTCTGGTGTTCCATATACTGTATTAATACTAAAACACAGGGTTCATTACAAATACCTTATTTGTTGTTGTTGTTGTTGTTCCCCAAGCTGCCTGGCCGAACAGCCCCAAGGCCCCGAGCAAGGCCAAGGCCATAACCGTGCGCCCCCACAGAACCCTCACTGCCGATTACAATAAAGCCTGGGTGACCGAAGCCACTCTCCATGGCGGGGAGCTGAGGAGGGTGCGGAAATCCCGGGAAACCAAAGTCCCACCCAGGGCCCTGTGCCCCTCAGCAATTATGAAGAGAAAGTTGAGGGGCAAAGGAAAAAATGAGACGCTTTGGTTTCCAATCTAGGTAGACTGGGAGGTCAATCCACGGAAGAGACGCAGTCACTTGAGATCTAGAAAATATAAAAGTAAAAGGAACAGTCAGAGTAAGCTATGGGTATGGCAGAGATCGCTCAGTTCTCACTCTGATAGACCAGCCCATCACCAGATACCTTATTTGTATTCAGAAATAGTTCTCTCAATCTCATAATTAACTTTCCAAAATTAGTTTAATGCCCACAGCTCACTCAAAGACAACTGCAGAGGTTGAAGTAACTAAACAAAGTTTCTAAACACCCCTGATGGTTACAAAGGCTTTTAAGTATCTCAGAAAGGGCGCAAATCGCGTCCTGTGCGTGAAAGGTTTAATACTAATATTGTGGAATTTAGTCACTGGATGGTCTATTTTTACTAGAAATTATAAACTTTGAACTTCTATAGGTAGGACACACCTTAGGATCATGTGACTTAAATGGCTTCAAACTCAGTGTGTCCAGGCATTTTGGCTCGAACGTCCCTTGATTTTGTCCCTGTCACTCTTTCAACTCTTGGGGGGGAGGCACTCGATACAGGCAGTTCTGCCTTTTGTCTCTCACTCGCATAGAAAAAAATCATGAAGGGTCAATAACAGTTCCCGCCACTGCATTACAATCTCCCCCCTGCCTTAACAAATTCAGAAGAATATATTCATAAACTAAACTGCAGATAATTTCAATAATAAAGGTTCTAAAATTGATACCCCTTATAACTGCAGGCTTATGTATAGTTACCAAAACCTGAACCTTGGACAATACGATAGAGGGCTGACTAGTTGCTTAACATCACAGGTTAAGGGAAGGTTTTTAGTTTGCTCCCTAGACCTCCATCAAGACCCCCCTTCGAGATAAATGTGTACATTTTTCGGTAGAAAAATTTCCCGGTCGAAGGCAGTTTCTTCCAAAATGACAGGCTTTCTATCGTTCGCGAGGAAAAATTAGATACTTGAATGGCATGACAGGCCTTAATATTGACACATTGGGCCGAAAGGTCTTGAAATCGTCAAACTAATGGTCGACCGTCATAACATCTCAAACTAAAAGATAATGCAGTGGTGGCTTTAGTTATTGACGTTGTAC